>VXBC01001445.1:1414042-1463004 GCA_013399945.1 Ploceus nigricollis | reverse complement strand
TTTTTTTTTTTTTTTTTGTTTGTTTGCAGTGGGTGGTGGGTGTGTGTCTCTCCAGGTACATGGCATGCACATCCATAATGTATTGAAAGTGAGTTCCCTCTCCCCCTATCCCTGAATGCATGATTGTCAGTGTGCTGTGAGCAAAACAAACTTAAAAAATAAAAAATACCAACCTTGTCTTCATTAGTGTTTTTTTTTTTACTAACAACCATAACTAACTGTAATCATTAAAATAAATTCTAATTAATCATAAAATCAGCTAATATGAGAAACGTCTTTCAAGGACAGTTATATTTTCTGGCCTGAATAGATGGAAAGCATCTGGATGGATAGGCTGCTGGGTAAGCCTGAGAGTGCTGATGCACCAGAAAAGGAAGAAGCAGATGCTGAAGCATTTCTCTGTGGGAAAATCAGACCAGAAAATAGAGCTCGACTTAACTAAAAAAAAAAAAAAAAAGCATACCAAATCTCAACAAAATCCTTAATAAAACTGGCATAAAATTATAGGGGAGGTAAGTTGTTCTGTTCTGGATTGTAAGGTCATTGCTGGGATTTTCTTTGTCCATTGTGTCCCTCAAACAGGTGACCATCTCTGTGGATGGCATCCTTACCACCACGGGCTACACACAGGAGGACTACACCATGCTGGGCTCAGATGACTTCTTTTACGTGGGAGGGAGCCCCAGTACTGCTGATTTACCTGGGTCTCCAGTAAGCAATAACTTCATGGGCTGCCTCAAAGAGGTAACTATTTGAAATTAATTCTTGTCTCTGCGCTTTTGATTTGCTAAAGTCATCACTCTTTCCTGCCTTACACAATTAATTCCTTCCCTGGTGCCTAATTTTATACTGATAACTGCAACAGCTCTGTAAAGATAAACTTGTCATTCAGCTCGTCAGAAGGCTGGAAAACTCATGAACTTAAGGGCAGAATCATACTTCTAGTGCTTGGATTACAATAAAAATGCTCATGGTAGTAGGAGAGGTGTCTTCTCAAAGCTGTTAGCCCTTCAGAAGAAAGCATTTACTATCTTCTAGGCACTTAGGCAATAGCCATTATAAAAAGACAAATGGCCTTTGATTACTAAGTAGCATTTTGAGATGAAAAAATCATAATCAGAGGCTTATTTAGAATACTTTTTAAGGTCCTGGATTTCACCTGGAGTATAGTTAGATCTGAATTTTCCTGGAAGATACAGCAATAGAATAAAACAGAAAAATGAAAGTTGAAGGTAGCATAAAAAGAGTAAATTTTGCAAGGAGAATGCAGCATGAGGGTGTGTCAGGGAGGTGTGCCAATCACGTGGCAGGTGGACATGAAGTGTACCATGTGTTATAATATCATTATTGAGAGATGCCTCTCCCTGAATTAAAGTGCAAACAAAGCCATATGCTGAAGCCAATAATATGGGTTTTATTGAACAATAAAATGTGAGGTAGAGAGATAGAAAGAAGTAGAAGAGAGAGACAGATTAAACAGAAGAAAGTCACCACCCAGAGAGATTAAACAGAAGAAAGTCACCACCCATGCATTCAGTGGTGTCCTGTTGGTCCTGCTTCACCCTAGGCTTCTCAGTGTTGGGAGGCCTGAGGTCACTCAAAACCTTTCACTGTTTATATATCTTTTCAAACAAAGGAATTAATGCTCATTGGTTGCACACACTTTTATTCTATTGGTTAAATAATTCCCTCGCTTCTAATGTTAATTAGTCCCATGCTTAGTCTTTCTGGTTTTTTTAGCTGGTGGATTCCTTGAGTTGGTGGGTTGTGAGTCAGCGGTCACAACCTCCTCCTGATGGAATTACCTTTTACCCACTCCAAGCTGATTCAGCATAGTTACTTTCCTTGTGGCCCATAATTTCTGCATTCTTTATGTCCATTATGAGTTACACATTCTACTTTCACAGCTTTGTTTACCTCCCCCTAGGCTTGAGATAATACTTGGACAATAGAATCACCTCTATCTTATCTCAAGTTCCCAGTCATGGTGGCTTAATTTACAGTCCAAGTTTCCGGTATCCATGGAAGCATATTTGGGGAAGGGACTGGGAGGTGGGGGGGGTCCCTCAGTGTTCATAGATGCCATTTGTCCCATAACTTGGGATCTTTGGAATCTTTGTTTGACCAGTGATACGCGTAGAAGTTGCTTCTTTACAAAATTCACCACAGTGGGAAATTTTGTCTGGATGCATTACCCAGGATGTGCTGACCAGATCTCACCTCTGCCTGCAGTTTGCACTATCCTGTCACTCCATTCTGTGCTCGTCTCATGGCAAAGTTGTTCTGTGACCTTAACAGTATTTGAGACAGACTTTTAAGTGATCTTTAAGTCCTTACACTGGGTTGCTAAGTCTGTGCACTTGAGTGGCTGCATTGGTCAGGAAGAGCTAGCTGGTTCTGAAAACTGTGTTGTCTTACTCTGGCTGGCTGCACTTGCCACATAGTTAATCCACAGCATTGAGAAAATTCACACATGGGTAATAGAGATTAGATGGTCTGGCTAGCAGCAGGAACCAAAAAAGTGATCCTTGGAAAAAAAAAACCCAAAACAAAACAAAAGATAAGTTCTGTCCAAATCCCAAACTTGGTACAGTTTATTTTTGATGCTGACTTGCAGTCATCTTTTGTCTTCTTTCATCTCTCTTCTAATGCAATTTGTGATTATCACTGTGATTAATGGGGATACAGATATTGATGTCTCCACAAAGTGTTATAAAAAGCTTACACAGGAGTCATGGAAGCAGTAATGCTGACCTAGATGTTGTTCTGTGGCTGTAATTGCCTTGACAAGTCATCATCCTACTGATACTCAACTCGTGGTGTCAGGGTTTGTATGTTATGTGCCAGGCCTCTGATATGAGGAAGAGTTGTTAGGGTCTGAAGCTGCTCTCCTGCCTGACCTCTGGATTAAAGCAATGTACATATGCTAGAGAAGAGTTTGTGAGCATCTTATATAGGAAATGAAACTTTGCTGCTTGAATACAAACCGCCAAAGATCAAATCCTTCTGGTTACATTTATAGAGCCTTGGGCCTGATTTTCCTAGGCACTGAGCATCCCAGTTTGATTGAAATCAGGAGGAGATACAGCCTCTTAGTGTCTCTTTAAATCAGGACCTTAATTTTATTTATGGATGCTATGAACATAACACTTAGCAGAGGCCATTTTTATGTGTGCTTTAAGTCAAGCCAATGGAGCAAAGAAAGCAGTGACAAGAAAATCTTCAGCAGCTTTATTATTTATATAATCATTTGTATTCTGTTAGCTTGCACAATGTGCTAAGAGCCGCCAACATAGTCATCCCAGGCTCATAATGTTCTGTGAGAAGGAAAACCCAAGCAACCGCTTAAGAATGAGAGGAAGAAAACAGATAATCAAAATGTACTTTGTAATCTTCCCTTGACTAGGCAATGACGGGAGATGTGTATGAGCAGATGTCTTGACTTGATGGCTGCTTTAGAGCTATAGTCTGCTTAAAAGCAACCCACTTATAGTAGTGGCCCAGTAATGCTTTCAATGAGCTTTGATCCTGGAGGAGGCAGAACTGGGTTAGTGCAGTGCCTGTGTGCTTATGGTGTGTCTGGTTCCGGAACCGGCTACGGGGAACTTTACTTGGCTTTCTGTGTAGCTTGTCAGCATACTTCATAAATCAGTCCCCACAGATTATGTTTTAAGCTTACATTTTTTTTCTCTGTGGCCAAAAGGGATACTCAGTCTCTCATTAGCCAGTACTGGAGGAGCTTGGATTTTTAACAAAAATATTCTAAGCTAAGAAAGATGAAGGAGTAGGGTAGAGTATTACCAAATATTGTTCCTTTCAGTTTATCCTTTCTAGTAGAGCAAAGCTCTTCTTTCATAGTTAAGTCCTAGCTATGTAATTCCAGATACCAGACACAGCACACCCCTGAGTGGATTGCACTATTTGTAATGGTGGAGAACATCCTGCCAAGCCCTGTACTGATCTCTTGAAGGTGTTAAAGCAGAATGGTGTCTGCATTCATTCAAGACCGGTTCTAGGGATTTGTCACTTTCCTAGGAAGGTAAAGGGATTTATGGAGACTTTGAGAAACTTTCAGCCTTTCCCCTGTAAGCTCTTGTATTTCCTCTAGACTGCATCAGCCTTGAGAGTACACCAACAAATTTGCTCATGTCGGGGCTAAGAGGGCTCCTTGAGTGGCTCGTTGCCTTCCCACTTCCTCTGAGACAAGGTGCAGGTGCTGAAGTGGCAGGGGGCAGAGTGCCTAGTGACCATCTCTGCCCCTTCGCAGCAGGAAGGGACTTCTCCACTCAGCCGGGGCTGGGGCCAGGAGGAGGGGCAGCTCTGGCAGGGTGGATACTTCATGTGAGCAGAGTGTAAGCCTTGGCTAGAAGGAATTTGAGTGTCTAAGACTGTGTTCCTGGCAAGGAACTAAGGGTCTCAGGACTCTTCTGCTGTAGTATCTATATAATATTTCCTAAAGTTAATCTAAGTATCTAATTATCTAGATAATGTTTTCTTTAGGTCAGACAATTTCTGACCTAATGATACCTCCTTTTACCATAGAATAGATTCTCATGTTTCTTCTTTCCTTTGGGGCTACAGATTTTGACTGAACAGGTTCCACTGAGTTGCTAGCAGTAATATACCTAAATCATAAATACCAGTATTTAATGTGTAGTTCACGTTGGGATTTTTCTTCTATTTTCAATGGAATTAAAGAGTTCCCTATGTATGGTGAACCATGTTTGTTTTGCACTTCTCCATAGCCGTCCTGGCAGTGTTGCAGTATACCTGACACTGTAATGAGGCAACAAGACTGGAAAATAGTCATACAGGATATGCAAATAGGGTAGTACACAGACATGAAATATGGACATTGCATTGAATCTAAGGTTTTTTGTATTGAATCTAGTTGCATAGAATCTAAAGTTTTTTGGACCTTCATTCTTAAGATGAATCATTCTAGAGAAAATCTTGGGGCAAGCTGGTTCATCCATTTCCTATCATGGATGAAACCAGATATAGAGATGGGATAGGAGAAGATACAGGAACGTATCTTGAGACAATTGAACAGAAATAATTTTAATGGGTGTCAGGGAAGGTGTGGCAGTGCTTTAACAGATAGTGATTGTTAAAAAGGGAGAAGCACTGACTGAAGGTGGAAAGGGAAAAGGATCCAATAATGGGTTGAATGGAACTTGCATGGCCGGAAAGGGTTAGGACAAGAAAGGTAACAAGAAACAGCTGTGTTTTGCGTGTAATCAAGGGCTTCAGGGAGGAGTTTTTAGTAATCAAGGATGGAGATAGAAAGTGGCAGGGTAGGAATTTAGCTGTGTGGGCAAAGAGGAGAAAATGGTATTTCAATATCCAGTTGCTAGGGAAGGGAGAGAATCAAAATATTTCCTGGGGTTAGGGAGCCAGACACTCAGATTTGATTTACTTGGAGCAGGACTTAAATGGTACAGATGGAGATGCTTTAGAAGAGCCTAAGGTGGTCCCTATAGAATGGATATTCATGAGAGAATTTATGAAATCTTCACATTTTTCTATCAATGCTTTATTAAAATCTCAATTCTGAAAAATGTTGATTGGTACTAACAGCTTGATGGAAGCAGTGAGGCTTGCATATGGGTGGAATATGGCAGAAATTATTACAGGGGTCAGGCACCATCTGTCCGTGATGGGAGAAAGCTGTGAAAGCTTAGTTCATTTCTGTCTGCAATTTAACTTCTAGGAGCCAGATTTCAAAATGGTTCATGAGTGTGCCCAGTTGCTGTATGTAAATCTCGGATGCTATCTGCAAGCCAGGTCTTTTTCAGGACTATTTGATGTGTAGTGATGATGTGGTTTCTTTTGGGGATGAGTTTTTCTGACTGCAGTGTCACACTTGGGAGGAGGCTGAAGGTGCAGATGGAAGGCAGCCTAAAACTGGAGGCAGAGAAAAACAGGAAAACAGGCAGACAGAGGAAGTTGTAGTTGTAAAAGCTCCTCCCTAAGCCCAAAAGCTTTTGGGTGCCCAGCATCCCCTTCCACAGTAGTGACTTAACAGAGTCCCGGGAATGCATAAGAGGAGAATCAGGAATCAACAGTGTGAGGATTGCACTGAGATACAGTGGAGGAAGTTACGACATGAATGGCACTAATTGCCCACATATGTTAATCCAATACTGCTGCTCCAGCTGTCCTATTGTGTTTGGACCTGTCTGCTTCCTATCTGTATTATTTAATGAATTTAACATTTGAAAAAGAAAGGGCTAGGCTAGTGGCACTATGTAGAAGCAGAAAAAGCACAGCAAAAGATTGAATATTATTCCACTCCTCAAAATATTACTTGTTCTTATCTTGGTCTCTGCCAGAGCCTTCAAAATAGACCAGATGATGATTATGACCTTGATTCCTAAGATTCCAGATCTAGAGGTCTGTAAATTTTTTGGTTGCCCCTCACTCCCAAACTTCCAACTGCATTGTTGCTGCTGTGGGGAATCAGTCTCCTGTTGCAGCTGTACAGTGTGTGTCTTGGGAGTTAAGAATGTCAGCCATTTTCTCTGTGCATCTGCAGAGCATCCAACACAAAATCTTCATCAGGTTTTCGTGTACCGCTGTTGTAGCAACATAAAACATTGGAGATGCAGGCCAGGATTTTGAGTAGCTGCTGATGACATTCTTAAGCTAATAAGAAAAAATCCCCATTAATTTCTGAAAAGATTTAATTTTGAGGTGGGAATGGAGGCATTTGGAAATGGAGAGCAATACAATAGGAGGCAAGATGCTGAGAGAATTCTGAATAGACAAATAGATGGGGAGGGAAGTATGGTAGTGTTTTGTCATTGGGAAAGGCTTATCAGCTTAGGTCCTGGGCTGGTTTGCATTTGATATTTCTGTATTAGCTGCAGCTTTGCTTTAGCTAAGGGGTTATTCAAAGCCTCTGTTCCTTATGTAGCTTAGCCCTTGCCTACTCTACCAAAGTGAGGTTTCTGGTAGCATTATTGACTTGCTTCATGCATGACACTGAAAGAACTTGGTAACCTTGGCTTATATGCATCCATAACAACAGCTTTGCTGGCATAATGATATTAAATGAGTGTTTGTTGCAAAATAACATGAGCTAACCTCAGTTCTTGATCAATCTTTTTCATCAAATGTTTCTGGATACACAGAAAAATGGAAGAGTAATGTACTCATGACTGTAGAAAGTTTACTCATTATCTCATAGATCCATGAAAAGTATTCCAGTTAAGCAGGAAAACAATTTTAGACTGCTTCATGAAATTAATCTTTAGTGAATGGAGTGTGAAAATGAAGTGCTAGAATTATTTTTCAATTAGTAAAACATGGGAAGTCCAAAGACAGGAACTGAGTTTTGAGTTTTTAGCTTTGGGACAGAAGATGGAGGAAATGTTATTTTATCAACTGTGTACTGAAAAAAAACTCTAGGCTCCTAAAGTTCTTTCTATGCAATTCATATAGCAAAGGCTGTAGAATCCTACAGCCATGATGAATTTAGAAGTAAAAAACTTTGTTTGTTTGCTTGTTTTATAGTTCTATTTGCAAACTAAAAAAAATAGGTTCTTGTTAAGGTCACATTTATTACAATGTAATATTTTGTTCTCTGGAACTCTATCAGTTGGCAAACAGCATCTTGTAGGCATTCTAGGTCAGCCTGAGCATGCGTATTTTCTTGAGGATTAATTTAAAGGATAATTTGCATATCAAGAGTTCAGTGGCATTGAACTCCTAAACTTGCTGCACTATTAGAGATTTTACAAAAGTAATTAATAGCCAAAGTCTGAATAATAGAGTATATATGTAGATTGAGCATACCTTCTAAAGCAAGCATTGATGAGCAAACATAGAAACTGGATCTTTCTATGCATGAGGTGTAAGAGGTTTCTTTTTGCAGAGCTGTTTGAACTATGTACTGCCACCATACTTACAAGCTAAAGAGAATCTGTGGAACTAAAACAGAGTGGGGTCTGAGTTCAACTGTCTTCAACTGCCACTGGAACAGGTGCCTAGGGAGGAAACTAGCAGCAGAGGTTGGTGTCACCACTGGGCAGTGTAGCCAGTGGGCTGATATGTCCCAACAATAAGGGAGCACTCCACTGAATCCCCACTGAGCTGTCTGCATATGACTCTCAGTCTTGGTGTTGTGGCCATCTGTGCTTGCTTTGCAGTAGGATCATCAGGATCAGGCTTTTTTTTCCTGCATAATGAACCTAACTCCTGCTGAGCTTCTGTGGCTGCAAGGGATGTGCCATGTGCTGTGGTTCAGAAAATGAGAGTGTTTACAGGTGTAGAACTATGTTTATATCAACAATTTCAGAGAACATAATGGGGATTGGAGCAATGTAGCCTGTGTTTGGTAAACCGCATAAAGTTAGTTGGTATAGTTGGTAACTATTCAATATTAAAACAAAAATCCTTACAAAAATATGTGGTCTAATCTCTACCCATTGAAGACTGAGCAAACTAAGAGCGGGTATATTGACAGACAAACATAGCTGAGTCCAAAGTCATTAGCAGAGCAGTGGTGATACTCTGGTGATTACTCTGGTAAGGACTTCTGGCTGTCTTTCTCATATGCTGTTAGCCAAATGTGGGCCCATCCTAATGGATGCTGTGATCTTGACTTCAGCTGTCCAAAGTCTGATGTGCTCATCTTGGACTGAAAGTAAATGACCCTCTTTTGCTTTACTTGGCTTTGTAGTTCACTGAGATCAGTAAACTCTTGGTTTGGATGAATACTGAAAAGAAATAGAAGATTTCTTTTCAAAGAAAAAAACAAATTTTTTGTTCAAAAAACCAAATTTTTATTTGTTCCTCATTATGTTGCACTAAAGAGATTGCTAAGGATCCATCCTTATCCTGTCAGACAGAAATACAAATGGGAGTAGTTTTGGAGAGTCAGAACAGCCATATGCTAATATAAATAAAATTACATGAGAGAACTTGCAAGACTGTTCTGTTTTACACATGTGTATAAAACAGACATTTTCAGCTGCTTGACAAGTGTTCCCTCTTTGGGAGCAGCAGACTGACCTTGAAAGTTGGAGTATTGCTATGAAATGTGCATTTGTATTGTGGGCAGTGGGGGAAGACTGAGCTGTTGTTACCCACCACAAAAATCCAGGCTGCTCAGCTGTGCCAGCAAAGGAGGCAGGAAAAGATGATGAAGTTTGAATGTTGAGTGAGTGGGCTGGACAACTCCGCCCAGGTCTGCTACTCCTCTGTAGCAGCGAGCCAGCTGTCAAGTGTGAGGAGCACAGGAGTGGGCAGGCAGCTAATGGGCAGCATTTGTTATTTGAACTGCATGGAAAAGGCAGCAGGCATGGTATAATACAAGCAGGTTTTGTATAGTCTCTGATACGCTCTCTGGTTTAGTTCTTTGTCATTGCTGCTCTCTGGCTTTGGTCTACTTCTGTTGCACTGCATATTTGTGCTTTAGGATTGTTTTATCTCCTTCCTTTTTTCAAACTGCACAGGCAGAATTCATTTAGTTGGAATTAACAGTGTATGTATCTAGATTCCTAAGCAAATCAATGGGATTAATATAGATATGTGGAAGGATGCAATTTTAGCTCTGAATTGCTACTTAGAGGGTTTAATGCTCTTTAAGCTATCGTTCCATAAGTGGAAGTGTTAGAAATGGTAACATCAGAGCTCAAAGGTGAATTAGGGTCAGCCCCTGACCTCTGCTTCCTGTAGCTATCTAGACAAAGATGTAATGAATGGAAGTTTTTTGAATAGGTCTTAAGGGACTATCAGGAGGATCGTTATATTGCATACAACGGCTACTGGTGACTTCACATTGCCACAATGTGGGGGTTACTCAAATGCTCGTATTTTCTAAGCACAAATCTTAGCAGTTGAACACTTCATTCATCAGGATGAGTGTCAGTTATCTGTGAGCTGCATGGGGCTGATGACACACAACTGAACAGTAACAACTGCATCCAGGAAAGCAGCAATGTGTAGTGTGCAAGTCACTAACCTCCTCTGTCCAAAATGGAAGAGGCTGAGAGGTGGCATCTCATTTCTAGCACCCTGAGAGGTAATTGTGAGTGATGCCTGCAAAGCATTCTTACTGTATCAGTGTTAACAAGCAGAGGGAACACAGAGGTTTGGGAATGGTGGCAGAGATGAAAAATGGCATTTGGAAATGGGGCTTGAGAATGGCATAATCATTCGTGTTAAATCTGTGCCTTTCTTTCTGATTATTAGCCACTTTAAGTGAAATGGGTTTTGCATCTAGAACAAGTCTCTGAACAGATGATTAATGGTTTTATCTGTAATAACTTTACATTTTATAGAACCCTGCTAGGAGTCCGCATCTGGTGTGCCAAGCTATTTAAAGCTGTGTTAATTCTGTTAATTGCTCTACGTTTATTTGGATTGCTGGCACCTGCGGGCTTTAGGATAATGGGGGTGGGGGTGTGTGGGTACATTCTCTCTCTCTTTCTGGCTGAGAAAAATTGAGAGGACTATTTCCTCAGCTAGGAACAGGACCTTGGCAGAACATCCTGGCTGGATTGGTTGTCCTTGAGATTTCCCTTTTTCACTACAGCTGAATGCAGTGAGATGCCCGCCAGAGACAAGATGCTCCCCTGATTGGGGCAGGAGGTAGGCAGACAATCTGCTTTTGCATGCACTTACCAACATGAGGCAGCAGGAGCAATAGGGAATGAAGCCAGTGGTTTTTCAGAAGGTTGAGCAAGTCCATACCATTCTGATCCTGCTTCTCAGCTGCCTTCCAGTGTTCCTTTTCCAGTTTGTTTTTGTTTGTGAAGTGTTCTAGTGGGTTTCAAGCCCTGAACAGATGTGAAGATAAGTATGCTGATGCTTTCTGAACTTCCATCAGAGAAAAGATCTGGTTGTGGAATGCAAGATATTTGAGGTGACTAAAACATTGCTATGAAATGCTAGGAGGGGAGAATAGGTATTTTCATGTTTGCAGCTGGATTGGCCAAACCACTGCAACAATCTGAAACAGGCTCTGATGACAAAATTTTTCCCAGTCTCTGGCAGGATTACTGCATGGGCAGCAAAGTGTTTCCCTCATATTGTTAACCACAGACTTAAAAGTTCAGCAGAGCCTGAGAGGTTTGGTACTTGGAGGTTCTGGGTAATATGAGCTCAATATCTGAGTGGGTAGAGGAGGTGGTTATTCTGTTTATATAGGGGCCAGTTCTCTCACACCTCTGACATGGGTATCTATCCTGTGTTTCAAATTCAGTGATGCTGGGACAACTTCCCAACAAGTAGACAATTAACTAAGATCAGTTCACACTCTATTACTTGTTTTATGGCTATCTTCAAAACAACAGTTTTTCTTGAGAACACCAGTGAGATGCTAAAGTGAAATCTGTTCTCCTAGTGCTGCTGATATAACCATGTGTGTATTTCTGCAGCTGCCCTATATAATCCCTTATGGCGACTGACTAAATGGAATATTGGTTGTAGCCTCCCAAAGGAGAGGGACTGCCATATCACCCTTCTCAAAGATGTAAAGGACTGTAAAGAAAACCACATATAGAAAAGGAAAAAGCTTTCTCAAGACTTTGATAAACCAGGATCCTTGTGATGACTTGCCACTTCTAAAGGACAAGGCTGTTGTGTTTGTTATCTCTCTCAAGTAGAAGATGTTACTGGGGATGCCCACTTTATTTATTCTGTCCAGATAGTGACTAAACAGTCAATTGCAGTATTAAAACTGGTTATGAAGCAAAGCTCTAAGTTCATATTTAAGAATGGGTTCTTCCTCTGCAGCTTCAGTGTTCAGCTAACAAGATAAGCTGTGAGCTGAGCACTTTCCTCCATTTCCCTGATTTATATTTCAGGGCTGATTTGTCTTAAAGTAGCCTCATCTAAGATAATGAGAATACTGAATGCCTCCATTCTCCTTTGGTTTGGTGTGCTTGCTTCTCCCTCCTTCTCTGAGCCTAGTTCCTGTTATTCATAACTGACACTAGTATGCCACATAGATATACAGTGCTGTCACTTCCGCTCTCTTCTCAGTTTTTTCTTACTGTGTATTTCTCATATGTACTCTAATTAGCATATGCTTAACTCTTCTGGCTTCAGGCTAGTTTTCATGTTTACAACCTCTGTGACACATTTTGTTAGAACTTCACAAATCATATATCATAGGAGAAATTAATTATGCATGTAACTTATTAGGTTAATAAGTTTCATCTTATTGTGAGCTTCACTTAAAGTTATGCATTAATAATTCAAGGGACAGCTTTGACATCAAGTGCATTTTCTAAAGCACTGTATCCCTTCTCACAAGTTTTGTGTCTGTGTGAAAACTACAGATGATTTTTAAAAACTTGATTCCAGCTGTTTCCACATGTCTCCTGGAGGCTGGATTTGCCTGTGCATCCAGCAGAGGAAGGCAATTAAATGTTGGTCTCCTCTTTGGTTTTGCAACTGGAGTTTAATGGAAAAACTTGGTATGTATGAGGACATGTTTTGGTAAGAATGATTGAATGGTTTGAATTGAAAGAGACCTTTAAAGGTCATCTACTCTGTCTCCCCTGCAAGGAGCAGAGACATCTTTTACTAGATCAGGCTGTTCAGAGCCCCATGCAGCCTGACTTTGAATATTTGCAGGGATCATACCACCTCTCTTGAAGGCCGGTGCCAGTGCCTTATCACCCTCATTATCAAATATTTCTTTCTTATATCTAATCTAAATTTACCCTCTTCTTGTGTAAAACTGTAAGCCTTTGCCCAGTTGCAACAGGTCCTGCAAAATTGCTTGTCTTTTAAAAGCTCTCCTTAAGTACTGAAAGGCTGCAATGAAGTTTCTGCAGAGCCTTCTCTTTTTCAGGCTGAACAATTTGAACTCTCTCAGACCATCCTCATAGGAAAGTTGCTTTTCCCTCTGCTCATCTTTGTGGCCCACCCCTGCACCTGCTCCAGGGCTTTCAGCTGACCTTGTTAAACATCATGAGGTTCCCATGAGCCCACTTCTTGAGCCTGTGCAGGTCCCTCTGGATGGCATCCCATTCTTCAAGGTGTGTCAGCTGCACCACTCAGCTTGGTGTCATCTCTCAACTTGCTGGAGGTGCACTTGATGACACTGTCTCTGTCATTGATGAAGGTACTGAACAGTCACAGTCCCACTATTCACTGATCTCCATTTGGGCATTGAGGCATTGACTACAGCCCTTTGGATGCAACCATACAACCAATTCCTCCTCCACTGAACAGCCCATCTATCAAATCCATATTTCTGTAATTTAAAGAGAAAGATGTTGTGAAGAGCCATGTCAAAGGCCTAGATCTGAAAACTCCGTCCTCAAACACCCGTCTAACAGATCAGCTGTGTGGCAATACTCCTCTAAAACATTCCACAGACTCCTTTTCTTTGGAGTGCAGCAGACAAGCTTTGATGGTGGTGCCAAGGACTTAAGAATAGTACTGGCGTTGTATTTGAGCTGTTGCAGCCAGGAGCTTCCTTGGTTTTTATTGAGGCCACAATAAGTGTATGGTCAGGAGAATTTTGGCAAATGTAGTGCAGCTTTCAAAAGTCTTTCAGTGATATGTCCCACCAAAAGGCTCTTCAGGAACTGAAAAAGCAATAGCAGAGAAAGAAGGTCTGGGCACAGAGGAAGAACTGGTTGGAAGGTAAAAACCAGAATGGAATAAACAGAGTGCACTAAATAGTTCCCATGGGAGGGCCCTAGTGGAAAGTCATCTGGGAACCATGCTGAGGTCTGAAGATTCATTATAGAATTATGAGTGGAAAGGAATGTGGATGGAGACAGCTTACATTTTGCTGAGAATATGAAAATTTTCAGGTGAGGATTGTCTGCAGGACTGCAGAGGATGACCTAGTAATGCTGAATGTCTGGACAAATAAATGGCACATTAAATTAAATGTGTGTAAACACAAATTTAGGTGTTTATATTGGGGGGGGAGAGAAAAGAATCCCTATTATGCATATGCAATGATGGACTTCGAGTTATTTCTGATATTTTATTAAATAATTATTTTAAAATCTTTGCTCAGTGGTCAATATTGGGCAAGTAAGCACATCTAATATTATGCATTTCTAGGAAGGGAATAAGAACAAAACAAAATATCATGATGTCATTCAATACAACCACACTGGACACTGTCATCCTGTTGTTTTAATCTCAGGAAGGGGAGAAGGGCAACAAAGATCATTAAAGGTCATTAGAGAGACTTCTATACAAGAGCTGTCAGAACAGCCTGGGGCTCTTTGTAACTGAACTGATGGAAAAAGGATATGAGAGTGGGGAATCATAGTGTATTTTCTGTTTCTTTTTGAATACAGGGATTAAGTGTAAGTTCAAAAGACAAAGATAGGGCAAGCTTCAGAACAATCAAAAAGAAATATGATGGCAATTAAAGTCATTGAAGTCCTTGCCATGGGATGTTACTGTGCCTGGAAAAATCACAGAAGAAAAATTATTGATGGTATATGAAATACAAAGGCATAAGTTTCTGCATGCAGACTCTCCCAAGCCCCAGATAAGTGGAGTCTGAAATGGTTTTATGGGTGGGTATTGCCATATAGATGCTCTGCTAGACTTGCTTGGGTATTTGAGGAGGTGGTTTTCAGATGTAGGGTACTGTTCCAATGTAATATGGAGAATTTTATGTTCAAATATTTCCTGGTACAGTTACACCATTTCTAGGCTCCCTGCAGTATTTCAAAGTTGAGAATCCATTTGCTTTGCCTTCTGTTAACTACAGTGTGCCACAACCCATCAGAGGCCGTAGTACACATAATCCCTTCATTGCAGGTATTGCATAGCAAGGTCATGGTCCTGAAGGCCTGTACACAGCCGAGGGGGAAGGCAGCAGAGAATCAATTTGGTGTGAAGTTTGGCATACAGGTTTGTGCAGCAATGTGTAGATGTGGAAGTGAAATGTGTTGGAAGAGCTGGAGGAACAGACACACAAGGGTTGAGAAAAGGTTGGAGTGCCCCATGTTGGCAGGAGGTGTAATGATGCCCCTTTGAATGAAAACAAGTGTTCATATGTGTAGGCAGCCTACATTTGAGGATGTTGCTTTAAATGAAAAGAAAAACAAGGAGGGCCAGGTGAATCCCAGATATTTGCAGGGAAGTGCAAAACAGCATGACTTCTTTCACCATTTATAATTATTTAGGCCTGCAAAACAATTGATTGGAAATGAGGATATTAGAAGCAGTTTTACAGCTCTGCCTGTTGAGCTGCATTGTAAAAGGATTTGTCTTTCATTAAAGATGATCTTTCTCTGTATGGAATTGGGAATTCTGTAAAGGTTTGGAGGGAGATTTCCAATAGGAAAATTTCCCCAGATCACTACGGGCTGTGGTAGCTGCAGACAGCTCTCAAGCCTTACCTTGGATTTAAAGATTTTTCCATCCATGACTAATGGTCAGACAGTGATCATTTGTGTTTTTTTCCCTGTGGCTGTAACTGTGGAAGTAACTGTTAAGAAGGTTTATTACTGCCCAACTGGACTCCTTTTCTGAGCACTGAATTCATCTGGAGTTGTCTTTTACGGAAGACTTAAAACCCAAGGAGCGTTTTCTGCTTCCTCAGAAAGGTGGACTGGCGGTGTGTAAAAAAGGTATGATAAGTGTTTACCCTACTGGGAAAAACTCCAGAGAATAATAGATAGTAGAAATAGTAAACATCTGTCAGGTCACCTTGTCCATCTTCTCCTGCCAGGAGTGCCATTGTTCCCTTCAGTGTATTAACTTGGAAACATTTCTACAAAGAGTTATTCTCCATGGGACTGTGACTGTCATTTTCTGTGTTCTGTTTACTGCTGCTAAAGATGTCTTAAGTACAAGTAAGGCTTCTCTCTGTACCTTCGTTTCTTTGCATTTTGGATACTGGAGACTTAACAGCAAACATATATGAAAATAAAAAGTGACTAAATTGAAAAGAATTATTATTTGGAGAATTACATGTGTTAGCACTATTTAATTATTTAAAGACTTTCTCAACTAAGAAATCATATGAAAACCTGACCAAAGTTATTCAATGGATAAGTGGCAGGATCAGGAATAAAAACCAGGAGACATAACACCTGATGTGTTGCTTAATTCAGCAGAATAAAAATGCCTGCTACTTAAACTGAGTCCACACTCATATTTTCTCTTCCTAATTAAGTGATTTGTGGCATGTAAACATTTCAAAATGTCAGAGAATTTTAAGGCCCAAAACCCCCTCCATACCCAGCTAGCTCAGCCTTCAGGTGATTATTCATCCCCACTTATATGTGGATTCAGAGCGGTCATAAACAACAAACATAAAGCCTCACTTTCTTCTGTGTCCCCCACATTAAATCTAATAATTTGGATCTCTTTAAGATGTTGTGTTGGTTAACCATCTCCTACTACAAAAGCAATTGGATCTTTAATCTGTTTGGAATTTGTCTGAAAATGGCCCCTAAATGTGGATTATTTTTGATGCAGTTTTCTACTGAAACAAAGGTGCTTCAGAAATCTGTTGTCTTTCCTTTATCTGATGTAATCAAGTCTTTTTATCTTTTGAAAAACTAAACCAGTGTAGCTCCTTGTATTTTACTCTAAGGCATTTATTCTAGTTTTCAAATCACATTGAAGCTGCTTGATATATTCTTTGCAATTATTAAGAGTCCTTTAACAAAATGTAGGCATTAGAATTATACCTATGGTTACAGTGCATATGGTATTAATGCTGCATATTGCTTATTCTATTCATTTGTCCTGAGCCTGGACCACCCTTTTGCCCATAGTGTTTTACTGGAAGCTTGCATTTTCTCCTCTCATGTTTTCTGAATTGTTTTCAAAAGTGCAGCTTCCTTGCAGCTTCCTCTTCCTGATTCTGTAGTTCAAGGCCTGTCTTCCATGTTTGTAACATTCTATATTTGAGTATTCAAATGTTTTAAAAGCTGCTTGGAATGAAAAGGCCTGGATTTCCATGTTCTATGAATAACTCTCTATGACTGACATGTCAGTAAGGTTGTTCAGTGGTCTGCCAAACTTGGTGTTACCTTCAAGTATCAGCTTCAGTGCTTTTTATATTTACTTCTAGGTAATTGACAAAATATTTAATACTATTGCATCAAACATAGATTCTTATGGTGCATTAGAATTGCCCCTTATCAGTAATGCTACCCCACTGACAAATACTTTGTGAGAGTTGTCAGCTGAGGAATGATGATCATCCATCCATCCATCCATCTATCTAGCTAGCTATCTAGCTATCTAATCTGTCTATCTGATCTGTCTGTCTCTCTTATCATTACATCCTGTTTTGTTCTTGTATGCTGTTTATTTGAGCAGAGCTGTCTTCTGGTGTTCAGCTAAATACCTTAAAAATGTTTCATCTCTTCTTTCACCATTGTCATTTGAATCATATCAGGTTTATTTGACAGAAGCTCCTTTTACACAGGAAGGTCTAATGACAATAAGTATTGTATTCCTCTCCTTTAATGTTTTTATTATGCACTTCAGATAGAAGCTGTTGTGCTATTTCCTCCAGGGTTGATGTTTCCTCCAGGCTAAACCCTTCTATGGTTATACATCTTGTCCTGTTTGGCTTTTTAAAACATTCACACAACATTATCATTCTTTTATTCTTCTGTTATCTTTCTGTTATTCCAAGATTAAAAATAAATCCCAGTGGATAATAAATCTCCTCATTCAGCTCTTTTAAGAAATTGGAGCAAGTGACCCAAGTCTGTGAAATTAAAAATAAAGCATATTTATTCCTGGTAGCTGATCAACATCCTCTTTTATTCTCATGGATTGCAAAATACTTTGTCATCTTCTTGTGATATAAACACGTTCTTCATGTATTTATATCTGACAGAGAAAAAATATTGCATACTTAATAAATTATATAAGCTGAACCTTTTAAACAAACAATTGCCATCTTGGTGTTATGATATACTTTTGCATCAAGAAACAACTTTTTTTAATCACTAGTGCATCCTATAGTGATTTAAAGACTTAATTTTTTCATCGGATCACTAGGACACATTGCACATTACTTCCAACCTGAATAGTTGTGATTTGGCTGTATCAATATGCTTTTATCTCCTAAACTAAAGCAGATCTCTTCTGTCAGATAGAGATCCCTGTAGTCTGTAGATTTGGATCAGCTTATAACCTACCTTTGGGTGAAATAGATTGAATCCATTGGATAGCTCATCCAGTATAGTATAAGATAGTGTTTTTTGTGTTCTTTGATATTTTTTAACATATTTTTTAAAGCATAGGCAAGATAACAGGCCACAGTATTATGAAAAGGTTTCACTAGTACTATATACTTAATCACTGTCTTTTGTCTGTACTTTCTAGATAGTTTCCTATTTTGACACTGAAGAATCACAATTAGTCTACTTCAGAACTGCTTTACAAAGGCATTTCATGTTCAATTGGTTATGCACCAAGGCATGCATGCTCTTTTCATATCACTATTTTGAAGGCTTAGATATGGTTCCCATTGTGTGAGAATTGCTTAAGCGTCTTTGATCCTAAATCTATAATCTAGCAATGGCCTGAACTGAAATAATGTGTCTGAGTGTATATATATATATATGTGTATATATATATATATACATACATATATATATGTCTGTGTCTGACATTATAAGCATGTCAAAGTGATAAGTAATCTGAGTTTTAGCTACCTTATTGTTCTTTTCCAAAAACTACCTTAGATGTCATGACTATTTTGTAGTACCTGGAAGTTGCTCTGTGGTTGTAGTTCAGTTGAGGTAGGACTGAACATTTCTGGGCAGTGTCACTTTCCCCAGTGTGCTGCCTCAATCTGTCTCTCTCTGGCACCTGGAAAGCTTTATTAATAACACTTCTTCCATAAAATTAGAAGAAACCTGAAAGAAAAATATACTTGTTTGTGTGTTTCCTCTTCTTTGCCTTAATTTTTTTTTTTTTCTGATGCAAGGGATCCATTGAAATAAGCCTGCAGTCCTAAATTTTTGGTAATTGATGGTAGTTGATGGTACAGGATGATGCTTTTGTTTCTCCATGTCAGTAGAAACTGTCACTTGCAGTTTGCTACCTGCCACTTGCTACCTCCTCATTTCCCTGTCTATACCAGTGTCTTCAACATGTAATAATCAATAGCAATTGTAGTAATAGTAGTAATAATGTAACGGTAATGTTTCTTTAGTGGCATAGATTATATGTTCAGTCTGGCAAAATGAAACTGGGTATTAGAAGGAAGTGACTATGCATCTTATATCTCTTACAGGAACATGCAAGCCAAGTTTGCAGGATGTGATTAACATGAGGGGGATTTATTTTCTTGCTTCAAACGAATTTTAGGGTTTGACTTTCAGGGTCTAATACTTCTGCATAATCAAGGAAGAAAATGGCAAGAGGGCGATGATCTGTCTTTAAGAGGCATGTTAGCCTATGTAGGACAAAACAAATTTGTAGCACAGTGAAGAAACAACAGTTGAGAATTTTTCTCTTTGGCTTCTGAGCTTCTGTGGCTTTGTGAGGGACTAATAGTATCTGGGACAGATGTCTGCAAGCCATCTTTCCTTTTAGAAGCTTGTGGGAAATAATTCTTACCTGTAGTAATACCTGTTGATAGGCCTGCATGATGGGTTCGCAGTGAGAGGTATCAGGCTTGTGGATGCCAGAGCAGTGTGAGATTCTTGTGCTTTGAAGGGCAAAGAAATTGTGTTATAAAACCATACAGACCTTACTGACAGAGTGACTGAGGAGTAGGAGAAATAACTTGCCTGCTTTGTTTACTGTTTATATTGCTCCCAAAGCAAAATGGGGAAGTATGGGGTAGCTGAAAAATGCAACCCTTTCAAAGTGTATTGCCATAGGGAAAGAAAGAGGAGAAAAGAGTATAGCAAAGTATAGAAAACAGCAGCACTTTTAGTGTGCCATAACCATCACCACTAATTCTCTCCTTTTGAGTGCCTTATATGTGAAGGACTTGAGCCAAGCAGAACAATGACTGCCTGGGAATGGCAGGACACAGTGATGCTGGGAAACATCATGGACTGAACATATATTCTCTAACAATGTACTTTTCAGCATTTTCCTCTTAATATTCTGCACATGGGGCTTTTTTTAATGTGGGTGTTGTTTTTTTTTTTTTTTCCTTAATTGCCTCTTTGAAATAGTACAATAATCAGAGCTGACACTGAGTTTTTTGGAATTGGAACAGAACTGTAGGCAATAATGTGCCAAATCTAGTACAGCTTACATTAGAAATACTACACTTAAAAGCCCCTGTTGTCATTTTCTTTGCCTTCTCCCTTTTCTGTGCTTCTTTCAGGTTTGACCATGCCAGTGTGAAAGAAAAAGAAATGTATGAAGGAGCATGATTAGGTTCTGCAAAGTCCCATTCAGCACACAGTCCAGTGTCTTGTACAGCAAAGTTAGTTGCATCTTCTTAACTGATATCTTACTTCTGGATATACTGGAAGGTGTGGAAAGTCTGAATTTTCAGTTGAAAGGATTCTGGTGTAATGTCACCTCCACCAGTCTTTTCTCTAATGGTAACTCAATCCTTGTGTGGTGTTTGTCATGGTTTAACCCCAGCCAGCAGCCAAGCACCATGCAGCCACCAGCAGGGTCAAGGAGAGAATCAGAAGGGCAAAACAGGGAACACTTGTGGGTTGAGATAAAGACAACTTAATAGGAAAAGCAAAAGCTGTGCATGCATGCAAAGCAAAACAAGGAATAGATTCACTGCTTCCCATGGCAGGCAGGTGTTCAGAAGTCTCCAGGAGAGCAGGGACCCATCACACATAGTGGTGACTTGGAAGACAATGTCAGACATTGTCTGACAATGGAAGACAAACACCATCACTACAAACATCCCTCCCCTCCTCCTGCTTCCCCCCACTTTCTATACTGAGCATGATGTCACAGGGTGTTGAATATCCCTTTGATCAGTTGGTGTCATCTGTCCTGGCTGAGTCTCCTCCCAGCTTCCTCACCAGTGTGGCAGTAGAAAAAGCAGAAGAGGCCTTGGCTCTGTGTAAGCCCTGCTCAGCAATAACAAAAACATCTCTAAATTACCATCACTGTATTCAGCACAAATCCAAAACACAGCCACTGTGAAGAAAATTAACTCTATCTCAGCCCCAACCAACACAATGTTTCAATAGTAAGATATGCTCTTGCTTTGTGAGCTACTTTCAGGGGAAGAGGATAGCAGTTACCAGGATGCCAAGCAGTTTGTTGGTCACACAGCTGTGTAAGAACAGAATGTGGGGATCTGCATGCAGATGATATGCATTCTTCTAATGCTGCTTTTACTGTCCTGGATAAACATGGGCTGGGCATCAGTTAGTGGGTGGGAACAATAGTGTGGACCTCACTTGTCTGTCTTGGGTTTTTATTCCTCTCTTTGTTGTCTCCTTTATTATTATTATTATTATTATTATTATTATTATTATTACTACTACTATTACTATTATTATTATTATTAAACTGTTCTTAGCTCAGCCTTCAGGTTTTTACCTTTTATTTTATTTAAAATTCTCCTCCCCATCCAATGTGGTACTTTGTTGCTGGCTAGGATTAAATCACAACAGCATAGCCTAAAAATCACAAGTGAAGAGATGGGTTCACGTGTACACATGTATGCACATACAGTACAGTACATGCAGGTACTGTTTACAAATGCATATAAACCCATATATATGCCTTTAGTAGCTACCAGTGCAGATCTATACATCAATACATAAATACATATGCTTTCTTATGCATCTATGCACAGTGTATGGATATGTAAATATATGTCAGTACATCTAGACAAAAAAAAATATAGCATGTAGGGTGATTACATGTCCAAACATTAAACCTGTCCTGCACTGAGGAATATAATATGTGTCCTTGCTTCCAGGAATTTTTTTTCAACTTTCTGACTATGTCAGCCATTTTCTCTTATTTCCTTTTTTTCCCCCTTCAGCTGCCAGTAAAACACACAGACAAGTTTTCTTGATATATTAGAAAAAGAATGGCTGACTGATTTCTATGTATTTTGCTATTTTTGACAGCGCTCAGTGGAGAATAAAACTGCTGTAGAGGAGAAACAGTAGGTTCTTTGAGTACCATGTAGACAGACCAATCATTTCTGTATTCTGGCCAACGTGGTCTGGGTAATAATAAGAGCAGAACCCTCTTCTCAACTCCCTCCTCCAAAGGAGTCAACTCCAGAAATGGAAGTTTACCATGCTCTGAAACTGCTGCTGTCACAGTAGTACCTCAGTGCTCTGTAAAGGTTGGGAAAGGTTCTTGGGACTTAAACCTCTAAAATGCATGGGAAGTGCACTTAAACAGAAAGGTTTAGGCAAATTCTTGCTTGCCAAAGAGTGGCTAAGGCAGATTTTGTTTTCTGCCTGTTAGTGTTGGAGCAATGTAAGCTCTATTGCTCTGCTTAAGATCTGGTATAGATAATTCTTAAGCAGAAAGACAGTACTGAGCTAAACAGAAAATATAAGTAAATTAGTCTTGTATCAAAGAAGCTTTCTGAGATGTGAGATCAGTCTTCCTTGAGCTCCACACAGAGGAGATGGGAACCCCATGCCTGGGTGTTAAAATGGCACTGTAGCAAAAGTAAACAAACATAAAGGTTTATTATTGTTCAGTATTTACTTATAGAATTCTAAAACTGAAAGAGATTAGTAGGTTATTTGCACTGATCTGTGTTGCCAAAATATTTTCTCCAGCTTAGGCACAAGGTAGTGGCTAGGAAGAAGGAATATTCTTTCATGCCATCTATTGACTTGTATGAATTCAGTTCCCTCTTTCACTTTCTCAAAATCAGGGATAGTGGCCCTTAATGGGGGAGTGGAATATAATACAATATTAAATAAAATAATGCCAAGACACTAATATTCGCTGAGTAACTTAAACTGCTTTGTAGGAATTTCTTATAGAAAGTATTTCTACAACGGTGTGATCTTTTTTTTTCCAGCTCCCTTTGTGCTGGGAACCAGCTAATCAGGTGTCTCTTTTGTCTGGTGTTTAGTGCTGACTCCAGTCCTGACCTCTCCTTTCTGAAGAGCTCTCTCTCTTCCTGATTGCAGCAGCCCACCTACTTTGGGAATGAAGTGTAATCTGGTGCTGAATTGGGTGCTGAGGTCCTCATCTGTCTCCCATTTCTGCTTCTCATTTCAGTGCTTCCACTGGAAAATGTCACCTGTGTTTGCTTTTGTTTCTGCTTTCATGTGCTTTCCTTAAAGTTCTCTCACTGTAGCAGAAGTTCTGGCTGTGCTGAATGCTTCCCTATCCCCCCCAGGAGCTGCTGGACTTATACTCCTTGAGCACAGCTTCCAGATCAAAGCAAGGGATGAAGGTGAAGTTTTGTCAGCAGCCTCAGTGAACCCCGGCAGTGCCTCTGGGCTCTTTGCATGTATTAATACTCTTCCCCAAGAAACCTGTAAAGGTGGTGGGCACAGGGGAGAGTTTTGTTAGTAAGGGTTACTCTGGAGGCCAGATAAAACCAGCTGAACAGCTGAGAGGGAACTGTCCCATTCCAAGCCTCCCTTTATTGGTCTCACTGTTGTGCTGTGCACTAACGCTGTGGCTGGTGCAGCTGGGTGGCTTCTGGATGAACAGATGAGCTAGACCTTTTGGCATTGTGGTAACTGGGGCTCAGTCCCAAGTAGAAGATAGGTATTGATTTTTTTTTTTAATTTTCCCCCTTGTTCATTTTATTAGTGTTGCAAGCTTAGAGATGTAGGTCACAGATGAGAGAGTTTTAGAGACACATGAGAGAAAGATGTAAAAGAGCTTTTTCTTTTTCTCACACCAGGTTGAGGGTTATAAAATGACAGTATTTTTCTCTTGATGCTTCTTTCAGGTCGGGAATTAACTACATTCCCTGCCCTCTACAGCACATATTCAAGCAAATAGTTAGCTCATCACATCCCTGTTTTCACACAACATAAGGCCCAGTGCAGATAAATGTTTGGGGAATCCTACTCATGGAGGGTTTGAACTTTGTTCCATGCTGTAGAATTTGAAGAGAGGTGAGCAGAGAGATCCAAGAGAGATGTCAGTGTTGACAAGTTTTTGCACAGGGCAAAAAGAGGGGCATTAAAAAAGAAGTTTGGAATCCCATAGTATTTTGGGCTAGATATATGAGGACAGTGTCATCCTGCAATGGGAGTCCTTCAGCAGACCCAGAGTATCTTTGGTCCCTCACAGGAGGAGATCCTAGATGGAGGGATGCCTCTTTCTTTGGCTGACACTGCAGGTGGAGGGAGATGCCAGTGCCCTGGAGACCTTTGTGCTAAGGCTGAGGGAGGGACACAGGAGGGATGCAGCACCCTCAGCTTTAAGAGTCCAGCTACAAACAGTGACACCATCCTGCTGCAGTGGCGCCACTTTAAGTTTGTAGGCTTCGTCTGTACAATACTAAATCCATTAAATGCTTCCTCTGTGGCTGTAATCTCACTGTTACTTGAACTGTGCTCACTTTTGAGCATGTGCTCTCCCATATATAATGGTAAATATTTTCAATTTTTTTTTTTTGCTGGGCAAATGACAAAAACATAGAAGACACTGCTGTGGTTGGCACAATTGGCTTAGCAGTTGCTTTGTTTACATTAGAAACCTCAACTGTGAGACTCCTCGCATATGGAAACTGAACTTTTATCTTGTACCTTCCAGGGATATTCTAGTGAAGCAGGCTCAAGGCATATTGGCTAGAGAAGGTCAGTTGTGGGGAAAAACTGTGTATCTGTGAGTGAGGAATAGCTATTCAGTATTCTCAAAGAAGACTTTACACATTAGTGTTCTCATTAAAACACGTTTTACCACTGATGTGAAAAGCTGAGTGAAATTAAGAGTGTCTGTTCCAAAGGAGTTTCCTCCAGCTGTCATTTGTTTTCATTGCTGCTGGTAAGATGAATTTTTTAAAAATTTAAATCCATGAAATCTTCCAAACTGGGTTCATGTGTAACATTCTGATATTTTATGAATCAAATTATTTCATATTGATTGAGCTGACCCCAAATAATCTGGAGCCAGTTTAACACAAACTGTATTTTCCAGTGCAGTCCATGTGACCTGTAGGGCCCTTGTGTCCATTCTACCAGAGAGACCAGACTATTTGGTTAAGCTGCTTTGTGGCAAAACCAATCATGTGTCTCTGCTGATATCAGGTGGGACACTGACATTGTGTCATGTCAAAGTGTTTTCTTAGGGAGTGGAGACCAGAGGCAAAAATGGGGACCACTGTTGAAAATAAATGCAATGCCTGAAAAATACTGGGTTATGTTATGGTTAAGTTAATGCAAAAGCTTTTCTATAAAGTTTGATAAAACTAAACTTGCCATTTTGGTTTGTTACAGATTGAAGTGAAGCATTTCATTGCTAATTCTCTGTAAGGGAAATGGAATTCTCTGTTAAAAAGTCATCCTGATGGAAGCATTCACCCAGCCATACTAAACAGATTTATTTCCTGAGATAGGTCTTTTGTACTTGCACAACCTTAGGTGGATTTAAAATACAATGAAATCACTAAATGGAGTGTTATTTGCTAAGTCACTGTCTGATAGAATTTTCAGTGTAATAAGGCTCAAGCCTTAAATGATCAATGGGGCCATCCTAAAATAATTCCTCTCAGCCTTTCATATGAAATTCTTAAGACACTTGACAGTAATCATTTCCTCACTTAATCATCACTGAACCAAGCTCGACAGATTTAGCTTGTGCTTGCTAGACAAATCTGAGATTTCAGGATTCATTTGGGAGGAGCAAAATATTTTGTAACTGGTGCATGTCTGTATAAGCTCACTACAGGACTGATGTAATTGAAGTCAACTCCTGCATGTTGGTAAAGAAGCTGCTGTGATAATGATTTTTTTTTATTTTAAGGATTATTTTTTAAATTTTATTTTTTATTTAACTCTCAAGCCTTCATTCGCTAGGGAGGTAATTTGTAAATTTAGGTCTTCAGATTTGTGAGATGTCAGTATTGTGATATTATAATGTTTATTCTTCCTTCCTGTGCTTGAACACTATAGGAAAGTCTTTAGATACATAGTAATTTGCTTTTTCACATGTTCCTCTACTATCCCCTCAACCCTCAATGCAGAATCATAGAAAATACAACTAGAATGGACCGTTAGAGGTATCTAATCCTTTACACTTCCACTGTCCCACAACAAAACCAATGACGTTTATGTGAGTTTTGACAGCAATTTTTTGGCCTGAAATTCAAGGTCTCCAACGTTTGTTGCTCTTCAGACAACCTCTTCCAGTGCTTCACTGTTCTTAAATTAAAAAAGCCTTTCTCTAACACTTTCTTGCTGTAATTTTTTGCCAATTATTTCCTGTCCTTTTCGGCATGGGTACAAAGAAGAGATTGTTCCTTTCTGCTTTGTAGTAGCCCTTTTCTGTTTGAATACTTTCTAGTGTCTCCTTTCAAACTTCTACTTTCTAGACCCTTGATTATTTTCATTGCTCTAGTCAGGACTCTTTCAAATAGTTCCTCTCCTTTCTTGAAGTACAATTCTCCAAAGTGAACATGATCTCCAGTAGAGTACAGCACTATCTCTTTCTGTCTCCCTACATTCCAGCATGCAACTTTCAACCCACCCAATGAATGATTTTCTATGTGTAGCTAAGTGTTTATTTCTTCTATTTTGTTTTACCTCTGCACTAGGCTCAGTGTAGAACAGAGAATTTCCTCATTATTTTATATGGATGAATATTTTTAAAGTACAGACATATCTTCTCTATGTTCTTATATACAGAAATACATCTAATGTACAAATTCTTTTTCTGGGCTAGCATGTGGTATATCTGTGTCTGTGGCACAAGTGAGGAACATCACAGCTGGCTGTCTTGGCTTCCCTTGCCCTGCAGCTTTTTTCTTCTCTTTTACTAGGCCAAATGGAGGTTGAATAGAACATAAAATAGAGGCAAGTTCAGTTTGTGCACCTGAATCCACAGTGAAATGCCTCACACACTTTGCTATGACTTAAAGGTGAGATATGTTACTGTCAAATACCGGACAGTAAGTTTTTTACCTTTGTATTAAAAAGAATCAGCTAGATTTTTAGAAACAAAATGAGAAATCTGAATCTAATTTCTCAGAGTAGTTTTTAGCTTTAGCAGTAAAGACAAAATATCTCCTTGTATTCACTTACATATTTTGGCTAATGAGCACTTCGGCAAAACCAGTTCCACAATCTCAAGTTGGCTGCTGTGATATGAGGAATATACTTTAGAAAATACTGAGTTTAGATGCTTTCCTAGAATTTCTTAGAAAAATCTGTGGGAAAGTGGTATTTTAAAAAATACAGAAATTATAACTTACTTCCTGTGATCCCTTTCTTCACTTATTGCAGAACTTGACGTTTGTGTAGCAAGAAAAGAAGAGGACTTGATGCTTCCATTGCAAAAGAGCATTCAACCTCAAATCATAGTTCATGCTAAAACCAATTCTACAGAATCTTACTGCTGCCTTTTCTGTAGCTGAGGGAACTGCTTTGGTCTTGGAGGCTACAGAATCCTTCAGCAGCATTTCTCTTTCAACCACAGAAAGGTTTTTCCCTCATCTAGACAGTGTCATGACTTTTTTTCCACAAATAAATATGTATAATTTCTAATGTTCCCACAACACGTTTATCTCAGGATGCAGTTGTGGGGTCTGCAGCGACATCCTGATGGCTGCATGCCCGTGCCTGGCTGTACACAGACTCCACAGCTAGTGCATGTCACTGATGGCCTTGTGGCCACTGTGATGTCCCTTTTGGGATCAAAGGATAGTTGTCACCCCAGTGAAGTCCTGGGTCCTCTATCTTCTCTATCTGTTAAGGAAACATTTTCACGAAATCAGTTAAAGAAATTCCACCCTGCCTTTTTCATTCCTGTTTTGCTGGCACCTTGAAAGCCTTTCTCTTTTTATCCTGCTTTAGGGAATGCTTCTCTGTATCTTCCTAGAAGTCTTTTGAGACTAAATCAATCTCTTTTCTCTTCTGGAATTTTCCACAAAACTTGAAGTTATTCAGAAACCATAATTGATTTTTAAGGTTGAAAATAATGTTGTAGGGAAGCTTAAAATACTTCTGCCTTATTGTTTAGGCATTCTATTCACCATACTCCTATTTTTAGCTGGGAGTGAAGGAAACTTTTCTGTCTGACCATCCAGGAGCCAGCCACTCTGGCAGTCACAGTTGGAGCACCTAAGCTAGGTAGAGACCCCTTTGCAGCTACACTTACCACTCCCACATGGTC
The DNA here is from genome assembly GCA_013399945.1 of Ploceus nigricollis. Lineage (NCBI taxonomy): Eukaryota > Metazoa > Chordata > Aves > Passeriformes > Ploceidae > Ploceus > Ploceus nigricollis. Next base: position 1,434,813 of record VXBC01001445.1, on the reverse strand, counting down.
AGACAAGGTTTCTTTACCGTCTGGGTTTCCTATAGCAGAATCTCAAATCTCTGGATCCTTTTAATCTTGGTTCAATAGCTAAAATAACAACTTGAGTTCGGTGCTTCTGAGGAGGGACCCTGAACAGAGGAATCCCTGGGCTTTTGTACCCCCACAGCTGGAGTGCCCCAAAGTCTGGAGTCATTGGCTCCTGTGGTTTCCCTGAGTGTCTGGTCGTCTGGCTGGCCCACAGGTCACCATGCTCTGTTACCCAAAGTGTTGGCAGTTCATGGCCTCTTGCCTCGGGCTCTTCCCACCCAGAGCTCAACCGGCTGCTGCAGCTGCGAGCTGGGCTGGCTGCACTGAATGGATTCCTCAACACTGGGTGAACACATATTCTTTGTTAGCCATAATAGAGGTGAAATCTAGACTTGCATTGCTCTAGTCAACATTGCACAAGTAATATTTGAGTCTTCATTGTTTAGTTTCAGTTACTTTTCATCACTGTTCAATGCATTGTTTTACACAATAGGTAAATTAACTCTTTCAGTGTGTGGGGAGAATGGTGATAGTGTTTATTACCTGAATACAGTTGTCATCCCAGTGGAACATCAAATATGTTTATACTAGGTATCCACAGTCCACACAGTGCTATTTAAATAAGTGTAGGAGCTTTAGTTACCCATCACTGAAGACTTGAATCGCTTGATGCACAGTCTGCCCCAGACACAAAGTAAAGTGCTGATAACCCAGTGTGTTTGTATCTACTTGCTTGTCAGGGAGGGCTAGGAAAACACAGGTCTAATAAACCAATGGATAAACTCTACTTTTTTTTTTATTTTTTTTTTTTTTCTGTAGGAACTTGCTTGGTTATGTGTAGATGCCTTTAAAGAACTTTTATACACTAGCCTGAATATCTAAGTTATCCTTTGTGAAAATTTATATGGGCAGTTGGTGAAGGAGTGCAGCCTGGGACAGAAAAAAACAATATCCAGGGTGCAATAGGTGAACAATTTGGCTGGCCTTCAGAGGGCTCTTCCTAGCTAGCTAAACATATGCAGCCTTCAGGTTATTGCTCTTTTTTTGTGATGGTTCATGATGGTAGTCATCTAATTTGCCAGGCTATTGACAGCCATTCCCCTTTGAAGCATGCCTGTGTCCAGCCTGTACTGAAAATCATGTTTCCCACTTAATAACACTCACTTGGAGAGGAATTTTTATATTGGCTACTGGCCAAACTTAGCACATAATTTTGCCTCCTTTTTTGTTGCTCCCTTGCTATCTGCAGCTTCACTTGATTGCAGAGAGATGCTTTTCATCATTGTGAAAAGCCATCTGATTACAGCTGTCATTAACCCATGAGTGAAACTTATAAGAAGTTTAGCTGGAGAAATTCCTTGAATGCTTCAGAATTGCAGAGTTGCCATTTTAAAGAAACCTCAAAACTAGATTGTGAATTTGTTTTAGCTCTTCTTAAAACAAGCTCTTCTTTCTCAGCAGATTTATAAGAAACATGATTTAATGTGTATATTTTTTTTTCCCTCAGAATGTTTTAGATGTCATGAAATTCCACTGCTGATTGTCAGGACCGTGTGTATCTGGACTATCCCCTTCCTGACCATCCATTTATACTAGTCTAATTCATTAAACAAAGGCATTGAATGGTCAATATTCCTTTGTTAAAGTGTATTTACAAACAGTCCCCATGGAAAAGGAAAAAACAATTGTTTTCATTATTCTTATTTCATTTTTGCAAAATAAAGCACTTTTAAGATTGGAGGAATGAAGGTTACTTTTCAAAAGCTCTGTGCATAGCTTTTGCTAATAATTTTCTTCGCCTTTCTCTTTTCTACCTTCATTCCCAAAATAAAGATGGCTATGTCTGTATCAGGAATCATGTCCTTGACTCCCTTAGACCTTCTCTGATATACATATCAGACCTGGGATGAGTTCAAGCTTGTGTCTGTTTTAACAGGCAAGACTGGCATTGTTCAGAAGGCACCTGACATAAATGGAGAAGACTATGGGCACTGCTTTCATTGCTTTACTTACTTCTCAGTTGCTTTTGAAGCCATATGTGGCCCTAGAAGACCGTCCTAGAGAGGAGCAACATTCTCAGACAGTCATGGCCTCATTTGAATTTAGAGGACTGGGTTTCAATAGGTATTTTGGCATATACTGAGGAGCCTTCAAGTTAGTTCAGAGGTTGCTCATAAAATGAGACTACAAGGTAGGAAGTGCTATACAGATGGTAAATTCTGCTGCTGGCAGAAACCTTGCTTAATGAAACATGAAAATGTATCTTCTCTGACTTGCAACAGGTGACTCTAAGAAACTATTTCTTGAAGCTTATATATTTGAGATATAGAATCAGTTTTTTGTCCAAGACTTTTTGCTTGCCTTCCTTTTTAGTGCTATGTTTTAGGGTAGGATCCCAAATATGTAAAAATATAAAAAAAGCTTCACTGAAAGCACTGATGACAAGTCAGACCAGAACTGACAATAGCATCTTCTCCTTTACCAAGCAGTTTTAGCAGCTGGGAGGATGTGCATCATCTGTCCTGCAAACTGCACTGAAGCCTCTGTTGATTTCATTAAAACACAAAGATTCATGGGTTATGAGGCCAGAAAGAGCCATTATGATAATCTAGGCTGATTTGCTGTATAATTAATTCCTGTCTCACTATGTCTTTTAAAGAAAGCAGGATACTATTTTAATTTAAAATTTGCCAGTAGCAGAGAACACACTATAACCTGTAGTAAATTATTTCACTAGCAAATTACCCTCATGTAAAAATAAGTCATAATATTTTAAAATGTGAATTTCTCTAACTTCAATCTCTAGCCCCCAGGTCTTATTGTCCCTTTGTCACATGCATTGAAGACCCCTCTCTTGCTAAATTCCATTTTCTGCACAGGTACTTGTAGATTGCAATCAAATCACATTTTAACCTCTGCCTATTAAACAGACTGAATCTGAATGTTCTCCACTATGGGACATGCATGCCAGTCATTTAATTATATTCCCTCCTCAATCTTGAACCTTTGGCTTAACAATTGAACTGTCATTATCAGAAGCTGCCTTAGCATTTCTCCGTTCCTGCCAAGGATTCACATTGGTTTTACACCCAACCATTATTTCTATCCTTTTCTTTTATTGTTATGAGAGTTCTGGTCTACTTGATTATACATCGGGATGTTGATGTCCAAATGTGTCTGTCAATAATACGTCAAGTCACCTATGGAAACACTTGCACTTCTTCCATAAATATAGGTACCTTTTTATATTTCTCAAGTTAGGTGTTTTGTTCTGGGCTTTTTAAAAAGAAAATAATTTAGAACGACATTTGAATAACAGAGATTCAGATTGGGGCGGGTATGTTTCTTTGTAAAGATTGAATTCAGAACTCTCTTGTGTCTATTCAACAGCCTTTCTCATCTCCCCAGGTCTTCCTTTGTGCTTGCTTTCTTAGTCTCTTCATTCTTGGCCTCAGATTCTTCATTATTAGTCACTTTCTTGTTTATAACTAACTTTATGTAATTTTTTCTGGTTCCTTTGAAGGCATTCTGTTTCAAGGATTCTCCAGCTGTGCTACTTGTATGATTAATGAAACACAAAGCAGTCTGCATCACACCTCAAATAAACTCAGAGGCAAACCCTCTGCATTTTTCTGGAAAAGATGGGACCTGTAACTCAAGTATCAAATACATCAAAGAGGGAGATGTAACCTGTATGTGGCTCAGGTGTGTGTGGGAGCTGCTTATGTGCATATGATATTCCTGCTACTAGCAACCTGCAGAGATTGCTGAAAACAGATCAGAGTCACGGCTAGATACAAGCCAGCACCACCCATCAATCATGTAGGGTACTCTGCTATCTGTCTGCTCCTCTCACGTATGGGAAGACTGGGTCAAGATGCAGTTTAGAGAAGTGTTGGTTTGACCAGTTGTTAGTGCTATCCTATAAGGGCAGCTCTCTTTCCTTAGAATCATTAAAGCCACAGCTCATTTAGGTCTGGCATTCTCTTGCCCACCAAAGCAACTTCATGCTGTGGTGAAACCAGAAGTGCAATGGTGCACCAAAATCGTAACCCCTCATGGGCCTGAAGAATGGTCAATCCATGCAGCCAGTATGGTGTCTTCAATAGTGGAGGGTGCAGGTGCTATTTAGGGAGAGCACATGACCATGGCTGCTGTCAGTGGTGCATTCCCTTACAGTCCTGCAGCACCCGCTGCTGTTGGTTTACAATTGCTAGAAGACACACTCCTTCCTTTTTCCTTCAGTATCAGCTCGTGGACTTGCTGTCCGTTGTTATTTCTGGTTCTTTTTGTGTCTTCTGTTGCCTCCTACTTCCATGACCTCCCCTGGCAGCAAGTTCCAGAAGTTCACTACCCTCTGTGTAAATAAGTACTTCTAAAAATTCATTTTATGCTGATTTCATACAAGTTTCAGTAAGTGCCTCTAACTCTGTTATTGCTGGGTTTGGCAAAGAGCAGTTCTACATTAACCTTCTCCATCTGCTGTAAACTTCAATCATATTTTTCTCAGTCCTCTCCAAATATGAGCTTGGCCTTTTCAGCCTATCCTCATAAAGCATCCTGTTCCATCCTTTTAGTTGCTCTATTTATTTCCTCTTTCTCCTTGAAAAGCAGAGTCAGGACTTCATGCAGTGCTCAGAACTAAAATCTGACTGAGGTGCACCTCATTGTCTGGGAAGAGAATTGGCTCTAATGCACCCCCTTGCTGTGTCAGTGGAAGGAGGTGTATGGTCTCTCTAATGAGAGCATTTGACGTGATTAATCTATAGAATAAAACTACTACAGTCCCATAAACTGAAAATAAATTTTATCCCTGTTGCAGATATTAATAGCCTTGATGTTTCTGATGCCTGTGTGAGGGCAGAGCACATTATTAGGAATTGGAGCAAAACCAGTTACTGTGGGTCAATACTGTCCTCTACTGGGAAGAGCCAGAGCTTTGTGCCATTTCTCCAAATGGGATTTAACAGCTGGCTTCTCCTTTCACTCTGCATTTTGCCTTTGCAACAGGAAAATCTGACTGGGGAAATTCTGCACCAGGGAAATTCTCCTTTAATGCTTAGAGGATGCTGGAAATTTTTTGATAGCTATGAATGTATTGAATCATGATTTAATTTATTTTTTCATCTTGAAGTTACCTAATTTATAAGCTTATCCCTCATTCTTTCTCTCATTTGCCTTTTAATATTTACTGCATACACATTTTTCTGACTTTCCTGTCCTAATAGTAGAGGTAACAGTGCACATCTCCTTTCCCTTCTATTTTCATAACAAATTGCTGACAACTCATCCTGATAAGATTTTGAAAGAAGAAATCAAACGTGTATATATATGCTATATGTGACAGACACAAAGTATTTTAGAATAATAACTCCTTAGAAGAAATTAGAGTCTTCAGTAGTATCACTGAACAAGAATTCAATAAAAATTGTACTACTTGCAGAAGTGGTTTTACTTGCTGTACATGCCAGCTCTGCATTTAGCAAGCATGGAAGGGGATTGAGAGGAAGTATAATTTACAAATATTTCAATTTTGTGCCTTCTCCAGTTCCTGCCTCTGTGAGAATGGCATGGGTTAGAGAAGAGTCTGCTTTCCAGGAATTCATTCTGTACCTCAGAGAAAGAGAAGAGTAGGAGGTCTAGACTCCTGAGTAAGCCAGACATGCTCAGGAGTGCTTGCCTGTTTGAGACTCTTCTCTTGGCTAATTTCAATCCATGTAGCAGGAATAGACCCCAGAGTTCTGGTCCTTAACCCAGAGAAAGTGAGAGTCCAGGCATTGAAAATGTACAAGTTTTTATGTGTTAGCACAAAAATTGTTGGTTTCTTGAAGTAAGGGTAAGCTATAGAGATATTTCAATGGCAAGTTTGCGTCGGTAGTGATCTAAGATTTCTTGCTCAGAGAAATTTTAAGTCTTTGTTATTTTTTTCGTCAGGACCCACAGGGCAATCACTAACAGTTCACAGCAACTTGCTGAAATTTTTTTGCATCTCTCTCCTGGTAGTTAAGTAGGCTATAGGAATAATAGAGAAATGACAGTGGTACCAAGTTCCCTGCTGTGGCTAGTAGAGATGGACATGGAGGTTACACTTTGTTATGTATTTTGTATGAGATTTATGCAAATATAACAGCATGATTCCAGACACACACTGGATTTTATGTACAGAAGCTTTTACAGCCGAGTGGGCCTGTGGTAGAGTTAATTGTTCTCACTGCCCTTCAGTTAAATATTCTCTTCTGACTGCTTATCTGATCTATAGTCATTGCAAAGTACCCATTGCTGTCATTTCTGTACACTCTTCTGGTTCAACTCACTCCCTCTGTCATGGTGTCAGACTCTTGTACTCTCTCCTTTCCTCTCCCTACTGCCTTTTGGGAAAAGTTTATCTCCCATGGCTGAAAGTAATTGGGGTATTTGTATTGTATGCAGGATTGATGTATGATACTTTTCCTTGTGTCTGGCAGGTTGTTTATAAGAATAACGACATTCGTCTAGAGCTGTCTCGCTTGGCACGGATTGGTGATACTAAGATGAAGATCTATGGGGAAGTGAAATTCATATGTGAAAATGTGGCTACACTGGATCCCATCAGCTTTGAGACACCTGAGGCCTATATTAGTCTGCCTAAATGGAATACCAAGAGGATGGGCTCCATCTCATTTGATTTCCGAACCACTGAACCCAATGGACTGATCCTTTTCACCCACGGCAAGCCTCAGGAGAGAAAAGATACCAGAAGCCAGAAAAATACAAAGGTAGACTTTTTTGCAGTTGAGCTTCTAGATGGAAACCTCTACTTGCTGCTGGACATGGGCTCTGGGACCATTAAAGTCAAGGCCACCCAGAAGAAAGCCAATGATGGAGAGTGGTATCATGTGGATATTCAACGAGATGGAAGATCGGGTAGAGTTATAACTTTTTCTTAAATAGATTCATATTTCAGGTTCAGACCTAGGGCTATGTATTAATTCTCAGAACATTCAAAACCTGTTAGATATGAGTCACCTCCTTAACAAAGCTTAGTGTTATTCCAGTGGTGTTTATCCAGCAAGGCAAAGATGTGAATGGTTTTCATTAAATGTTTTCATCAAATGTGTAATGTGAACTTTGAATAACACATCTCAGAGGTAATCTATTAATATTTTATTCACAATCCTCAGATATTCTGGACATATATTCGCAATTGCATGCGTAGTTACAATGATGATTTCTTTGTAGGCCGTGGTAAGGTTTAAGGTCCTTCAGTACCATTGTTCTCAGTTTGAGAAATTCTTCCTCATCTACCTTGGATTTCTGCATTTGGGATCTTGTTGTGAGAAAAATAAGAGTAATGGGCACAATCAGTAACAAAATTATGGCAACAGATCGACATTTTCATCCCATTCTGTTTCCTTTAGTATCCTGTTGTTTTGTGTTAGGTTTCATTACTCTTTTGAATGACAGATTCTAGTCTTAAAATTTGAAACAACATTCAGTGGATGTTTCTTTTCTTTCTTTGTGGCTTCTCATTTTCAAATATGAGTTTTAGTTTATTTCTAAAAACACACCTACCATGCCATTGCCAAGAGATATTTTTATTGTTTCCAGTGCTGAATATCAAGTGAACATACTCATGATCTACTCTAAAATTGTGGAGGGAAAAAAAATGCTCAGATGCTGTAGCTTCATCTAGAGAATAACAATTGTACTTCAATTTTTTCTGAACCGTTGGTATCTCAAAGCCTTCACTTCAAAAAGAATTTTGCTTACATTTGCCAGTGGATTTGAGATTTGTCTGGTGATCTCCAGATGATAGTTTTAGGTCCCTAATTTTATGTTTCCAATTGCTAAATACCATCAGTATAGGGAATGCAGTGCTAGAATTTGCTTCCCTTGAGTTTTTAGAAGAGCTGACTTTGAGATACCATGCAATGCCTAGCTGTTTGAACAGGTCTTTGCCTGAAGCTATTTTTTCCTTTGATGATGTGGGTAGTTTCTTTGTATATGGCATGGCGCTCTGCTTGGACTTAGTATGCGTGGTTATATATGGCTATCTCCTATAGACATCGATAGGAACATTTTACAAAGGAAGCCATAAATAAATAAATGGAGCTTTGATTTCTTTAGAATTGCTAAAATTTAATTAACTTCCAGGGGTAAACTCATTTAGCTGTGTTTTGTACTGACTTCAGTTTTGCTTGCTCATTTGGGGACTGTCTCATCCCTGAAGAAGCAGCTGCAGAGGGAGAAGAGACAGAAATGACACAGGCTCTATGCAAAGAGTGTTTGCAAAACCCTACCAAGAGGGACACATGTTAATTTGGACACATTCACAGGAGGGTGTGGCAGACACATTGCTACTTGATGGATGACATTGTAGGACTGACTTGTTTGTCGCTTGGCAGGGAGGTTTACAATGTTCTGGACACTGATTAGAGGTAACAGATTTTGAAACAGCTTTGTCAACAAGAAAGAACATGTTGGTATGATGTCTTGGTTTTTTTTTTTTTCCTTTTTATTTAGTTGTGTTCTCTGCCCACAATGAATACTTAGTTAATGATCCTAAAGACTGATGTCTTGTGTCCTGAGAAAACCAGGATATTGGCATTGATTTCTTCACATTGTACCTTCAGTCACTGTTATCCAATGACACTTTGGATAAGTGTGAGAAAGGAGTTCAAGACCTCTTCTTGTTTACTCCTTGGCTTTTCTTCCACATGTGGACTGGAGAATGGTTATACCTTGAAGATTTTTTTCCCCAGTATAGATGACTATAATTTAGAAACATAAACAATTAATTTGCTTAATGGTGGCTAAAAACACCCTTTTGAGTTTAATGAGCTAGTGACCTGCAAGTTCTGATTCTCATTACTAAAGCAGCAAAGGCCTATGTTAGGTATAATCTCTGTTTTTTCCCCATTTCTCTAACAGTCCAAAACTTCAGGTTCTGCTGATCTAAAATAGCTTAAAAATCCAAATATTCACTATTGCAATGCACTAAGGCAGGGAAGCTTGGCAGTCATGCTCAGATAACCTCTGACATCTCTAGTCCCCTTAGGCCTTGTGTATGCTTTGGTCTGTGTTGGCTGCCAGAGCAACAAAACCTGTTTTTGTCTTTCTACTCTGACAGAAGCTGGCAGTGTGGACATGGACACCTAACGTCCTGTAACCTTTGTGTCCTTTGGGAAAGCTCCCATCAGGTTCACAAAACCTGTCACAGTTTCTAGCTGGGGAACAGTGAGCATTTTACACAGGACAATGTTTTCAGCTAGTCATCAGCTACAAAACATACATGACTTCCCACCTGATCAGGCACTAAAAATCTTACTAGATGGTTTGGTTTACAGTTGTATCAGTGCACTGTTTGGTGTGCCTGTTCTGCCCTCAGGGGGTGTTTTGGTCTGTTCTTCAGTCCAGCACAAAGAGAAGATGGCACTGCAGAGGAGATGCTTAGATGCTTCTGATTTCTCAAGATGGACTTGGATCTACTCTACGCAGAGTGGAAAACATGGGATTCTGAAGGGGGAAAAAAAAGGATGTCAGCTTATGCGAGTGCGCCTTTCTAGGATCAATACAGAGTTTCTCCATCTCAGCAGCTTGGTCTTAAAATTGCTGTTCATCCAAACTAGTGCCATCTCCTTGCAGGAGTTATTGCAGGTTACAAAACACTCAGAATGTTTAGGTTGCTGTCTAGCGTGTTCCTTGTTCATCATCTCACCATCTTTCTCCAGGTTTTACACTTCATATTATCCAATATTTCTTGTCTTTTAGGGTGATTCTTTACTTTTGTGGCAATTTACACATGTTTGTTCTCTCCACAGTAGCAGCTGACTAGAGCTCAGCCCTCCAATGTTTTGGTTCTAAGCTTTAGAGTAATATGTACTCTACAGGCTGTGTTTGAGAAATAGCAGTGGAGATGCTGGAAGGGGAGTTGTGTTCCCATGGCTCTGTGACATGCTGCTTGTGTGACAGTATGTGTATTGTCATATTTTCTCTTTCCTTATTTTATAAAAGAGAAAATGCTTGTGGTGCTCCAGCTTGTTGATACAAAATGATTCATCAAATAACTGTGGTTCTCTTTGAGCCTTTAATTTGTAATGCCTCTGTTGCTTCTGACACTCTGCTGCCTCCAATACTATTCCTCAATTGTTATGGAAAATCACACACATGGAATACCTTGTGTCTGTGTCATGCAGTTCTCTAAGAAGATACCTCTTCCAACTGAAGAAAAGGTGTGTGTACATGACTGTACTTTCTCACAGAGACAATAGAGTTAACTCTATTAACTCTCCTTCCTTATTGTACGGGTGTCTGATAAAAATCCAATGATGTGGAATTAATCTTAAAGCTTGGATAGTGTCTCTGAAGACAGACTGTCTTAATGACAAGGCAATTTGATGTGATGATTTATAGCTAGGGAGAGCGAATTGCTGATTTTTAGATGAGTGTCTAGTGGGCAGATATCCCTATCACAGAAACTGCTGAATGCTCTTCAGAAGAGTGCACTGTTCTGGAATGTGAGAGATGTGCATTATGTTCCCTGTTTTTCTTTGGATGCACTGTCTGACCTTAAACAAGTCACTTTGCTTTTCTGTACCTGTTTTACATATTCTTATTATATTTCAGTATTATATGTTCTGATTATTTTATGTGCTGGGACAATTTCTTGAAATACATGTGAATGACCTCAGTGCACTATGCCCACATTTGATTTGGAGCATATGGAAGCTATCACAGTTTTAATAATCACTGTTGTTCAGATATAAGTTTGTCTCTCTCTTTCTCAACTTTCCTGTATAAAATGGAAACTAGAAAACTTTCTTTGTAAAGCCATACAATATTTTACTTCGGGACAAACTTCTGGAGATTTCTAGTTCAGTCTAGACTTTCTTCAGGGTTGTGCGCAGTTGAGCTTTGAATGCCTTCAGTCTGGTAAACCTCTCTGAGGTTTCTGTTTCTGTGTTTGACCACTTTTGTGGTGAAAAATGTCCTTTTCTATGGAGTTGGAGATTCCCTTATGTTGTGGCTTAAGAATGGTACTCTCCCATTTAGTGGTCCCATTGAGACTCTGCAAATCACATTGCAAACTTGCTTCCCCTGGCCATGCCCCTCCCAGCCACTGCAGAGAATTACCTCTGTTCTGGCTGGAACCAGGACACCTTACTGCAGCTCGTGTCTCTTGCCACTACAAGTTCACTAATCAGTTCAGTGCTAATTCACATTCAAGTTGTCTGCCATATCTCCAGGTCCTTTTCTGCAGAGTTGCTCCTTAGCCAGCTGGTCGCTAGCCTGTACTTATGTGTGAGGCTTTTGTGACTCAGGTGTAGGACTTTGTATTTATTGGTTTTGATTTACATCAAACACCTCTATCAGTCCTTTGCTCCACCTTGCCATGCTTTCTCTAAATGGTAAGCCAGTGCTTCCTCCAATGCATCAGCCATTCTCTCCATGTCACTTACATGTGTCTATGTTGGTCCATCATCCAGGTCCAGGTTTGGAGGTACTGATGAAGTGTTTTCTGAAAGAGCTATGTAGTGGGAATTAAAATGCTTTTGCATATCTTTTTTCTCTCTAGTCTTTATGCCAAACTCCTGTGTGTTCTCAATAAGGTTTTGCTTTGCTGGATGAATACCACTGAATAATGCTCAAATTTTGCATGCTATTATTTATCTATTGAATTATTATGCTTCTGACTTTCTAATGCAATTTGGGATACAGATGCATGATCAGTCGCTGCATGGAAGTCCTTAGGACCTGTGGATCAGGAGGAGAGGGAGCTGTGTGAAAGACACTGTTAGAATGCCATTTGGGTAGGAAAGAATCTTCACTCTCATGTGCTGAACCTTAAACCTCACATAGTTATTGGAAAAAAATGAACTAAACTGAGTCTGTAGTTGAAAGTGTTGATGTCTCCTTATCTTCCTCATTTAGGTACTATATCAGTGAACAGCCGACGCACCCCGTTCACCGCTAGCGGGGAGAGTGAGATCCTAGATCTGGAAGGTGACATGTACCTGGGTGGGCTGCCAGAGAACCGGGCAGGACTCATCCTTCCCACAGAGCTCTGGACAGCAATGCTGAACTACGGCTATGTTGGCTGTATCCGAGACTTGTTCATTGACGGGCGAAGCAAGAACATCCGGCAGCTGGCAGAGGCGCAGAATGCCGCCGGAGTCAAGTCCTCCTGCTCCCGCCTCAGCACCAAGCAGTGTGACAGCTACCCGTGTAAGAACAATGCAGTCTGCAAGGATGGCTGGAACCGCTTCATTTGTGACTGCACTGGCACTGGCTACTGGGGTAGAACATGTGAGCGAGGTAAGTTGTGTTTTCTGACTTCAGTTTCACAAAGCTGAACGTGTGCATGAGAACAAGAACAAAATCCAGGGTTCCCGTAAGACTCTCCCCTGCCCTTGTTGGTCTTCCCAATGCTAAGTTCCAGTCCCCACAGTGGGAAAACTTTCTTCTCTGGTTGTTTCCTTCCAGTCTTTTCCACCCTCGTTTTATGAACTTACTTGGCCACTTCCCTCCCTAAGCCTTCTGAAGATTCTGTCATCAGGTTCCAGAGTTTCTTTAGATAAGTATGGTTTGTCTCCTGAGGTGGAAAATACAGCTGCATGTGAGAAGTCTCAAACAAATTACTGGAAACTGTACCAAGTGTGAGCTTCAGTTACGGAGATTTTTCCTGCACGGGACAGATGATGAATCCCAGTTCTATCTGGGCTTCCTCTTTTTTTTTGTCTAGTAGAATTTCCTTGATGGCTGTTTATGAGTAAAGCCATATGGGATAGTGTTAAAAGCAGCATGTCTCCAAGTTCATCTCTGTTAAGGCAAATCTGTAGGAGATTCATGGGAGAGTCTCTGCATCTTATTGATACTCACACAGAATTGTGATTTAAAGACATATGATTTGGAGATATGAGGCTCAGGTGATGCTCGTGTAGGCAGGCAAATTTTCTATGTGTTATAGGTCACATGGAAAGGATTTACTAATGGAAGATATTTGAACTATGTATTTCCCAAGTGCATAGGTGGTTCCATTAATTGTTTTCTTTATTATGCTACTGCCACCATCAGAATAAGATAGGTGAGTGGTTTTACAGAAAAATATGGGGCTAAGATCAGTTCCAAAAAACCCCACCTCCCTAGAGGGTATTTTCTTACATTTAAACCAGTCTTTCTGTTAATATTTGGCCATTAGCACTGCATTTGGGCTAAACTGCATTCACAGTACACCCAAGAAATAACTGTATACCATTAGCAGTCTTAGGGCTTTCACTCCCTTCTTTATATCACCTCACTTGGCACCATGGTGATAGCATGTGTCTTAGAACTTGAAATTCAGATATTTTTGAACTTGTGCTATAAATATTTGAGCAACACCTTTCCCACTTAGTGCATTTTTTAATATTAATCATAGTAGCATGCCACTTATGAGTTAGAACATGAAATTTAGCTACAATACATAAAATATTAGGCATAATTGAGATTTGGAATTCATTCACTCTACAGAGGATTTTCTTCATTGCAGAAATTTTTTGTTAATGACCAAAATTCTTCCTATATGGATGGGATTTTTAGGTTTTCAAGCACAAGATCTGTGATTGTTCATAAAACTGCTCACAGCCAGAAATTCATTGCGTGCTGCCCTAAGCAGCAATAGTAGTTAATTGCCAGTGGGCCTTAAAACAGCTGAAACATAACACTGCCATCAGAGCTGGGAGAACATGGGTGAAAATGTAAGATTCATGGGCATCAGCTATGCCAATGTCAGCTCAGCAGTTCTCTCTTTTGACTACATGGGATTTGAAAATTCTGGAAAACATCAGATAGAAGTTTTCTCAGCCATAGCCTTGGGAATTGTTTTGGCCAGTTGTTGTGTTTTAGGAAACACAGTTTTATATATAAAAAAAACCTTTAAAAAGGTTTTATGCAAACATGATAAAAGGAAGCGTTACCATAAATGCATTGTTCCCCCAAAAAATTGCATGTATGTTTGCCCTTGGTCTCTATTTAGTATTAGGAGTCACCAGCTCTGTGATTCAGGGTTTTATGGGGTCTGTCTCATGCCCATCTCCTAGATCTGGCTCTCAGAAGAGAATCCAAAGCTAACAGTGACCTAAAGAACAGGGTTCATGTCATGTACCTTTATATATTGATGGCATTAGCTTTTACTATTTTTATTGTCAGTGAAAAGAAATCAGTAGGTTAAAGGCATGTAAGCATTTCAATTTGGGAGACGAGAATATCAAATCAGGCCTGAGATCCATAACTTGGCTGTGCTCTGATGTGCATGAGTCTGAATTAAAGAGATACAGTTGTGAATTAATGTCTAGCATGGGAACTTGAAGTTATAGTAAATATGTTTTAGAATCAGAATGTATTTAAGGTTACCAAAACTGTGATGAAACAGTTCAGGACAGCATAAAAGATGTATGCAAAGGTCCTAATCCTGAGAAACTAATTTTGTCTGTAGCTAGAAACCACAGACCCATTGCTGGTTTAGTCCCAGTGTCAGGCAAAACCTGGCACTATAATGCCTGACTCTCCTTGGAAAAGTGAGAAGCAGCTCACGGGGAATAAATATTTGAGACTGGATACATGAAAAAAATTGTACAAATTGAAGTGCATTTGAGTCCAGAATATTTATGTGGTGTTACATAGGAGCTTCATACTACTCTGATATAAATGCTTAATGTCTAGTAACTGCCTTAGTGCCCACTGATTTTGTATCCATGAATAAAAAGCATTGCAGGCTACCAATGATACTTTTCATTTTCCTGGTCTGACACCCAAGGATTATTTCAAGTCCTGATTACATCTGGTCTGTGATCCTAACACTATTTGAAAGAGAAAGGTTGAGATGGAGACTGGAAAGGTAATCAAAGTGAGGGATTCTGCCATGCCATTGTGGCACTGCTGTGTAGTGACTGATGAGCTGCCACAGGATCGGAGGGACAGCCAGGCTGGTGCATAAGGGTAGGAATGAAGAAGAAGCAGGCTAGATCTTCTAATATGGGACAGCTACTGGCCCACGTTTCCAGTTTGCCATCTCTCACTTTATTGTTTTCTTACATTTCTGTCCTGCTAAAAGAGGAGTGTAACTCCTGCAGCCCAAGATGTATGATAAAGGGTTAAGGGGCAGGGGAGCCTAGAATAAAGAATCTCCTGTGCTTGGTGGCTATGAGGAAAATCAATCTTTATCACAAAGCAAAGTGCATACTTAACATTAGTTAAAGTACTAAAAATAGGAAGGAAATACGTACAACTCTTGGAAGAGAAGCAGATGATCAGTTTGTTGTTGATGATAAGTCTACCTCCCACCTTCCAGGTATAGGATTTCTACATTTATAATGCTGTATTTCTCATAAATTTTATGTGATATGAAGGACATTATACATTTGAAAGGGACTAAAAAGGACATTGATTGTGTCAGTTAGAAAAGAAGTCTGGGTTCCTTTTATTCATAGTGAAGCAATACAAATACATAATATTCAGTATGTCACTTCTATCTAAAGCTTGTGGGAGTTTGTCTTGTCAGTGCAATAACACCTCTGTATATTCAGCTAGCTACACTGGATGCAACATAGACTTTGGTTACAGTGGTCTTCTCAAGCAGTACTTTGGTGCAGACAGAGAAACCTTGCTGTAATGGAGTTTGACAGGGAAGAGAATAGAGAACTGCTGCCAAGGCCTCAAATTCATTCTTAAAATTCCAGTATCTAGTCATTATTTTGGTATTGGCAGTGATGAAAGGAGATGAAGGTGTTAGCAGTCTGAAAGGGTCATAGTTTCTAATAGTAATGTAGTTTCTCCTTGGGTTGTTGAAATTTCATGGAAGAGATGGGGCAAGACATGGAAAATACCAGATTGTGCTTTCATGGGCCGTAAGGGCTCAGTGCCAGGCTGTGAGGCTGAGCAAAGGCAGCAGCAAATGCTGGCAGTTAGCTTGATATGGTCCCCATTTCACACCTTCCACCAGAGACCGTGACGGCCAGGTAACACACTGTTATTTTCTTAAATCCTTGCTTCTCATCCTCTGTCACCTTTCCATAATGGTTCTCTACTAAGTAGTCTAACTCAGTGTGACTATGTTGCAAATATAGTAAAGAAAGAAAAGAAATAGAGAAGAATCTAATAGACAGGACACAATTCCTCCTGCAAGTGATGCTCTGACTGCTTTGCAGTGTGGTAATGATCTCACCTCCCCCTGCTCCCTGAGCTCTCTTGCACTGCTGTTAAATGTGGTGAAGAGAAAGATTTAATCATGCCAGAAAGACTCCTAAACTTAATCTAGTTTTGGATAGCTCTTAAGTGACTCACAGGCACAGTGAAGTGGATTTATGATGAAAGTTATAATTGCAAGTGCATGCTGAGACTTTGTACTGAGTTTGATAGTTTTGGGTTGTGGTGTGCAGGGCAGCTGGGAAAAAAAACCCCCAAACCTTGGTGCTTGTACTGTTGGTAGTATTGAATCATCCTTGCATCTTAGAGTTTTAGAAAGAGTAGAGTACCAGAGAACAGTGTCTGCAGTGGAGCCTCTCTCTTCTGAAGTACCTTGTTTCAACAGGTCTGCTATTCTGCTGGTTAGTTTGAAATAAAGGACCTAAAATATCTGAAATCCCATGGGAATGCTTCCCAAATGCTTTCTGATCATCAGATGCAGGGCAAACTTTGAGGTAATTGACAAAAAGATGCCTCCAATGTGATGGATACTATGCTTCCTCCTGTTGCATGTGAGCTGCCTGTCCAAACTGAACCTAAGAGAAATTAGAGTGAGTTGCAAGTCTTGTCAGCAAGGGCTGGAGGACTGTTGCAGACATGCAGGAGGGTGGAAATGTGGATTTGTGCAGCAGTTGTGAAGGATCTTTGGTGGGTCTTTTTAAGTACTTAATGTCTTCTTTACCCTTTGCCTTGTAATTTGTTAGTGTTTGACATCAGTTGCATCAGGTCATTGCAACTCCCTGTTTATTGCACTTAAGATGTTAGAGGTAGGAGCTGGTATCTGGCTCATGGAGGATGATGTACTACTTAGCTGTGGTTACAAAGTACCCTGGACTTTTCTGAAAAGGATCTCAAAGCCCTGGCATTAAGTAAGCAGGAGTAGGGGAATGTGAGTTGTGTTCAAATTAGCTGTTTTCTGTAGCTACAGTGAAAATGCCTTGGGCTCAAAAGGATGCATGAGGTCTGTTTGGTGAATCTTCAAAACTCTCTGCACCCTTTCCTTTTACTGAAGCTGTGAGAGTGACTGCAGAAGACAAGAGCCCAGGAAGAACACAAAGCAAAAGACAACTGAAAATCAGATAATTTTAGGCCAATGAGAATCAAATGTTGTTGATCACTCACTTTTTAACATTTTCTCCTACTTAAATGATTTGACTGCAGTTTGCTTGGATTTTTTTTGAAGAAGTATATAGTATTGGAAAAGACAGGTTGGTATGAGACTTCTGATCATTTAAGACTGAAATAAAAGACATTGAGGTTTAGATTTTAAACCTCAAAACGTATTTGCTCAGAACTGGACACAGCCTGAGTCCTTTCCAGGGAAGGGGGGGGGAATAAAAAAGGCTTGTTCCAGCCATCTCCTTTGCTGAGCTGCATTCAGTGTTTATTGCAGAAAGACAGAAATATCCCATTCTGGTTCTTCTCCCAAGGGCTGGAGCCAGTGCTTGTTTCTGTTGGCTCACAGATGGACAGCTAACATCCTGAGCAAAGCAGTCTTCTTCTGTGATTTGTGGTAAACTCTCTGTGAGCAGCAACACATCTGCTGTTAACAATGGTGATGTTGAGCATAGGGCTGCACATTTTATTATCTGCCAAGTACCTTTGCAGCAGTGTTTACTAAGAACAGTTTAATGACAATACACTTCTTCCCATTATGTATGCAGTGAAGGGGGATGTTGTAAAATTACTGGTAATAAGAAATGCTGCAGAAACATTTACTACACAGGATAAGGACTGTATACTTTGCTGTCTCAAGCACAGGTAGTAGGGTGGATTTTTTTTAATTTTAGTGAAGATATTTGATGATAATCATATCTTAGAAGGTTTGTTTAAAGCAACTCATAAGTGTTGATGCTTTTTTGGACTGTCCAGACCTTCTGAGTATGTAGTGAAATGCTAGATAATTGCTGAGAATAGATTTTCCTATAGGACTGATGGTTCCCAGGAGAGATGGACACATTAGGAGAAAAGTCTTTGCTGCAACGTTTTTAATTATTTTAATTCTTGCTGGATCATGAACAGTCAAAGACTTAAGAAAATCAAAACATAAGAATAATTGTTTTGATTTCATGCTATAAAATAAGATGTTAGAAAATAGGTCTGTTCTCGACCTCATCTATTCACTGACTTACTAATACCAGATAGGTCCCTATTGTAGAGTTTCCCAAATTGTTGCCGAACTGCAGAAAAAAAATTCCATCTGAATTTAGCAAAAAAATTTCATACAGTCCCTTCACACCCATCTCAATTTGTTTCTCACTAATTTTATGGTAAAATCTCCATTAAATATGATCTGAAGAATGTTAACTTTCCTAAAAACATTTTAGGTGAGAAGTTAATTTTCTCACTTGCCATCAATCCATTTGTAACACTTGTGGCTGATCCCTTTATGGCTGGCCCAGACGGTTACTACCGTGGAAGATGCTGTTCACAGTCCTGCTCAAGAAACACCTGGCTTTATGTGATTAGCTCCCTTGTATCTCTCCTTAGAGACTGACTGTCAGACAGAAGGCTACTGTTTGTTGCATAAATGCTGGATTATTCTGCTTATTAGGCCTTTATGTATCCTCCATCTTATAATTCTTTCCTTATCTTCTATGGGATAACTTCTGTGCTAACATTCAAACAATTCCCAAGATGCTCATTAGAGGTTGTGCTAGTTCCAATAAGGACAGTGCAGCCAAGGTGGGCTTGTAAGGGAAGAGAAACAATATTAAGGAACAATTTAAAAGTCGCTCACTTTTGTGGATTTCTAGTGTGATCCTTACCACTCATTATAGCTTTTTTGTCCATAGATACATACATTCAGTCAAAAGCCACTCTGAATATATGTGGTTTCCAGGACAAGTAACTGCATTTCTTGCACTCTAATGCCTTTGTAATATCCTCAGTACAGAAGAGTGTGCAGTTAATTCTGCAGTCAGGGTGATTACATCTGCTTGGGAAAAGACCATTTCATGGGTTTTATGCTGTTGAACTTTAACTTCGAAGAGTCTCACTGATGTGACAATCTCCAACAGCATCTGCTGAGCAGCTGGAAAATCTGAGACCATATAAAAACCAACTGATTGTCTTTCCTATATCGTATAATGTTATGGGTATGATTTTTTTATCCCTGTGTTCCTCCTGTTTCTTTATCCTGATTCCATCATCATATGCTTTTGATATTTAAGGCCACTCTTCCGTGCTGTGTGTGAATTTGTTATACTCCAGGTGCTCTTCATCTCATCTGAATATGTTAGCTAGTGGCACAGAAGAAGATAATTTCTGCTGTTTTTCCCTAAACTTCTGCACTTCTGGCTCCTTATTGCTGAGTGTATCTTTCATAAGGTCCTTCCAGTTCAAGAAATATGCTTACCCAAAACTGTATGATTTTGTGTACTGTCAACTCCTGTAAAGAACACTAGAACAACAACAACAAAAAGAGATGTTGATGGGTAGGTAAGACTGTTTGATTAATGCTTACAGAACATCATACTTTTATTAGTATAGGCCTCTTCTACAGGATCAGTATTATAGTGATGTTTTTGTTTCTCTCCTGGTTTATAAATGACAGTTCAGAACAATGGTTTCTCCTTAATGTAAGCCACAAAATAAGTCAAGGCACAAAATGTTGTTCAGATAACTCTCAGATTGAAGGACAGCATGTCGCAGCAGGTCAGTTTTGCCTGGATATCACAGTGTCATGGTTTAACCCCAGCCAGCAACCAAGCCCCAAGCAGCTACTTGCTCACTCCTCCACCAGCAGGATCAGGGAGAGAATCAGAAGGCTAAAAGTGGGATAACTCAGGGATTGAGATAAAAACAGTTTAATAGGAAAAGCAAAAGCCATGCATACAAGCAAAGTGAAACAAGGAATGCATTCACCACTTCCCATGATGGCAGGCAGGTGTTCAGTCATCTCCAGGAGAGCAGGGACCCACCACGTGTAACAGTAACTTGGGAAGGTAAGCACCATGACTCCAAATCTCTCCCTCTTCCCCCCACTTTGTATTCTGAGCATGATGACACATGGTCTGGAATATCCCTTTTTTCAGTTGGGGCCACCTGTCCTGGCTGTGTCCCCTCCCAGCTTCTTGTGCACACTCAGCCCCCTCGTTGGTGTGGCAGTACGGACAGCAGAGAAGATCTTGGCTCTGTGTAAGCCCTGCTCAGCAATAACAAAAACATCTCTATGTGGTAAACACTATTGCCAGCACAATTCCAAAGCATAGTCCCACACTACTCACTGTGAAGAAAATTAACTCTATCCCAGCAAAAATCAGCACACAGGGGAAGGCAGATTTTAGTAAGACTTAGATAATTTGAAGAGGTAATTCATCATGAAGGAAAGAAAACACATTTTTACCTTTTCATGATATCTTTCCCAGGTTACTCCCTGCAAGACACATGATGGCATGTTATGATTCTCCCCCACAAAGACAAGAGTAACACAGGTTCTTGTTAATAGATCCTTTTGGGTGGATTACAGTGAAAAGACACTGAATGGTCAGTGCTTGAAAATATGCATGCATATATATATATATACATATACATATACATATACATATATA
>VXBC01001445.1:1333482-1413966 GCA_013399945.1 Ploceus nigricollis | reverse complement strand
TTAGAACTGTTTAGTTACAATGGAAAGCAGGTATGTAGCAGTTTTGGTTATTATTATCTATCGTAATACAGCAGCATGAAAGCAAAAAAATATTACTTAAGAAAATGCATTGGAAAAAGAAATCAAGAGAAAGAAAGGATAAGAGTAAAAAGATACATTATCACCATCTGTAGATTCTGTTTTTTGAAATAATGGTCTTGATCCATCTTGATCTTTTGGGGGACTGGGGAAGAAGCCAACAAAACACAAAGTCCAGTAGGTTAAAGTACACCCTGACTTTGTGGGAATACTCAGGTACCTTCTCTGGGAGGAGGAGATTTCAGTCCCACAGAAATGAGTCTGGGGATGCTTTGGGGGTCTTTGATGGTTTATGTTCCCTTCTCAGCTGCCTCTGACATCGATAGGTCTAAGTGTGAATGTGACCCTATCCTGGAGGAGGGATTGGAATGTGTGATGGAGGGCAATTTGGCATGATAAAAGACACCATCCTGTCTCCACAAGGTCTGCCCCTGATCAGCCTCAAGGCCTGGTTTGCAGCCTCCAGACAGAGAGAGTTCACCCCCTCTGTCTTATGCAGACTAGCCATTACACAACAAAAAGTTCCCCTTCTTCCTCCAGGGGTGCAAACCTGCCTCAGCAAAGCACTGTGGTGCCTCCCCTAATGGGCATATGTTTTGAGTCAGTAATCATTAATAGTCGAGTCTCACAGCATGTCACATGGATGATCCAGAATGAATTTACTATGAATACACACCATATCTGTTGTGATTTGTCAGATGTCCAAAGACTAACTGATGACACTAAGTTCAAGAATTGCTTCAGACTACCTCTGTCTTTGAGTCTCTTATAGCTTAGTGGCTGAACTCAGTCCCTGTGGCTTTATACCCCACTTCCTTTCCATACCCTCCAATCAGACCAGTTTGTGTTTCTGCTGAGACTACCAATTGTCCTTGCAATTAAAGGGAATATCTTGATGGAAGAAGGCAGGATGAAGTAGATTCATTTGTCATGAAAAATTATTTCCAATATTTAAAATTACTATATAGACCTTGGAGATGTTATCTGTGAAATTAGCTTTCTCTATCTCCCTGCTTTGCCCAGTCAAAGCCATCGTGCTTAAAGGCAGGCACTGGCACAGTGCATTTTCTGTCTCATTTTTTTCCTCTATTCATCTCAGGGGGAGAGGAAAGACTTGGCATTCATGACGCTCCCTTAATTGACTCTTTCTGCATGTGGAGATAGGCAGTCGTCCCTTGGACACTTTGATTGATTGGATGAGGCTATTATGTGATATGGAAAGGATATGCAGAAGCACAGACATCATCACAAGCATAGAAAGATCTTATTTGGTGGTGTATATTGGCTGCTCCCAGTCTGCTTGGTTTGTCTGTCTTGTCTCAAATGCAGTTATCTCACAGAGCAGCCCACAGGGTGGTCCTAGTGAATCCATTGCCACTAGGTACCAGACTCCAAGGCATGGCCCTCCAGAGGGAAACCCTTCTCACTCTCACTGCTAAGGCATCTGAGAATGTGTAAAGGAAAGATAATATTCATCATTTTTATTTCTTACTAAAATTCTTTTTTTTTTTCCTGGGTAATCGAGAACAAGAGGTTAAAATTGGGAGATAAGGTGCAGAAGAGGGAAACTGTACCCTGATGAATCAAGTCCTAATACAGGTTTCAGGGTGACTTCCTGCTCTGTCATGATTATAGGCAGTGAGTTGGTAATAGATAAAACATAAAACTTAGGAGATATCCATCACATTAAGGCAAAAGTCCTCCCACTAAAAGGACACAGCAGCAAGGAGGGTGTACAAGAAAAACAGCTCCATAATAAGTGCTGTTGGTCTCATGATGCTTCCATTTTTTTATGTCCTACAGCTTTTGACTTCTGAAGTTCTGCCTGTTAGGGCAAGGTCCTCTTGTGGTCAGCCTGGACCCTTTGGGTTACCTGCCACACTAATCTTGTGTTCTTGTGAGCAACAGCATTTTTCCATTTCTGAACAAGGAGGAATTGTAATTCTTCATGTTGTGATACTGCTGAAGGGAGTGAAAGGACAGGGAAGGTTGAAGGAGATTACTGCTGGAAGTTGTATCAAAACACCAGAGTTTAGGATTCAAACGGAGTCATGTGGAATTAGTTCAGTTTGACTGCCCCAATACCTACAGGCCCTATTTCAAGCTGCTGAGAAAGAAAAAATATGGTATTTTAAACAGTGATTTTTTTATCCACTACCTTTAGTTAAATCAGTAAAATGGAAAATAACAATTCAGCCCCTCAGTTGAAAAGCATGTTAGATTGACAGCTCTTGGAGCCCTAGGCTTGTACTTAGAATGAGAAATATATAGAGTACCTCTCCTTTATATACCTTAGTCATCTCTTGGAGAAGTATTTGCATTAGAGGTTAGAAAATAGGTCAGTCTTTCTGACTTGCCTGGTCTTTGGTAGAGCAACAAAGTAGAAGGGTGAAAGGAGGAACTCTTCTTCTATAGCTCTGATTTCCTTTCCTTTGTGTGTGAAACTGCTGAAGACAGAGAGCCATGAGGCAGCTTAGTGCACCCAGCCCGGGGAGCAGAGCAAGGTTTGAACTAAGCAGAACAAAATGGAATTTGTGCTGCATGTATCATCTGCCACGTGAGGACAGGATCTCCCTCTGAACAAGTGACTGGCAAAGGCATGTGCTTGCTAAAGAGTGGGAAGGAAGCAAGCATACAGAAACCATCTCAAATATTTTATAGTTCTGTAATTTTTTTTTTAATCTCTCTGTTGAGAATGTTTCTGAAAAAAATAGCTCAAAGGAAAGGTTTTTGGCATACTATGGAATTTCAAAATGTCTAGAATCTCTGCATGAATATTATTGTACTAGTTCTGGTTCCTAGAGGTGGAAGCCTAACAGTTTAGTACCCAGTCATAGAAACATCCAGGTTTCCACCATTCTATTACCATTTCTTCAGTGAAGTTCTTTTCTGTTGCAATCTGATTTTTTGATGCAAACCCCGAAGTCACTGCTACCCCATTTCTGTTGGTCAGCTCTCATGTCCAATTTGTGCAAATTTCCTTTATTCTACATTTGCATTTGATTGTTCTGTCCTCTTGGAGGACTGACCAGTGATGAATTTTAGTCTTTCTTTCCCTATCAAGTGTTACTGGAGTTTGATTTAGCACTGCATCCAAGGTGCTTCTCTCAAAGTTTTGTTTTTAATAATTCCATCTTTTCTTCATGTTAAACATGGGATTGGTCATCTGAGGGTATGAATAAAGTAAGGCACAGGTAATAGTTGGCAGTTCACTTTTCACCAGTCCCAGTCTGATGCTTGAAGCACCACTGTGGTGTGAAGGAGCTGTCTTTAGCCACCTTGGTGAAGGAGGTGGAGATGGTCCAGAATTCAGCAGGGTGGAGATTGACTCCTGTTTCAGGCTGTTGCTCTCCCTTTTACTGATGGGACATCATGGTTCTTTCTGTATGTTGTTCATATTCTTGTATGCCATTCCCCTAAGCCTGCCAGATTCCTTCTGCCACCTTCCAGTTTGATCAAATTTCACATTCCTGTCTGGTGCAGAATAACTAAAAATGTCCTGAAAGATTTCTTGGGATGTGGGAAAAGGGGACAAGGAAAGGAATGAATAGAGCTGTGTTGAACAAAAGGCTGACATTTTTTGGGGAGAGAGGTGGGGGTCATTTTATAGCCTGCAAGTTTTTTGGATAAAGTAATTATGGAAAATAAAAATTATTAAAGTAAAGAGAAACAGAAATGATTTATCATGACATTTTTAAATGCCTCACTGTTTTCACTTTATCTTTTAATTTTTGTATTTAAGTCAAAGCATTTGGGCTGCTTTAAAAAATAATCAAAACATAAAGAGAGACTACAAATAGCCATGTCGAAGAGTAATGAATCCAGCAGACAGGACTTGTGTCCAAATAAAAAAGGCAGAAAAGTGTAGGCTGGAATTGGTATTGACTGTGCAATGTGCACAGTGCTAATGGACCTGCAGAAGAAACAGGAACATTGCAGCCATAAAGTGAAAACCTGGTCCACTGTGAATACAGATGAGATTGGGAAAAACAGTGCTTTTATGGGGCTGCTTTTGCACACATGGCCTCTTTAGCTCACCTGTTTATAAAGTCAGAGTGACAGGATGTAGATTAGCAATCAGTATCCTCATTTAGCCATTTCTCCCTGACTGATTTACACTGCTGTGATTTCTTTTTTCTTTTGTCTTTTCCTTCTGGCTGGTGACGATTTGCTGAGCCCATCTATTCTCTTTTACACTGTTGTTTTTTCTAGAAGCTGTAAAAATCAAAATGCAGATCATTTACCTTTCTTTGTGTGTCTATGTGTGTGTTGCCTACAGTTCCTACGCTAGTCTGTGCCACCGGCCAAGGCTCAGTCAGTAAATCTTTCAGGAGAAGCAGCTTTGAAACAGCTGCCATGTCCCTTTTGCTGTGAGTTGGTTTTCCTAGACACTTTTCACTCAGATTATGGAGAGATGCTTGATCTATGTGCTCCGTCAAAGTGTTGGTCAATAAAATCCTATTTAACTGGGTGGCACCCATAACTTTCTTTTCCCATATTGATCCCTTGAAGGGCAGTATCCTGTTAGGCACTAAAGAGATTGTGCATGTTAGGAACTGTAGTTCAGCATCTGTTTGGGTGCCTGCAGGTAACTGTGCTTTTTCCTGCTTCAGCGTTGCTTCTGGATTACACACTTGAGCAGTTTCCTGGTGAAGGCTACCTAGGGGAGCTTCAGGGCAGGAAGGAAGAACACTCAGATACAGCCAGGAGTGGTGGTCCTGGCATTACGCTGTTTGTGTTTGGAAATAAGATGTTTTCTGTTCCGGCAGTGAACTGTAACCCATTTGAAACATGGGTTGGCAGTGGACTTCAGGCTGCTCTCTGCCATAGTGTTCTGGGGCCTGCCAAATCTCACAGTATTACCTCTCTCTCTGTAGAAGCCAGAGACCGAGGCTTGGGTGAATTTTTGTACCTCTGTATACAGATAACTCGTGGGGGACCCTTCAAACTTAAAACGAACAGACAAGGTCATAGCTGGGAGAAAGCCAGGAAGTTGTTGACATCCCTACCTGTCTTTGGGCTATCAG
Organism: Ploceus nigricollis; assembly: GCA_013399945.1. Taxonomy (NCBI): domain Eukaryota; kingdom Metazoa; phylum Chordata; class Aves; order Passeriformes; family Ploceidae; genus Ploceus; species Ploceus nigricollis. The sequence goes on along the minus strand of VXBC01001445.1, from coordinate 1,408,861 downwards.
AATATGCTAAATAAATCCACATTAAACTATTTATAAGGATGCAAATTGATAATCCTATACAAATAAGTGCCATTTTTCCCATATGCAGAGTATTTGAGATTGATATCATCATAATTTTATATTTTGGGAAACTATGATATAGAACTATTAAGGTACTTACAATGAGATTCTAGATTACAAATGTAATTAGCCACAGACCCTGACTCTGAGAAGATTTCATTTACTGGGATTTAAGTGTCTGGATCTAAGATATTGCCTAATTTAGTCATTAGACTCTTAGGGCACTAAGCTACTCTTTCCACCTTGAAAAAGCTATCTGATGTCTCTAAAATAATACTTGCAGATCTCTGCAGACATGATAATATAGTCCTGGGATATTTGGTTAACAGTTTCTAGAGATAAATATATATTGTGATAGGATAGAGATAATTCATATCAGAACCAGCTCACCTTTATCTTCTCTTCCTCTTCCTTTTTCCCTCTCAGAAGAGCGCTCATAAATCACTTTGGCCTTTCAGCATGCAGTAATGAAAAGCTGATTACCATACAACTCCCCACGGGTCAGCCTCTCTCTTACCAAGCATTGCTCACTGAACTATCACTCCCTGTGTGTCTGATCAGAATCCAGGGGTCTCCAACTGACTAAAGCATGGAAGAAGTTAGTAGATGTGCTAATAAGGCAAATTGAAGTTGTATAAGCCTTAACTTAAGGAAAAAGTAAAGATTAAGAAAATGTTACCTGACAGTGATAGCTAAAAACCAGTGATTTCCTGTGGACCAGGGTAAAAGCACAACAAATGCTGTTACTCAGAAATCTTTGCCAAGCTGCCCTGCAGGTGCTGTTCAGAAGCTGTGTTGGGCACAGAGCATCCTGTGCTACGTTGTGTGTAGTCCTGTTTGCTTTGCAAGGCCATCTGCTGACTGCTACAGTGGCAGTACCTGCAGATGAGCGGTGAGTTGTGTCACGTCAGTTCAGCATCTCTGCCAGGCTGGAGAATAAGTCTGATCAGGGCTTCTCACAAAACAAGCCTCGACATAAATGGGACTTCACTAATTCGATGCTTGACAAAAATATACAATGTAGACATGCCTTAGAATTCTATTTCTGGCTTAAATAACTACAGGCAAGTTCATTTTTCTGTGCCTTATGTTCCCCAGCTGCAAAAAAAACCTCCCCAAAAAGCGAGATACTTAGGACTTTCCAAAATCATAAAAGGGTTGCAATGTGGAAAATTCATGAATCACTAAGAGCTTCAGATTCTAGGATAAGTTGAAGACCAGCAAAATCTGTACTTTTTGCTAATACTTGACCTTCTGTTTCATAGTTTTTCTTAATCTTAATGGACATCCTGCCGTGAGAACAGGTAGAAACCTAACCTGATGAATGATACTTATTTTTGTGTTATCTAACTATTTTTCCTGTGATTGCTAATTGACACAGAGTATTTTAGTCTTCATCCATACAGAAATGGGAACCACTCTTGGTGTTGTGTGTTGATAATTTGAGCTCATATCCCAAAAAGAACAACATTGCCTAGACCTGAAATGTGTATTAAAATCTGCAAAGGTCAGATATTTTCATTTAAAATGGCAGTAACTTTCTGTCTTCTCTACTTTTCTACACCTGCAGTGCTATTGCAATCCTTATGTGGTTGTTGAGACACAATGCTGTATTTTTTTGAGATACACAAGCAACCTTTTATAGATAAAATGCTGTAGTACTTGAGCCACTCAAAGGGAAAAAACTTTCTTGTTCCTTTGGCGTTGAAAAGGTAAAATTATTCATTGCCCTTTATAAGGCACTAAACAAATGATGAAATTTTGTATGGTGTGTCAGCGATTGGCTGGATGTATTTAACTTGATAGTGATATGAGATTTACAGAGCACACAAGAAAGGAGCCTTAAATAGTTTTACCCATTGACCTTTGCCAAGATAATAAAGCCTGAATATCAACTCCTCACCACTTAAATTGTGTACTAATGAAGTACCATTGGGTACTCAGCTACACCTGTGCTAGTTAGAACTATTCCTAGTCACACAAGTAGAAATGTATATTCAAGGAATACAAGTATAAAAGGTGTAAAGAAAGCACTGCTGTGCAGCTTAGAGTAAAATCCAACAATATGAAGGAAAATAAGTTGAAATATAATCAGGAAGCTGAAGGGTGGAATTATGGAGAAAGATTAGAAGAGTTCAGTACATATTGATTGGTAAATGATAATCTGAGGGGAGGATGATGAATCAGCTCTGATGAGAGGACTGCCTTCCCAAGGAAGGGGAATTGTTTAAGGAAGTTCACAGGACAGGAATATTGGGTTAAATTAAGAAAGGAAAATTGTGAATATCATACTATCACAACATTTTTTTTTGCTTTATTTTGCTGTAGCAGGTATCATAGAAAAGGGTGGAGATCCCATCTGTTAGGCATTGGAAACTAGGATGGCTAAAATGACAGAGCAAGGCCAGGCTGCTCTATATTTCCATGAAATATGCTTTGTAAGAGGACAGGAAGGGGAGGGAGCTCCATGATCTAGCCAGCTCTTCTGCTTCTAGCTTGAATCAGTCTGGGAAATGTATGCCTCAGAATCAAAACCTGGAAATGTCTTCCAAATTCAAAAGACCTGTTTTCCTTTCTAAATCCTGTTAATGAGTGGATATGTGTTCCTAATTAGTAAGTACATGAATAAATTTATACAACGTGCAAGACACTGATTACCGAAGTAAGTTTTGTTTGATTCTCAATGTAATTACTTGTTATAATAACTCATACTGAATTAGGAAGGGTACAATCGTTAATGGTGTAAAAATAACAACATTTTGATACTTCAGCTTCTTTGCTGGGTCTCGAAGAATTGTGGAACAAACTCCACGTTTGGGCAAACTAGAAACAATTTATTTGGTGTGTGTTACAGTATCAGATGAGAAAAGACCGTTGCTACGGAAGGTTTTGTCAAATGCACTGTAGGGAAAAGCTGTTGAAAAAACCTTCAGATCCCAAGCTCAAATCTCAGTTACAAGAGGTATTCACAGACTCATATGAGAAAGAGAAGCATGGGAGTTTGTTTCCAGTTTGCTGGTGAGGAGAGCCTACTGTAAGGTTCATTCTTTCCAGCCAGTGCATAAGGAGAGCCAGCAAGTATGCTGCTAACTGTTCATCTTTGTGGCAGATGGAAGACAGAGACTTTTCTGACTGACAAGCTGTCATCCAAAATATTATTCGTCTGCATAAACCCCCAAAACACCAACAAAAACGTAATCCACTATTTAGTTCACTTGCATTTAGTCCTGCTCTGTCATGAACTTTGTTTGATCTTTGGCAAATCAATTAGGTTTTGATGAATAAAAGCAGTAAATACTGACAAACCCCAGTGTTGCCCCCTGTAGTGCTTAGGGGCCCATCAGCCCTTAGAGTAAAATCCAAATATATAAGTAGGGTGCTCAGGGTCTGAACCAGCAATTAAGTAAGGATGGTGTTCAGGACAGCCAGGGCGTGGGGGAAGGAGGGACAGGCTTCAGATAGCCAGTGGTGCATGCCAGGAGGAGGATGTGCCAGTACCCTCTGTTGGGTGCAGGCTTGATCTTGCTGCATCCTTGAGTTTGATGCCCACAGAAATATGAAATTTGCATTCTTCAAACCCACTTCAAGATTGAGATGTCACATAGCTTATGTGGTCATACAGCCTGCAGTGTGTTGTAAGGCCTTGGGTGCTCTGCCTAGTTGCATTGCTTTTACTTTCCCCTCTTCCCACTAAACAGAGGCTTCTTTGTTGCCAGACTCTATATTGCTTGCAATTCTATGCCTTCATCTCTCCACATGTCAAATTGCTCACAGGATGTCCTCTGCTCTGTCTTTTGGTTTGCAGGTGACTGTTCGCTTTAATTCCTGTATTCTTTGTGTTAGCAACTTTGTACGTTGTGCAGGGAGTTTTAGTGCAATGTTTAAAAGCTGTGGAAGCTTGGGAGCTTCTCACACTCGCAATCTATCACTGAGGATATTTTTTTTTTAATTACATTGGTGGTGTTCTGTTGAGCTGTGTCAGGAGTGGGTGAGAAAAGCACTGTGATTTCCTCTTCCAGATGCAGATGAAATTAGGGAAGTATGACAGTCCCACAGCAATCCTGCTGGTTTTGGTGCCTTTGTTGGAGCACAGCTGTGCCCAGCAGCTGGTCTGGAATCAGAGAACCAGGAAATTTGCACAGTTAGCAGATATAAATAGAGAATCTGTAACTATGAGAGATGCTTAACTCTGCAGTAAATAAATTCTAGTCCAAAAAAAAAGGCCAATTGAAATCTTAAAAAACTGTCTTGTGCCTCAATTCTTCCCCTTTTGAGTCTCTCTCTATCTGCAGAATTTGAAAGAAAAACAGGTGTTGTATCTATAGAGTCTTACCATCTATGTTTCAAGTGATGTCAAGATCAGTCCTCTTTCCGTTACAGATTTAGATTATTTTTAGGCTTGTGGATTATTTTCCAGTTTCCAAAGGAGTTATTGACCTCTTTATTATTTTGACTTGTTTGATATTTTGAGAATTTTTCAGGGTTCATCTGATGAAAAGTACAACAAGGTGGCAGGTGGCTCTTGGATCATCCAGAAAACGGAGGGCAGCAGCCCAGCTGTGGTGGACAGTGGGTTGTGTCCCTGCACAGTCCCGGCTTTGCAGTGTCACAGTGGATGAGCTGTCTTCTATTTCTGTCTCAGTTTCTGCTGTGAAAGTAGGCCAGTTCAAAATACATTCCTGAGTGCATCTTAATGCTTTGAAATCATGTGGAGGACTTCAAATAACAGGAATCGAAGACAGGAAAACCATCCTATTAGGAGACCTACTCTTTTTCCTCTTTGGTCAGGGTATGTCAGCTGCTTATTTTTAGAAAACAGCTATTTGTGGTTGTATTGTGGTATAGAGCTGTGTCTTATCCTTTCCAGGTGTAAATTAGGAAAAGCTTCTTTTGAAATAGCCCTTGCTGATCCAGAACTTGAGCAGATGGGAGTGGAAACCTGGGACCTTGTCCAGCAAGTGACAGTGAGAGCCGGTGGCAGTGACACTATACAGAAATCTAACTGGTATTTGCTGTGCCTCTGCTTTCTCTTCTACCCCAGGGAGGACCCACACTGCTGTCCCTTGAAAAAACACATAACAAGTACTTCTCAGCACTAGTGGCACAGGTGAGGAGACAATTACAGCCTCCTTCACCATCTAATGACCTCAAGCAGCACTGACATCCTCCCCTCACTGTGTCCTCAGAGTGTACCAGTCCCTGGTACCCATGGCCTCTGCATCCCCATTGCCTGCTCTGCTCACCCAGCAACTGGTGGCTCGCTTGATTTGCTAAGTTCCTACTAGCAACCCTTTTGGAGAAAAGCTTGACACTGTGTTTGTCTTCAAACAGACTTGAAATACATACAGAAGTGTATTAATTCCTTAATACACACAGCTTTTCCACCCTCTGGGCTTCCCCCATACCCTTGCAGCCCTCCAGGAACCCTTAGGAGAAAACAGAGCATGATGTTCCCTACAGATGTTGTACTGAACTTTCAGGATCGTGATTTTGCCCCAGTGTAAGAGCCTGTGATTCACTTTATATTGAAAATAGAAATGTCTCTCTTTCTGCTAAAGAGGCCACATGCTTTTGTGGGTGAAGTGCTTAACATCCCTTTTCTCCAGTGATATGGGGAATGATGGCTCATGTATTAAGCTCTGAGATTCTAAACTCTTGAATGACTTGGAGGGAGAGTTTTATGAAGGAACCATTTTTTCTATATGTATCCTAGGTACTTGACTTTCATCAGGAGTCTGACAGTTTCACTGGCCCTCACTTGCACATTAAAAGGGGGAGCAAATTGAGCTGCCTTTGGTGATAGTATGGAATTAGATGTCAATAACCTGTCAGAAGTGGATTCCAAATGTGTCTGTGCCTGACATACAGTACTTTCAATACAAGGGTTCATTAAGTTCTATTTTTCCATTAGTGGCATCCTTTTAATATATTTGGCTTACTTTGTAATGATTGCTTAAGTGAGAATCTAAAATGTGTTGTTGAAGAGAGGTAAATGACATTCTTTCCTACTTTCAGATCAAATAAGGAAAATCACAAAGTGACTTGTTGAATAGATCTCAGAAGTCCTAATTTGTGTCCTTCTGCTTTAGATATTAGGCCAACATTATTAGACCAGGTTGGATGGGGCTCTGAGCAACCTGATCTAGTGGAAAGTGTCCCTCCCCATAGCAGGGGCTTGGAACTAGATGATCTCTAAAGTCCCTTCCAAACCAAACCATTCTATGATTCTACAACTATTAGGGGATCATTGGAAGCATAATAAAGAGGTACTATTAATTATAGTTTAAGCAAAGTGGAAAGGCAAATACTGACTTGTCTGAACTAGCTTCCTTTGGTTTAGGTGTATAGCAAGGCAAAAAATTCTGCCCATACCTGAGTCACCAGGAAAGTGATTTGGAATCTGTACCACCAGATCATGAGGTAAATGATAGATGACTGACAGTGATTTGGTTCTGGAATAGCTGAAATATCCAGTAAATCTATATCAATGGAGTAATTTAGGTGGTTTAACTCAGCATTTCTGCATGTGTTCAATGTTGGTAGGTTTTTCATTAGAAATTAAGATGACATTATCAGCCCTCAAAAGATCCAAACCTGAACCTTGACATTATTATATTCTTCGTTGTGCAGTCTCTTAACTGTGGCACAAAACTGGAAATCAAATCTGGCAGTTTGAGTCAGTAATCACATCCCTGATGAAAATATGTTTTGTCACTTAAAACATACACTTTTGCTTCACCAGCAGCTAGTGCTGGAGGAAGCAGCATATAATTAAATGTTGCTGAAAAAGGTGATTGTCAGTCTGAATCCAAGAGCTGCAGGTCAAAGCAGGATTTGTTTCCCTGTGTGCTGTCTACTCTGCCTGCTTCAAAGTTACAGTTTCACCATTAGATGGCAGTTTTAACACCATAGATTACAGAATCATAGAATATCCTAAGCTGTAAGGGACCCACGAGGTTCATCGAGTCTAACACCTAGCCCTGCTAAGGATACCCTCAAAAATCATCCTATGTGTCTGAGAGTATTGTCCGAATATGTCCTGAGTTCTGGTTGCTCAGCACTTCACTTTGTTTGGAAGAGTGAGGGCTTTGCCTGTCTTCCTTTGGTTATGTATTTTTCTGCTGTATTCCTCCCTTTGTGGTATTCAGTCTGGCCAGCATGGAGGATGTTTATGCAGTGTAAAGAAGTGATATGCTGTGTAAGACCAAGTGCTGTAGGTGTAATTGTGTGTTTCCCAGGGGGAAGGGTGCAATGTGGCTCGATACAACCCTTGTTGCTTTGATATTCTGCAGAATCTTGTTCTGACTTGATAAAATTGCTGTAAAGGATGAGTCAGCCCTTAACTGTCATTAAAGATTATGGTATTGTGTATTTGGAAGCATTGTGCATATTCTGATTTGTTTTGTTCCAAAGCTGAATGGAAATTGAAGGAAGGACAGGTTTGAAAAATATAATTAAATTTTGTTTCAGTTTACAGGAAGTAATTTTCTGATGTGCTTTGTCTATTTCCTGGTGCAGGTAGCTTGCTGTTTTTGCCATTCTTTGTATTGGCATTTTGCACAGTAACAGGAGAAAGAAAAATATGAAAGATATTAAAAAAAGAAATACCATATTCTGATGCCATGAACAGTAGGAGGGGGAAATATGACAGATGACGTACATACAGATAGTTGGGTTTAGATTATTTTTTGCAATGTACTCAATTTTAAACTGAAGGTGTCCCAATAGGCAGCTGTTACAGTCAGGCTCAAATAGAGCCTGTTGTTATGAAATAATTTTTGTCTGAATAATTTCTGCAATTGTACAGGATCCTTTAGAATGTAGAAACTTCCAGCCTATGAGTTCTTCTGTTTCCTTATATTAGCTTTAATTCAACTTTACGTCCCTTGTGGGAAGGCTTCTGGATGGTGTCCCAAATATTTTTCAAATTGGAGGCCATCTGGGACACCAAGGCTTTATACGAGTTTCACAGGAGGTTCCACTATCATGCTTCAGCCACAGATAACAGCTGTTGGCTCCCCCTACCACTCTGTCCTTGTGGAACTTGGAGTGCTTGTTATCTCCTGGGCTGGATTGTGTGACTCCTCTAAATGTGGGCAGATGTGAGGAGCACATCCATGTGGCAGTTCCTAACTCCTCCTGCTTGCCTGGGCAGCAGCCAGACTCTCCTCCTTGCAGCTGAAAGCTGTGTTTGTGGAGTTGCAGCCCAGCTTTCTCAACCCCTTCCAGTGGGTACAGAAACAGTAGGGGTGCAGATTGCAGACAGCCCAAGAGAAGGAGCTAGCAACAAGAAGTGGAAAAACTGAAAGAATGCCTTCAGATGTAACAACTTTTTTTTCTTTTCCCCCAATTTTAATTAATAATGATTAATGGCTTTTACCTCTATAGAGAAATACCATTTGGGAGTAGGAAATGTCAGACTCTCTTCCCCACCACTTTTTCATCCTTGTATAATGAGGGAAGAGAAAATTTTCATCCTTGAAGTAAACACAATTTGCTGGTATAGCCAGTTCTGGTCAGGCTTTCTCAGAGCCTGGAAAACTTCATGATGGATTTGCCACAGATTTTATGCAAAGTTAATCTGATAGCCACGCTCCCATCTGCTTATACCATGCCTTTTTAAATTGTGTTGGACTCTGTTCTAATAATCTCACTTCCTCTGATACACTTTGGAGATTTGGCCAAATAATACATGTGAAAGCATTCTCCAGTCCTCCAAACATATATCTGTACTGGCCATCCCCCAAATTTACCTTGGCTTCCATCTTTGTTCTGATAATTTTCCTTCCTTTTGTTACCGAGGTAACTCTTACTAGGTACCTTTTTCATATTCATATCAACAAGAGCTAATTGCTGTAAAAGTATTGTGCATCTAATATCCTTTATGGGTAATTTTCAGCAAATAGGTAGTGATTAACTGCCCTGACCTTACATGTGATCCCAGTTATCTAAATGGGATGGCTTTTGCAATTTTGTCTCCTAGTTCCATCTCTTCTGCACTTAGGGGCCTGGGAGACATTTTAGGTGAAAGCAAACTGTTTTTTCCACTGTACAGAGTGTTAAGACTGTGGCTGTTGATGCTTTTATCAAACATCTAAGTTTTTATTAGGATTCAGAATCCATTCTTAGAGATTGCACTTTCTGTCTGCCACCCAGATTAGCAAATATGTCATATTTGTGATGGGTAGCTTTATTCCTACCCTTGTCCCAGGCTTCCTCGGAGCATAGACAGCCCTGCAGGTCATTCTAAACAGTGATTTTTGGATGTGGAAAACCCAGTCTTAGTTTGAGATTACAAAATTCCTATTTTTCTCTGTGTAAGGAATTTCTGAACTCTGGTCTTTAGGAATAAATGATTGATGTTTGAATTTATTACCCCACCCTTGTGATAGAGATATCAACTATACCATCCTTAATGTTTTTCTGAACTGTACAAGGACTAACAGTGATGTGGGTAGGGGACCACTTATTCCTTGCTATTGCTCTGTGAGTATTTTAGGTTCTCAGTCTCATAAAGAGATTGTTTAAAAACCTAGATAACCTGAGAAGACTGCAGTGAAGTGAAGCTTATTACCTGCGCACTCATGGCAGAGTTCCTTCCCAGGAAGTTTGTTCTGCAGGTGTGCTGCCTAGCATTGAGTGAAGGTGTAGGGAAAGTGATGTCAATCAGGAGGTGCAGTCACTGATAAGCAGACATTGAATTTTACATTTGAGGCAGTTTACAGGTCTGAGGGGACTCTCTTCCCTAGTAGGCTGTGTTTAATCTGCTGCTAGCAATCCAGAGAGTAAATGTCCCTCTGGACCATATTGTAGTGGACAGAAGTGCTTTAGACAGGATAAATAGCCAGTTATTCATCATTAAAGCTCTCCTAACTTGGAGTTTTTCATTATGTCTAGTACCCTATCTGTAATGGATGCAAGTGTCTTGATAAGGGGTGACAATGTGACAGCTTTCCAATTTCAGTTAGGAGCAGGAGAGATCTAGGCATTTCAGTAAAAGTCATAGCCACCATAGAAGGTGATCTGAAAATCTTCTGCACATAAATGACATTTTCAGTCTAAGATACTTGGTGATTTCAAGATTTTGTTGGTCTTGTTTTGACTAGGAATAGTCTCAGGCCTCAGCAGCTCAGTAAGTCCATGATAGAAGCAGCTGAAGAAAATCCAGTTCTGCTTGACTGTGACATCAGGCTGGTGCTTTTGGAATATGACACTCTTCATTGCATTCTGACTGACACCCTGAATTTCAAAGAGAATAAAATGACCTGCACAATGGTGAATGTGAAAGTTTTAGGGTCACAGCTGCTGTCATAATTTATACATCTACAGTTCTTTTGACTGGAGAATCCTATAAGTTGCCAATGCTGACTAAATCTTCACAGCTTCAACATGAAGCAGGATTTATTATCATTTACAATTCCCATCAAGATCACTGGAGGCTCTTGGAGCTCAGAGAAGAAGAAAAAGATTAATGGAACTCTCTTCTCCATGAACCCAAATCTCTGAGTTTTGAACTAAGGGTTTGTACTGGCTGCTGTTATTTCTAAATGCATTCATTGAATGTCAATTTATGCAGTTGGACCAGTACACAGTCCTGCACTGTAGATCCTGCACTCCAGCCCTTGGCATTTGAGATAGGCTTATAGGAGTTTAATAACTGTGTGAGAATTATAACCAGTGTTAAGGACTATGAATTTCTAACTGGGTCCTTACCAAAAGATACTGGTTTTGTAAGACAGAAACTGCACTTGGTCATGTTTGGAGTCAGAGAGGGACAGCTCATGGACATTCCTGTGGTTGTCCAAACACTGAAATTCTGTGTAATTTGGGTCATCATTAGTGCATAAACACCTTACATATCCATGCCAATCCTTTTTTTCTTTCTTTTTTATCTGAAATAATTTTTATTTTAAAAACATTTATCTACAAGTACCGGAGTTGTAAAGTGGAATTTGGTCTGGGATACAATCATGTTTTCAAAAGGCAGTGTCTGTTACTTGAAAATAGAACTAAATTTCTTTTATCTGCTAGTAAAATTTACAGGCATGAACATGTACATCTAGCTTCAGCCGTCATGATCCTGGCAATATCAACTGCCATTGCACGCCAGCTCCTAGTTTCTGCGTCTCTTCTCCTTTTTGTCATGGTTCCAATAATTGAACAGTGGTTCCAATAGCTGAGTGAACAGATCTGGCTGTTGCATCTCTGCTGATGACTTCATTAGGAATGGACAGAGTCTGTGGGATGCCTGGAAATGAGTGTCATCATTTCGGCACTGTCTGTGCTGCACTGACCGAGTGTTGCTCTCAGGTGGGGACCACTCTCGGATTAGTGGTTTTGAGAATGTTTTTAGGGAAGACAGCAGATCTGTGATAGGAGAAGAAAAGGCTCTGAAGGAACCTTCCTCCAGATCCTAGAATTATGAACTCAGAGTAGTTTATCTTGTATTTCAAGCTTGGAAGTTGTAGCCTGAAACCCCAAATTTCATATTATCCTGTATTTTTCCACAGCATGTATTACTATTGTTACCCTCCTAATTGCTACCTGCTCTGTTGTATTTGGCTTCCCTTAAAAGATGACCTGTTTTCCATCCTTTGCAAGTGTTGTGACATTCTTGTTTCCATGAAGCTGCCTGCCTTATATGAGTTTAATAAATAGTTACCTAGTTCCTCTGCTTAGTTATTTTCAGCATGGCAGTGTCTCACTTCTGGCCCTCTGTAAATCACTGATTGGCTTGAAGAATTTTTGGTTTTTCAAAACCAGTATGATATGGACAAGTTTCACCTACAGTTTGTAGACCAATGTTTTCAGTTTGCTCCCTGTTCTGTTAAAGTACTTCTTCCAGGAATTTACAAAGTTTGGGGATTTGGGGCTGTCAGATGAGGAAAAGTAAGGAAAAGAAATTGAGGGTTGTCTGATGCTGTGGACCTTCCTTAAACCAACAGCCAGAGGCAATAGTATTTAGTTTTTCTTTGCCCTATTGGAAAAACAGAACTGAGAAGAGATTGTTTATAGATTTTAAAAAGGTTATGAATGGAGTTTACATTACAGCCTTGCTTTTCAAAAATGATAGACTGATGATCACAGAATAAAAGAATCATCAAGGTTGAAAGAGACCTTCAAGATCATCTAGTCTAACCATCAACCCAGCAGCACCATAATCACCCCCAAGCCATATTCCCAGGTGCCACATCCAGATGCCTCTTGAACGCTTCCAGAGATGGTGACTCTGGAACCCTTTTCCATCTCAAATCAGTAGCAATTTGCAGGTGTAAGGTGATGTCTGTGAAAAGGTGCAATATCCAGTGAAATCAGGACATTCTGGCACTTAGTGTTGAATAATCACGGTTGAAAGAGATCTCTGGAAGTTATTGTCCCCACCACCTGCTTCAAGTGAGACTACCTTGAAGACTGGGGTTTCTGCAGCTGTTCTGTTGCAGTGTGTGGCAACCCTCATTGTGTAATTTTTTCCGTACAATTTTCTTGATTTTCCCTTGCTACAAATTGTCTCTGCTACCTCTTTTTTTCACTTTACGCTGAGGTAAACCAAACATTTTTGCTGTAATCTCCCTTTCTCAGTGCACATTATTCAGCAGGTAGTGATCAAATGCTTCATGTATCTTGACATGAAGAGGACTCAAATAAATGGAAGTTGCGTCACTTTCTAAAGTGCCACCCATGGTAATGCAAACACTCAAACTCTGATTTTAGTATCGTGTTTCCCCATTACGCTCCTTTACATTGAGGAGCACTTCTTCTTCTACCCTTAGCCTTCTTGCCGGAGATTTCTTCCCAAATAGTTGTACACAGCTCTGTAAATGTTAGAGTGACATTTGGAGTAGATTTGAAAAGCACGTGTGCTCCTTCTTGGTTCTCCTGAGTCTCTGCCAAGCTTCAGTATGGCAATATAACCTCACTCATCACCTCCCAGGGCTAGCAATAACATTTACAAGCTACAGTTTCCTCTGTCTGCAAATATTTCCACTACGGTACTCACTGCTCTTACAGCTCCTCCCTAGGCCAGTTCTTCATGATTGCAGCCCAGAGAAAGGAGAAGTGAAGTTTATTAGCCTTTCATTTTGGAGTACAGGAATTTATTTTTTTGGTAACTCCCCACATGACAACACCCCTTGATTAACTCATACTCTTTTGTGTCTGGTGACAACAGGAGCGTAGTAAGTGCATACCAAGCCTGATGCTGAGGGAAACTGGTACATACTGCTTTGTAGGGTAGACACAGGTTAACCTGGGGAGTTGGAGAGTTGATTAAATACAGAAGTTAAGCAAATCGAGAATCCAGATGACAAATGTTAGAGAGGTTTATTAATGGAGAGAGATTTAGGAGCCATGTCCCTAATATGTCTTCCCTTGGACCTTGGAAGGTCTCCATTTCAAGCTTTTGTTGTAGACAGGCAAAAATGTTGTAGGATTTTACCTTACAATGGTAGAAGCCTCACAGTTTTAACTAGTTCCTTGAAATTTAGTCCCCTTTAAGATGAAAATTCTCAGGACAACTTTACAGGATTTTGGTATAATATTGAAGCAGAAGAGACAGGTGTTAATTTTGAACTCAAAAAATAAAATTGGTGCTGCTCTAAAAAGAAAAATCAGAATTACTTTTGTTCATAACCAAAGTAATTTCAAAGCCTAAATTCTGTGAATCAACATAATTTTTTTTTCTGTCTGAAGGACATTATAGTACATGCTCTGTGTGCTTAGGGCTCTTTATTTGCCTTCTTTACCTAGTTTTTTTATGTCTTCCATTTTGTGGATATTTAGTCAATAATATTATCTGCAGGCTTTATTTATGTGTTTGGGGAGACTTCAAAGGGGTAGAAGATATATAAGGTACTGGAACAGGGGGAGACAGTGGTATGGGAAGAAAATTGGTGAATAGAGTATTCATTTTCTTCTGACTTTCTAGCTAAATAAATAGATGTGGTTTGCACTTCAGGTTTCTTCAGGAATTTTCAGGCCCAGAAATTAAATGTTTTAATTAATGTAATGAAGTAAAATTTGCAAGGTTTTGAAAAAATGTGTTTGGTGAAGAATATTCATCTGGATGTCATCCGGCCTATGTAAACATCTGCTAGCAATTTTTGTCTATAGCAGGGGCCTTATAAGTGACAATTATTACTACTGCTCCACCAGTATTCTTGCATCCCTGAAAATGTGATGAATGCCTTGGAGCTTGCTCTATTATGTCTCCCATTTGCTTTTCATTTGAAACTATTTTGTGCACAGTGCAGTGATAAGGATGTCTTATGTAATTACTCTAAGTGCTTGTTTGGTGTTAACTGACATATGCTATTCAAATTGGAAAACTTGAATTTAAGAAAATAGTATATACAGCAGAAAGAAGCCAGAGGTGAGAAGCGGGAACAGCAGGTTTTAGAAAATAAAAGCTAGGAGAAGCTGAGTAGAAAGGAGTGTACCTAGTCTTAAATAGTGTGAGGGAGCTGGAATAATGATATACTGAGTTTCAGGATAAAAAGATCTTTTGCAAAGCAGCCATATACCCACTTGGGAGTGGAGAAGGAAGGTGTCATCTTAATTTGAAGCAAAGAAAAACTTGGATTGATGTTGAAAAAATACTTTGGTCTTTCAGAGAGATTAAGTACCAGCAAAACTAGTCAGATTTCTTTACTTTTCTGTAGTTGTATGTGTCCAAGATTTTTACTGTTTTATCTTCATGAGTTTCCGGTGGATAACAACTCATAATAATACTATTGACATCTTCTTAGTTTGAAATCTCTAAAGCAGAATAGATTTGTTCTTACCAGCACAGTAAACCCTGTCAATGGCTTATTAATGGTATTTATTGTTTGCATGGTATTTTGCTAGACTGATAAATCCCATTCTTATTTCTAATGTAATGCTTCAATTTAGGCAGGTTTTTAAAGATTGTTTTGTGTTCTCTGTTGTTGTCCCTCTCAGTGCTAGTGAATTACATTTACATCCCTTCGAATTTCTCTTTCCTGTTTGGTGGGCTAAGTTTAAGGTGAGGTCCAATGACAATGAGATGGGAGATATCCAGGGAAAATTCAGGTTACTGGAGAAGGTGTCATAGCACATTTAGAAAACATGGACTTTTCTTATGGTTCAATGAGAAGCAGTCCCAGAGCACGGTACCACCAGGCACCCCCAGGCCTTGCCTGGCCACTGGGGCTCCCCCACCCTGGACTCATGGCCCAGGACCCCATGGCAGCCCCCATGGCCCCACCCCACAGGGTGATGCTGCAGCAGGGCCAGTCCCCAGGTCCCACAGTGTGCTGGCCATGGGTGCTGCCAAGCCAGGCCCTTGTTCAGCCCCGTCACTGTGGCTTTGTCTGGCAATCACTCTGAACCCTGGCCAGCAGATTGACTTCCTGGCCTGAGCATGGACCTGCCTCATCACCATGAGGTTTCCTGGTCTTGGTTGGCCTGGCCCCCATTTGCACATCTGCCCCACTCACCTTCCTGTGTGTGTGGGACAGCCCTGGGCAGCAAGACACTGGCACAGGGAACTCCACAGCTTCTGGCACCCATCCTGCTGGATGATATGCAAGGTCCTAACCGCTTGTGAGCACTTAAAGTTCCCATCATATCTTTATCCGTATCTTTATCCACCAAAACAGGAGCATTTTCTCCTGGGTTTTCATCAGATTCAGTCTGAGCGATTACATTTGGGCTTCCCAAATTACTTGTCAGGCTCCTTTTGTTGAAACTCATCTGTATGGAATCCACTCGGACAGGAAAGAGGATTTATTGCTCCTTTTTAAAAAATTTTGTTTGGTTTTGTTTTGAAGTGTAATTTTGGTTTTCAGAAAATCTATTTTTTATTTGGGGCCATATGTCTGCTAGTGGATATGTGAGGGCAGGAGGTGAGCTGTGCAATCAATGCCTGCAGGAAAGTGTTTGGTTTGCGAATACAAGGCTTAGGCACTTTAGGGATATTTGAATTCACAAGAACATGGAAATCTTTGGTCTTAGTGTTTTGGTCTTGCAAATGTAGCTGGGGAAAATGTCCTGTGCCCTGAACTCCTATCACTGGGGACTTCAACTTTTGTGAAGTGTGGAAATTTTTAATTCTTTTTGCACTGTCACCTTTCTGAAAATTTCAGTAAGAAACGACACTGTATTGTAGTCTGGGAGGCATAGGAAAAAGACCACAGGGAAGAATAGGAGACTACAGAAAAACTAAAAGGGAGGAGAAAGAAAATAGGTGAGGAATGGAGATTAATACAAGAGAGTGGTTTGAAAGCAGGAGAAAAAGCATGAAGAGGTCTTAAATAATTTTCTGTCTATACGCTAAGAATATGTCTGTTCCATCTCCCTAGGAGGTTTATGCAGAGCCTTGTGTGGAAGCAGCAATGAATTGCTCCTTTGGATGCTAAGTGTAAAATTAAAACTGGCAGGGTCTGAGAGCACAAGACTGGGAAGCTAATTGCTCCTAATAACATACTGATTTTCACAGATTTCTGGCATCATGTCAGAGCAGTTTTGAACCAGCACCTGGTTTCTTCCTCTTCCCATCTCCAAGCTAATGGCAATGAAGCTTCTGGCACTGGGATCACAAATAAATGCCACTCAATATTTTTGTCTGTACAAATCTGTGAGGGTCTCAAACATGATTTCACATATTGCTCCTATGCATCCAATATAATAGCTACCCTAAAAGTAGAAGGGTGGCAGAAATGTGCATGTGTTTTAAACTTGGATAACTGTGCTGCTGCCTGTATTTATGGTGCTGAACAAAGCATTACAGTCCCATTGCTGCAGATGGCTGAGGACAATTGAATGGATGCCTGTACTCAGGCAGAAGTTGCCAGCACAGGTGGCTGGGAGGCTGAGGTCATGCACTTGTTGCCAGGTTACCTTCAACCCTGAGCAGATTTGCTGTATGTTTTGCTCAACTGTAAAATGCTTTTCTCAAGCTTTGGGGACTGACTGTCAGGAAAAGGAAATAGGTTTTACTTGTATGACTGCTACTAGGCAATACCCTCCTCTGAAGGGGTATTTTCATAGCTGGAGGGAATGTTCTGCTTGCAAGATGTGCTGAAATGCTCTCAGATACTCCAGACTCTGAAGGCTTGCAAAGTGAGAATGAAATGTTGTCATTTTTGGAATACATCAAGTGCATAGGGCACACACAGGAGACAGAACATTGTCTCCTGGGGTTGTGTGGAGGCTGTTTCAACTGTTTCAAGATATTTAATTTTATATGCTTAATTGTTACAAGGTTTCATCACATCGTGTTTATAGCAGACTGGCTGGAGAAGGGACAGTAATACCTGATTTAGGCTACTCTGGGATGTCAGCTGAAACACTGTCTAGACTTTTTTGTCATCTTCAGCAATTTTGAGTATTCTTCAGGTTCTCCTTACATAAGTATAATAGTAAGGGTTGGGATTTCTTGTCTAAGGACAGTAATTATCTGGCAATGGGATCAGTAAAGCTGAAGAACACAAGTTCTTACTGAAGGGAAGAGACTCATTATTACCATGCTTTTGGTTTGTTCTAGTCACTGCAGAAAATCTCATGTTTTCAAAGCACCTGATGCATAGCACTGTGGACATGGAAGCAGCAGAGCTGGGACACTTGTGTCAGCTACTCCCACTCATTATTCCGATATCCTCCAACCCCCTTCTCCCAGCTATTCATGTGCTAGGGCCAGCAACTGCTTCATGCAAGGCACATCTGAGCTGAAGGCGTCAAAAGAGCCATTTCATGCTTGACTGCATTTTCTAATACAATCTGCAGTGAGAGAGAGAAAAGAGAGCAAGAAAGGTTTGTGTGTACATAGGCATTGCCTTTGAGTGTATGTATAATATACAGTACATTTAGTTCCAGCTTGCAGCTGTGGGTGGCAAGTGAGAGGTGCAGACGTGAGGGGGAAGAGAATTGCACTTTGAAAAGAAGAAACTATTCTTCCACCTTGAAAAAGAAGCTTTCTTTCCTTCTCTGTTTCTTGGCCAAATGAAGATGTAGGACCCCAGGGGAGCACTGGCAGCTGGTACCAGAGATGTGTGTAATGTAATGGCTGAGTGGGTGATGTGTGTAGAAAGCTTTCTGTGTACAGACCATGACAGTATGTGGTGAGTGCAGCTAAGAAAACTGGTGAGTAGGGATGTTGTTCATCTTAATGGTGCTCACAGAAAAGTTTTCTTAATATGTTTGTGTGTCCTATGACTGCAGATGTGCTGCATACCAGCTATTAGTGTGGTGGGTTGCTGCACCAGCACATCTATAGTGATCCCCGCCAAATGTTTTGGAACCTTATACATGTGTTCTCTGTCACTTTATCAGCTTAATATTTATATCTTTATTTATCACCTCATTTGCATATTTATTGCTTTGCATGAACAGTTCTGTTACTGGCTAATTTGGAGCTTGTCCGTGCTGTAAAGTACCCATGGCATTTGGCTGTTCCTCAGTTTCCCATCCATTTACGCTACTGTAGCATCTGACATTTAGACATTGAGAGGAGGTAAGGTTCGGCTCTGCCAAGCTTGCTGTTTCCTGATGGAAGTTCTGCCCTCATCGGCTGGGAAAAATGGGGCTAAGGAACACATAAGGAGAACATCTACATTCCAAATACATGTATTGCAGTTGAATAAATTAGATGGGCAGTTAATTTTCTGGGGGTGGTGGAGTGGTGGTGCCTGGAGAGAATCCCAGTCAATCATTTGAGAGAACTCCAGCTGAACTGAACTGGATGAGATACTGGTAAGAGAGCTTTAGAGCAATCCATCCATGTTTCTAAGAAGCTGAACCAGTCTATTTTTTTTTAAACTCTGGGATGTTGATATGTAGTTTTATGGTAGAAGCCCTATATGGAGCAATCTCTACAGCTTTTCCTTTGATAGGGGTTGTCTGTGGGGAATAGAAATGCTCTGATTCATACATTAATATATTTATGTAGATTTATAAATTTTGCAGATAAAAATGCTTTTGAGTATATTCCATGAAGAAACAATGATTGCTATGCTGTAGTGCTTGCTGCAGTTCTAGCACAAGACTTTAATTCTACCCCTTAGAGGAGAATATCACTTTCTGCAGGCAAGACCCTGAACAAATAGAGGATGCTAAATTTAAGTCTTTTCCTCAGCTGAAATTCCAATTTTCTTTGACATCTTCAGAGATGATAGAAAAATATAATTTATTTCTTCACTTTTTTACCCTCCTACTGGCTTTCATTGTGCCTCTAACTTTTCCTGCATTTGAATGGCACTTGCAATGGAGTTTGGTTTGTTCCTTTCTTCATTTGCATTGGTTGTGTCAGCAGAGCTCTACTAACACTGGTTGTTAGTAAGTAATGGAAAAATATAAAATCAAAAAATGGAACACATCTGATTTAGAAAAGACCTATTAGAAACTTTATACAGTTGTTTGTCTTTAAAGTGATATCAATGAAATGAAATTCCTCTCTAAATAAGCAACAGCAAGAGTACCAGAAATTACAGCTGTAGTCACTCTAGTCATTACTGCTAGTCCTAGTGAAGGCTGGACTTCAGTGCATGAAGGAGAGGTGAAAAACGAAGGCTTTGCTAGCTTATAATCACAAAGGGGCTCTGTCCTAACATGCCTGACCTTAGGAATTGTGTGTCATTGGGTACTGCTCTCACCAGTTGCAGTGAACACCATGTCTTTCTTGGCTGCTCATATTTGCCCTGCAGGGTTTCTGAGTGCAGTTGAATGTTGCACTTTTCCCCAGTTACATACCTCTCCGTGGCAAGTGCTATGGATTCTGTAAACACAGTGCTCCTATGGTAGATGTGAGGGTTCTTCAGAGGTGCAACTTCTAATTTTTTGCAATTGTTGCTGATTCCTTGCAGAGGCCTCTATCTTGAGCTATGATGGCAGCATGTACATGAAGATCATCATGCCTATGGTTATGCACACAGAAGCAGAAGATGTGTCCTTCCGTTTCATGTCCCAGCGTGCTTATGGGCTGTTGATGGCAACCACCTCCCGAGACTCTGCTGACACTCTGCGCCTGGAGCTGGATGGAGGCCGGGTCAAACTTATGGTCAATTTAGGTATCGTATAAACACCTCCCACTGCCCTCTTCACTATTAGTTTGGGCTTGTGATTAGAGTTTCTTTAAAAGTTATTTCATTTATTTTCTGTTGGTTTGATTGGATTGGATTGATTTCTAAAATAACTGCTGAAACTTTTATAATTATATTCTCTTGCGGAGAGAAATTCTCTTCTGCATTGCTGCATGAAGATTTGCTGTCAGTTCTTTGTTATGGACAGTGTTGGTTTTTAAGTCTTTAAGTTTTTAAGTTTCCTTTCTTGGTCTGAGACTGGTGAGCTCTGTGTGAAACATGCTACTTGGTCCATCTTTTGATCAGTTCATCCCTCATTCATCCAGCATCACTCAAAACAGTCAAAGGCAAACATGGAAAGGAAGCAAAATTGACATGGTGGCAAGCAAAAGTCCTGTGAACCCCCTGCCCTTTGCATCATTTGGCAGTATTTGATACCGCTTGCCATATTTTATATATCTAATAAAAAAGCCTGGTCTTTTTGTTGTGTCTTTATAAAAAATAAATTAACAATAATAAAAGTGCATCCCCCCATCCCAAAGGGCTGTGTTCTGTCTCCTTAGAGTTACACTTTCCCAGAAAATAATTAAAAAAGACAATTAGAAACAAGTCCAACAATAACAACAATACAAAAACAACTGGGAGTGAATGTGCTATTAGATTAGCCTCAATTAATTTTCTTGCCAGTCTTTAGATATTCTGCAGAATGACAAAATTTTAAAAAATGTAAATACATGAGTTGAAGCTTTCTTTCACTTTCCAGTGATGCAGCTTGTTGCTTCATGTGAATTCAGGAATATAACTAAAAAGAGGTTCTGACTCAAAGTGGCAAAACTAACATAATAGTGCATAATCTTGTGCCTCTTAATGTGTAGGTTATTTTATATGAAGGTTTGTGTATGGTCTGTGAAAGCTTCTGTCAACTTTTAAAGTTCTAAGGCCCACTGGAACAAGTTTCACAATTTTTGAGCTAATAGTATCACCATCTTCAGAGCCCTGCTGTGGCTACCAGAAGCAAACCATGTAACAGCTTTGTTTGTAAAATATGTTGTCCTCTGGAACTAGCTTGCTTTTTAAATTTGCATCTAGTGGTTTTTCTTTTGGCTTTGAAATTTGACCCAGACCCTGTTATTTACTTTGTGAATAAGAAAGTGAAGAGAAGAAGATGCATCAAACAAGTTCATATATCTTAAAAGAAAAGTGTCCATGTAAAAGTCTACAGAAACTCTTGACTTCTAGTAAATAGAAGCTAAATACCAAGAAAAAAACCCTCTCATATATTTCCATATTTGCTCTACTTAGCTTGACTGAAGAAGCATAAAGCACTATTGAGTCTGTAGTTGCATAAGAGCACTTGCTGTGCTATCCAGACTGGCCTATAGGACAGATGGAATAGATGAACCTCAGCTATGTCAGTAACTCCTCAAATAAAGAGAAACAGCACTCTGATGATAGCTATCTCTACCTATATTACCTGTAAGTGAAGGAAAATTTCATAGATTTGCAGGGTTTCTCTGGAGAGCAGCTCAAAAGAACTGCTGTTGAGCCTCCTTACATGTGCAATAAGAATCTTCCACAAAACCTCAGAGCATTTGTGTATCTATATGTGTTTGCATTTTCTTCTGATCTAATTAGTTGCTAATAATCAAGAAAAATAAGATTATATTTCCCCCATTTCATTTCTTGAAAATTATGGCTAGCTATTTTTTTCTCAGAAAATAAAATTAATCACTGAAAGATTGGTAGTGGCATGCTTCTATTGGGGAAGTAATGGGACAACTGAGTATCTGCAGCCCAGAGCCAATTCTTTTACTTTTCAAGCCCTAGTTCCTCTACTTGTTGAAAGGGGAATTCTTTGCACCCTGTGAGGGATGTGCTAGTATTTCAATAAGGGCTGCTTTTATCACCTTTGATATTCTCACATGAGAAATACTACAGCATAAAAATTGCCAGACTTCATAAAAAACTGTCACTTTTTCTTCTGAGAAAGATACCACTTGTTTGATTCTCTTATATCTTCTTAAAAATGAATGAGAATTAGGGGAATTGCTCATTTTGGGTGTTTGGGGCCTCCTAGACTTAGACCCTAAGTGGATATGAGGAGGGTATATTTATATCACCCTGAATATACTTATTTTTTAAAGCTTACTTTTTCCTTTCCAATTTTCATTATATCATACTGGCAGAAGATATTTTCCCTCTGGGCCTTTCAACATTGTAAGCCTGATTGGCATTGGTCACTTTTGGCACTCACTGGGATTTGTTATGCCATCACTTAGCCTAGAGGTGGACTGTTCAACTCTGTCTGGCACCTAAAAGATGTGGCTAAAGATTTAACAGATGGTCTACACTTGTTCAGAAAAGATGTGTTGTTGACAGCTTAATGCAGGGACAAAATCTTTAAACAAACCCCTGTGTAAACTGAAGGCTGATTCTGTGTAGTAGCAGGGACTGAAGCAATGTGTGTGCCACATTTTGCCAGTTTTTCTGCTGTAAATATTTGTGAGATTAAATCTTCCCTGAAGTGACTATAGGCTGGATCAATGGAGACCTGTCAGCACTCTACTGTGTCTAACTCAACAGAGGGGTAGTTTAGACTTTTGGAACCCAGATTGAGCTTCACTTCTCCTTTATTCAGATTTATAAAACTGTCAGAAAATGTCCTTGAAACAGGGCTTTCCTTCTACCAAAACAGCAGTTACATTGCTGATGAAGAACAGAATTTGAGGAAGAATCACCTTATCAGAGCCATTCATTTCCAGTTGTTTACTCTAAGTCACAATAACTCTGTACGGAGACCACTCATAGCCCAAATGTCACAAACAAGAACTAAATCTTTATCCGACCTTGCCAAAATCTCCTTACCAGTGAGAAACAGTCATCAACACCACCTCTGAAGATCTGAGTATGCTTGGTGCTGACTAGCTATACGTCAGTATCCCCCGAGCATCTAACCCATGATAGATGTGTGTGAAAAAGGACTGTTTTGAGGGGTGAGTTATTTAATTGTGCTTTTCTTATGTCATTTAATACTATTACTAAGAGCTGTCTCTCTCTTCTCTTCTGTGATCTATTCCATTTGATTACTTATTATCATTTGTGTCTTTATTAAGGTCTTTCCTATGTTTTCGTTTTTTATTTTCTTTTCCTTTTTTTTTTTTTTTGACTCTTCTGTGTGTTTCAGTTGTAAAGCTTTCCCATACCCCATCAGCCATGGTAAATCAAAAGATGGTATTCGACCCTTCAAAGGCCTGAAGCCTGCGGCCCGCACGGCAAACAGCCCTGAGAACAGAGCATACGGAGCAGCCTGCAGGGGCTGGCATATCCCTCTCACCCCTCAGCATCCAAACCAGTCAGGGGAGAGAGATACAGTGGGCGTGGGTGGGCATGGGCAGCTGGGTGCTTGCTCTGGAACGTGGGAGGGAAAGGAAGAGCAGCAATGAATAATTCTCTAAGGAAGGGGGCAAGGAAGTTGCTTCAGACCTTTCCAGTGTGGGTGCCTGAGGCAGTGCAAATCTTCATCTTGACAGCATGACTCTCAGTAGTTTGAGTTTTTGTTGTGTGAAGAATAGAAATCCAAATGTGATACATGTCTCTGTTGAGAAGGATTTTGAAGAAATGGGTCTGGAGTGGAAGGAGAGAGGGAGAGAGACAGAGAGAGATATTATGCAAATCATAGCTTGGAACATGCTTGGGAATAATTTTTGATGCTGAGATGATGTGCAGAAAGGGAAAGAAATGGCTGGTCTGATAGGGAGATCCACATTCACATTTTTTCTGCCATTTATAAGTGTCAAGGTTATAATGTTATACTGACTTTCATTAAAGACTATTTCAGGTTTTTTTCTTCCTGGCCTGGCATATCTTCAGGTCACTGGTGACTAGGATAAGTATTTCCTGCCTCTTCCCATTTAAGGAGGTAAAATACTCTCTCTCGCCTATCTTTTCCTAAGATAAATCCTGAAGGGTGTCAGAGCCACATTTGCCCATCCAAAAGGGAAAGTTTCTTTTGTCATTTCTACATAAAAATAGTGCAAGTAGGAGATAGGCAAGGAGCCTCAATATAATGTAGGGTAAGTGTGCACAGGACTTTATCTGATTTTCCCATAGGAAATAACTCAGAGTGAGCTTAGAAGAAGTTGGGCCCTGATTGTCTTTTTTGTCCTATTCTTGCCCTAAAGTACTCTTCCACAACCACATATGGCTGCTCATCCAAAGGAAAAACCATTTTGTCCTCACACAGTAAAGGTAACTTTCTTTCTTTATTCAAGGATTAAACAGCCTGAAGCCTTAGCAGCATCAAATTAATATTACTATTTTCAGACGAAAAGATAAAAATGGTAACATACACAGGCCTAAGTTACAGATCTCTTTTTGCTGCTAAAGATACCTCCATTCAAACAATGGATCCCTTGTGTTAGCTAACTGCAGTTGAGTTATTTAACCTTTTTGAAGGGGAGTGTCTTTGGCACATTTTCCAGGTAATATGCTCTGGAAAACCTTTCATCTGAGCACTAAGGAAGGAACTTCTGGTGTACATTAGACAACTAATAAAAAGAAAGTAACTGCAGGAGGTCTTCCCAGCTAATTCTACTATCCATGCAGTAAGAGACTCTATTTTCACTTCCCTACTACCCACTACATTGCTCATCCAGTTGCTGAACTGGCAGGTGACTGGATTTACAGCTGTTCAGGCATACTCATCTCTAAAATCTATCTCAGAAGTAAATA
Organism: Ploceus nigricollis; assembly: GCA_013399945.1. Taxonomy (NCBI): domain Eukaryota; kingdom Metazoa; phylum Chordata; class Aves; order Passeriformes; family Ploceidae; genus Ploceus; species Ploceus nigricollis. The sequence goes on along the minus strand of VXBC01001445.1, from coordinate 1,384,037 downwards.
CTGATAATAGGGCTGAGTGCCCCAGATGATGATTACCAGAAGTCTTATTGCCCTGCTACTGTGCAGGAGGAATCCCAAGGAGTTTTTAATATTTTTCCTGAATTAGTTGGATGCTGCTGTTTTGAGCACAAAGACCAGGCGACACCTGCACCCTCACCGCCAGGAAAAATCTCTGCTTTGGATTTGCACTGTTTTACTAATTTAGAGGAACATAAGTGTTTTCTTCCTTTTCAAAAACTCATTTAAGAGAGAGAGAACAACTTCATGTGTTAATGGTTGGAAAATTTTTGGTCTGCTTTGGGCAAGGCTCAAAATAAAGGCAACAAAAAAACCCTATGCACATTCTTTGATGGTAGTGTGGATGGTGGTGCAGGGGTTACAGTGCAAGCAAATACCTTCTCTTAGCTGCCCTGCAGGATCCACACTGACCCAGTTAGATGAAAGCTGGATGGGGAGCTGCTTCCTTTGGAGTGCACCTGGGTGCTTCTGTCTGGCTCCCGGTTGCATGGCATTGCAGACTTTGTGCTCACAGTCTGGAGATGCAGTAGTGCCATGTCAGGACACTTGTCAGGGCAGCCCTCTCAGTGGCCTGGGCTCTTATCCTTTGAAATAGGAATCTTGCAGCCAAGATAAGGGTTACACTGGTTTTCAGTCTGAAACATCTATCCCTTCATCTGAAGTCGTGTTTCAGCCTGAGGGCAAGCCCTAGGACACATAGTTATTTTGGTATCACTGAGAAAAAAAAACCACAAAACAAAACTCTGCAGACATCAATAACACCAAAGTGATTTTAGTGTCTTTGATGAATGTTGCTGAGGACCAGCCATATATGTTTCCCTTTCCAGCACACTTGCTCTTTAGTCTGTAAGAAATTCCCACGTTCCAGCTGTAGCAACTCTCTCGACCTCACTTGCCTGTGGTGAGACTTGGGTGTCTTGCTGTCACTCTCCATCAGGTCAGAGAGGGAATTCCCCTGCACATACTTCAGAGCTCCCTTTACCCCACCCAACTCCTGTAAGGGATATAGCCACCACTGTATGGTGATCGTAGCAGTTGCTCCAGGGCTGTTTGCTCCCACTTTTCTGTTGCGGTTGACGACACATGACAAACCTAATCGCACAAAACCAAACCCAGATTTTCTAAGGAGAAGTTCTGCTTGAAAACAGACTCTCTCTGCTATGTTACTCATGATTGGTATGTCTCTGCTCATTACAACTCTTTATTTATTATTTATAGACTCTGTTTCCCCTCCTTCATTTTTAAAGAACTGAGTTTAGCTGCTGAAATAATTTTCCTACATCTATCTGAGCAAACATAAAATTGGACCAGTTAAGAAGCAAACTGCATTATATTTCTCTGCCATTCTATATAATCTCCCTTGCTGGGCCATATGTCTGTAATAAATACAACCATTCCTGGTGATCAAAGCTCTAGTTGTCCAGACAACGTGTCTACTGCATGGTGCTATTATTCATGGCCGTGATTTCCTGCAAGAAGGTCAGCATAGCCCAAGATATGTAATAGCACTAATATGAAAGCTCTCACCCATGATACACACCACAGCAGTGGATGTTCACAAGGCTGAAAATAGGCATTTATAAATGGAAAATCCTCTTATGGATCACATCCTGAGATATGCTGAGCATTAGTGTCTTAAAAGAGAGAAGCAATGCTCAGAAGCCCTCTAGCTCAAGAGAGCTTCTAGGCTCTCCTACCTCAACTTGCTTTCTTTGTGGAAACTCTTCCATTACCATTTATTATATTCCACAAGCATAACTCTATTTTTCTCTCCTTATACCTCTCTTTGTCCCTCCCTTGCCTGTGACTTCTGAATGAAGCAGGGCAGCAAAGGTTCCCAGATCTGCCACTTCACTGCCCGTTTCATCTTCTCCCTGAACGTTACGAACACCCCATTCAGTCTTAGCGTTCAGACAGCAAGATGAGGTTGGGCTCTGAGGAACTGGCAGGGCTGGGGACCTTTGAAAGACTTCCCCATTCTCCCTGCCAAGCCCAAAAAAAAGTATTCCCAACCTCCAGAACTAGCTGAAATCTGGGCTGGGCGTTCGTGCGGTTAGCTGTTTGCAAGTGGCCATTTTATGATAGGACACAACTGGGCAGTATATTAACCCTTTCCTCACCTGAGCGGACAGTGTCGAATGTGTCTGTGCACATATTAAAAAGTGTTTTGGGCTGGCTTTGGGGGAATTAGAAGAGGGTCTGTCTTTGGGAGAGCTGGAAAGGGTTAAATATTGCACCAAAAAATCTCATAGGCTGATTTTACAGGTATTCTCTGTTGACAGATGGTGTATTTATGCAATAACAATACAAATTAATTTAAAAGAAACCAAGTGTAAAGGTTCACTTTGAGCTTCAAGCTTCTTAGAGAAATTGCTAAAGGTCTCTAAAAAGCAAAATGACACTTGAGTATGACTTGTGTCTTGAGGGAGATTTTTATGCCTTAATTATAATCTTTTTAATTGTAATTCATATCAAGTCATGGTCTGGAGTGGAAGATTCTCTTAGATTTGTAGGATTTTCTAAAAAGAAAAGAACTTTCTGTGTCAATATGTGGCTATGTATGTATATTGGTATATTTCTCTATACATATATGTATATATATATATGTGTGTATATATATATATATTTATGTAACAGATATTTACATAGAATATACTGTACATATACACCCACTCCTGAACTTGTACAGACTGTGTATAAGTATAAAATGGCCACATCTCTTTGCGTGTGTCTGTCCCCGGAAGGGTGGACTGATTGTTTTTGGATGTCTGCAGCTGTTACCTTGAAGGATGCAATTTCATCTTTCATTTATTTTTCCCCATCTAGACTGTATCAGGATAAACTGTAACGCCAGTAAGTTTTCCCTCAAGTTTCATTTTGTTCTCTTTCTATATATATTAAAATAACTTTATTTTCTTTGCTGTTTTATAAGCTGTTTTTCTTTTATTTTTTTCTTTTATTTTTCTTTTCTTTAAAAAAAATCTTCTGAAATTGAAGGGTTTGGGTGGGATATGAAGCTGGAGAGGGAGGAGGGAAGACTTTAAGGTGATTATATGTGGAAAATTTTGTATTAGGTTTCTGCAAAGAGGAGATGAACTGTTATTTCATAGCTTTGCAGAAGAGCACCTCAGGAACCTGATGAGCTGATATTATATTTCACTGGTAATCTACTGTCTTTATGAAAATTTTTAAGGAACCACATAAGAATAACAACAGGTACTGTATGCACTTCTCCACTACAAAAAGGTATATTTAAAAACAAAGAAAAGAAGCTTCAAACTCTTGCTTTATTGTCACAGAATGGTGACAACTTAACATGATATTTATTTGAAGTTATTTTTATTTGGGTATAGGATAAAGAAAAATTAGATTTTACATTTAAAGTATATGATATATACTTCATATATATGTGTGTATATAGATGGCATTTGCCATTCTTAGGTTTCTCTAAGAAATTCCATCTGCACCTCTGGTCACCTAAGATTCCTTTCAGTATATAGAAGTAGGGAGGAAGGATTGTAAAATTTCTGCGAAAAAGAATAGTGAAAGATCATATCAATTTCTAGACTGACTGAGCAAACCAAATCTTTTCTATTCTGCTTCAAAGAGATGATCAAACTTGATGTAGGCCTCAAAGTAAAAAGCACCCCCCAAACACTGGAGCTGTTTAGCGCTCAAGTGTGCTTTGAGGCTTATCTTATTACCAGATTCCTGAATGGGCAGGTCCTCTGTGTCAGATTTTATGTAGCAGCATTTATGAAGGGCAAATGCCAGCTGATTGAGACTCTACTTTGCACGAAAGTGTAAGCAATTAGTTTTTTGGACTTGGGAAGGGGTCCCTGGGAGCCCGTAGCTGGGGAGAAGCCCTGATTTGCCATAGAAGCTTGTTCATGATAATTTACTTTATTTCAACTGTTAAATTGTTATCTCAGCCCATGTGTTTTACCTTTTTCTGATTTTCCTCCTCATCCCACTGATGGGAGGAGGGATGTAAACAAGCAGCTGCACGGTGCTTAGTTATTGTATGGGATTAAACTGCTACAAGTGGGATTAGTCAGTGTATGACTCAAATCTTGAAAGGTCTTGTTGAATTCCTTTTGCTCTTCGAAGATTTCACACTAAATTTCAAGATGGAATGTGCAATGGGAAAAAGTGTCTTGAATGTGGTAGCTGAGATTGCTAGATTTTACACAGCAGTGGTGAGGACATTTCCATAAAAATAGGATCTTTTGCTTCATGAGAGCTCATATGCTCTTGCTGCTTAGCCATCTGTAACTCCATCAAAACACTTGCCCCATAGGTCTTTATGTTTGTCATCTGAGGATCCATTTCCTCTGGTACTGGACAACAATCTCATGTTGTCAACATCTTCAGCTTTTGATGACAGCTGCCTGTTAAAGGCTTAGCTATGGAAGACTATCTTCAGGTGGGAAGTCAGCTTTAGTAGCAACTAACAATTGTCTGATTTTTATGCAAATAAAAAGCTAGCACTAATTGGAAGAAACATTCAAAAAAACAAGAAAAAAAAGAGAGGAAAAAGAGAATCCTATAATGAAAGCAATGGGAAGACAGAATGCCGTGTTTTGTTAGTTTCCCCATAAGCATCAAAACATCTTGAGTCATTTTGCTACCATACATTTTTAATAGTTGAGCCTGTTGCATTTTTAAATACAGTCTTCCCCTGAAGGTTTAGATTTATTTATTTATTTAAAATACATTGGATCTTCCTAATTTATTTTTTATGATGCTTTGCTGAAAATGAACATCTCTACTCTTAGTCCCTCCAATACCTTGGTTTTTTTGCTGCCTGTTGCAATAACTCAGGTCATCTGTCCTGTTTCCTAGAAGGGAACCTGCTGGGGATTGGTGAAAACTGTACCTTTGAATGAATAAAATATGGTTAGGCAGAAGCAGACCAAATATCACTGTAAGCATTCCTGCAGGCACACTGGCATTTACTTGTGCAGAGGGAGTTATCCACATACAGCTATGTCTGCCAGGATCTGTTGAAATGAGCAGAAGTGTTTTAAAGTAACTTGACAAACGGGCTTCCCAGCAGTTAAATAGTTTCAGGTCAAGCAGCCGCCACTGGTAACAGAATAGAAGGGACCCAGTGCATGGTTTTAAAGGTAAAGAGAGCTGTACTTTTTGGGTTTTGTGAAACATGTAGCTTAAGAGCCCACTACTTCAAGCATTGAAGCTCATGCTGTTTGAGAGGAGTCTTGCGTATTGTCCCAGGTAAGCATTTATACTTGCTCCTAATTTTCATTGAAAAGATTGAGGGCTTTTCTCTTTTGTATCTTTAGGCTATTTTATATCTGATGCAAAATATTTTTTTCCACAGTTTCATCTTACCTTCTCTCTGTGTTTCATAATTGTTGTATTTCAGTTTTTTACTGTCTCTCTACTTATTTTAATACTCATCTCATCCTTTTCTTTCACTCTTGAAGATATCTAAACTGAGCTTTTCTGTTTCTGCACATTTAGAAGACCCAACAATGCTTTTGCTCACACATATGTAGCTGTAGAGTAACTCTCTTTTCCCCTGAGTGCGAAATCAGCACAACCAAAAGCAGGAACAGGATCTCCAAATAAACTGTGTGAAGGTGCATTGAATGATTCTTCAACATAATGCAGACATAATGGATAGCACAATTTTGTTGGTTGGATTCATGGGAAGAATAAGTATATAAATATAAGTCTCTTGGATTTTTGCCTACATGTATTTTATTTTTTTTAAGTAGGATTTCCTAAGAAAATGGTCCCTCTCCTGTAAGCTGTTTATTGAATTGCATTGTTCACTTTGAAGAAAGTTGAAGTTGTGATAGTTTTATAGTTTGTGTCATGTCTGGTGCTCTGATTTTTCTTCATTTTTTCAAAGGTATTGAGTCCTTAATTTAATTTTCCATATCCAGTGACCCCACTTCATATCAGATTAGATATGGAGAGTTTTCAGCATTCTACTCAGTATTAAGTGTGGAGGGCAGAGCTGTGTGTGCTACAGATTTGTTAGATTTTGGAGGTGTTCTCACTCTGTATTCTTTTTGGATACTACTCTTGGTTTAGTTCTCTCTCCTCACAAGCCTTTTATGGTGTGTCAATATTCAGTCACATACTTTGACACTAATTCTATGACAGATCTGCCAAAAGTAGCTCCTTGGGACAGTGAACACTTCTGTTTTATTGGTTGTTATTTCATAATAAGGCCTTTTCTTCTCACTAAAGCATGCCAGAAAAGCCATCGTCTATTTTCATGTCACTTTTGATGCTTCAAAACTTCCATATCATCTTCTCTTACCTGTTGCTAAAAGCATAAGTGGAAGAGGATAAAAAAATCAGTCTAATCACTACTACACAGTTGATTCTGTGTCTCTGTGAGGTCTCAAATTTAACATGTTGTTTGAAATCCAATAATTTTTGACAATAATGACAACTGGAATATATTTGGTTCTCCTGTTGCAGTTGCCGTGCTTACTGTATTTAATGCCTTATTCAATGCAGCGTTAATGTTTCATTTTATTAAGTGCCACTGTAGCAACATAAAATATGAATCTATGATGTGTAATTTTCTGGGAGAGGTTTAAAGTTCTCCTTTTTCTGAATCATCATAAGTAAATAGGAAGCTGTGTTAACTCTAATCAAAATATTGTAAAACCAAGTGCACTTATCTGATTCCTAGTTATATTGCTGTCATTTTAATAAAATCTTAATAGTACTTGAACAGGAAAACATTCTTTTGAAAGTGAAGCAGTATGATTAAACATACACATCATATTTGTGACTGTAGTATCTCCTAGTTCCATTTAAACATAATCAGGAAGAAATGAATACTTATGCAGCCTGAAAAGTGTCAAGTTGATAGTATGTCATATTGTAGTGGTGAAAGCAAAGCTGGTGTCTGTCTGTAGCATCTGCACAGTCCAGCTGAGAATGATTTCACCTTTGACCAGTCTCACACTTGGGATGCTGGTCTGGCCTTGTGCTGCTGCTGCACCAAAGTGCAGGAGAAAAGAAGGGAGCAAGCCTGTCTTTGGAAGACTTCTGTCAGGGGATCAAAAGCAGTCCTCCCAGATATTTGTCAGATGGCAAGATAAGAATTCTGTTAGAGGAGACCCTTCTCCGCTAGATCCAACAGCCCAAGAGAGGTGAGGCTACTGCCAGTGTTTGCTCCCAGGTTCTATTTGTAGCCAGTTGAAGATGTGTTCTTGGCAGGCCCATTGCTAGAGTTCACACGCTTGCTCGCAGACCCGCATTCTTTCCAGTCTCTGGCACCATGAACATCTCGGCCTGTTGACCCCATGGTCTGACTCCATTTGCAGCACTCATAGCTCCATACACCCTCATGCACAGAGAATAAAAGGCTCTCACCCGGGAAAGACATAGAAAGGAATTTAATTGGACATGCTGAACTGATCAGATAAAAATACTGATCAGCATCTATTTACATGCCCAGCCCTTTTTATATCCTTACCTCTATATTTATTTTCCCACTCTTGCTCTTCCCAAAATCACCTAAACTTCTCTTTTTGTGCCTTTGGTTTCNATGTTTCATTTTATTAAGTGCCACTGTAGCAACATAAAATATGAATCTATGATGTGTAATTTTCTGGGAGAGGTTTAAAGTTCTCCTTTTTCTGAATCATCATAAGTAAATAGGAAGCTGTGTTAACTCTAATCAAAATATTGTAAAACCAAGTGCACTTATCTGATTCCTAGTTATATTGCTGTCATTTTAATAAAATCTTAATAGTACTTGAACAGGAAAACATTCTTTTGAAAGTGAAGCAGTATGATTAAACATAACATCATATTTGTGACTGTAGTATCTCCTAGTTCCATTTAAACATAATCAGGAAGAAATGAATACTTATGCAGCCTGAAAAGTGTCAAGTTGATAGTATGTCATATTGTAGTGGTGAAAGCAAAGCTGGTGTCTGTCTGTAGCATCTGCACAGTCCAGCTGAGAATGATTTCACCTTTGACCAGTCTCACACTTGGGATGCTGGTCTGGCCTTGTGCTGCTGCTGCACCAAAGTGCAGGAGAAAAGAAGGGAGCAAGCCTGTCTTTGGAAGACTTCTGTCAGGGGATCAAAAGCAGTCCTCCCAGATATTTGTCAGATGGCAAGATAAGAATTCTGTTAGAGGAGACCCTTCTCCGCTAGATCCAACAGCCCGAGAGGTGAGGCTACTGCCAGTGTTTGCTCCCAGGTTCTAATTGTAGCCAGTTGAAGATGTGTTCTTGGCAGGCCCATTGCTAGAGTTCACACGCTTGCTCGCAGACCCGCATTCTTTCCAGTCTCTGGCACCATGAACATCTCGGCCTGTTGACCCCATGGTCTGACTCCATTTGCAGCACTCATAGCTCCATACACCCTCATGCACAGAGAATAAAAGGCTCTCACCCGGGAAAGACATAGAAAGGAATTTAATTGGACAGGCTGAACTGATCAGATAAAAATACTGATCAGCATCTATTTACATGCCCAGCCCTTTTTATATCCTTACCCCTATATTTATTTTCCCACTCTTGCTCTTCCCAAAATCACCTAAACTTCTCTTTTTGTGCCTTTGGTTTCTCCCCTAAACATCCCATAGTAAGTCTGTCTGACCCCAAACTGCTTTTCCCCAACATTGCATATGTCCCACCCTATGCAGCAATCCCCTTAATCCAAAAGGTGATATCAAGAGCTGGTCCAGCTATCATATAGTGATGAATGTCATGCCTGGACACTGGAACCAATGGCTCTGCTGGAACAGCCCTGGGAGAGACCTGGAAAGGTTTTCATTGCTCAGGAGTCTGTGATTTGTGCTCCCACCTGCTGCTGTGCCCCATGCTCCTCTGGGCTTGTGCATATGGGTCTGTGGTGGACCGATGGCCCTGGATATAACCCAGGAAGATATTATTTGTGCTCCTGCTCCTGTTGTTGTCTCTCTGAGCTCCTTTATGGATGTGGAGATGAGCTTTATTTCATAATGCAACAAATTCTTCTTCCCTGTGGCAGCTACTACAAAGTATGACCTCTTTTGTATCAGACTTTCTTGATTCAAGCCCATTCCAAGTCTCCAGTGGCAAAAATACCCTCTTGACTTAATGTTGTAGTTTAGGAATGGTATTCTTCAATTTACTACTCCCACTGAAAAGAAAACCATGAGCTGCACCCCCTCCCCCCTTCAGTGGGAGACAAAAGGCAGAGATAAGTTAAGAACCATCTATTGGAATCATCCATGAGATAAGAACATGAACAGCAACAATACCAATAATGAAATATGTACAAAGAAAGAGGAGAGAAAAAGGGAGAGAGAGTCCCTTTCCCTGCCCTGGCAATGACATGAAACGGTATTGAATAATATTAGGACCCTGGCCATGCCCACACAGCTCCAGGCTCCCCACCCTCATGGCTGCCACAAAAAATTAACCTTAAAAAATTAAGGACACGTTTTCCAACTCAGAGGTTGTTTGGTACCCCTACAAAGTGAAGTAGTGCTTCTGAGCTTGTTTTACAAATATAGCAGCAGAATCCATGCAATTATCAGTTGCAGTGGATAGGATAAGTCCCTTTTTAGGCTGGGTTCCACATAAACATCTTCCATCTGGGTGGGAGAGAAAATGTAAGGCACATATGAGAAACTGATCCACTTCAGTGATGTCTAGACAATATGTCTTCTGTAGATTACATTGTGTAATTAGTTGCGAGAACATTCACTTTTTTTTTTAAATTCCAAGAACATTGGCACAAAACTGAAAACTCATACCTCAGGACCTAGGAGGAAGCGAGTATTTTATATATTATTAATTTTGTTTGCAAACAACCCAGAGAGAGCATCTCTAATGAGGCTTTAAATAGTTATAAAGAAAAAGACAAAAATCAGTCAGCACAAGCACTGCTTGCTATGTTGGGTGCCACCTATTCTGTAAATTTAAGGCCAAATCAATGAGCTTTAAGGATTGGTGGATATTGGATAAGGAGTGACTGCTCAAGAGGTCCTAGTGATTGCCATTACTGGGGGCAGAACATTGGGTTTAATGAGCACAGGCTTTTCATGGTGTCTTTAATCCTCCTCATCCAGACAGTGCCATGAAGATTAAGGTTTTGCTGTGGCATAATTGATTTGAGCAATCCTAAACTGTGGTTTGGTATATCACAAGGTCCCAGAATCCCAGAATATTTCATCAGGGGCCACAGATGTAGACTACAAACACAAGTCTGTGTTTGCTAGAATTCAGCTAGGCCCAGCTGTTAGTTAACAGCAGTCAGCCTTCATCTTGCAGCTAATAGTGTCCCTTTGAAAGTCTCAGTTCTGAGTCTTCAGTTCCAGTATGCAGGGAGAGACAGGTCATCAGTATGGAGAGATGGCAATGGTGAAAGCAGAGCTTGTCAGAATGTGTTCTGCGTTTTTTTTACCTGAATTGCTGTGGTGAGACCTAACAAGAAAGTAAACTAACCTTGGAAACTCAGCAGTCATCTGTCAGGAATCAATGCCCCACTTTTGGAAAACAGCTCTTCTGGTTTACTGGCTATCAGTCCTACCCCAGCAGCTTTTCTTGATTCCTTTTGACTTTTGAAAAGATTGTGTTTGTTGTACATTTTATATATATATATATATATATATAATTTTCAATTCCTCTCACCCCTTCTCTGGGATTATAACTAAAAAAAGAGAACTGTTTTGAAGGTCAAAACAAATGATATTAATTATCCTGTCAGTCACTAAGATAGATATACCCATTACTTAATGTTAGAAATGCTAATTAATTATTGGGATCCTGGATGCTATAACAAAGATTATAAAATATGAAAAGTTTGAGGTAGGTTTGTTTGTTTATTTATTTTTTAAATTTTATTTTTAGAGGAGAAAGATACAGTTGGTGAAGCTTGAGTAACTGAGGAGGAAGGCTTGTGTTGCTAGGTTTTGTTTAATGATATATTGAATTAACTAATTGTGGTCAGCAATATTTCTCTTTCATCCACCAGTTGTTATATTATCAGCTTCCTTTCTCATGTCTGGGGAAAACAGTCTTGTTTCCTTTTTTCCTTTTCTATTGCAATATTTGCAAGATCTTAGCCAGGATGCCTGGGGAAAAGAAAAAAAAGGCTTTAATAGAAAAATGTGTAAGCACCTCAATTTGTTATTTTGGCCACTTTCCTTGTATAAATTGATTTGTGTTCTTTTCAGATCAGCTGTCATCACTTGCACTTTCCTCAGTGTTTTGTTTAACCCCTGTAGGTGGTTAAGAAGCACACAGCTGCTCTCTCACTCTCTGCCTGCCTGTGTATTATCAACAGTGTTTTGTTTGCAAATCCAAAACATGGCACCATGTGTGTTGCTCTGAAGAAAATTAACTCCCTCTCAGCCAGAGCCAGTACACTCATGAAAAGAACATACCCTTGAAAGCTTGTGAACATTTTGATATAGAACTTAAAAAGGCAATGCTTTTGCTGCCATACAGTGAAATAGATGGTAAAGATAGACTGAAACAATGTAATTTATGGTGTCCAGCCATCAAGTATTTGGTAATTTCTTTTTCCATTACAGCTATTTTTTTTTCTACACAAGGCACTAAGTTTGAGCAAACTTGCTGTGCGGGAGGTAGAACGAGGGAGCTGTGTAGGAGTATGAAATATGTTGTTTCCAGGATTAAGATGTCAGGCTGTTGATTGTCTTAAAATCAAATAGTGACTGCATTAGGACTTTAGTATTGGCTACTCTTTCCATGAATGGTGAGAGGGTTGATAATAGAGAAAAATTGCCTTTCCACAGCTGAGAGGTTTTTTCCAGGTTTAACAATCCTCACACACTCCACCCCTTTCAGCAGTGACTGCTACTGTCCTGCCACTGTGATCCATCACATTGCCTGTATTTTCCACTGCTAAGCTGGTTTGTCTGGCAAAAGGCACTGCTCCTAGAAAATGTCTCTCCGGGAGCAGAGAACTGCAATTGTGCACAGGAGTAAGAAGTTCACTTAAAAAATATAATTGATATGGATATTAAGCTTCTGTGCTTAAATATTGGTTGCTAAGAAGTGAGCTGGGGAAAGGTGAGCTGCAGATTTGTGGTCTGTCTCTGGGAGAAGCAGTTCAGAAATGTTTACTGTTAGTGCAAGGACAAAATGAGTCATGGAGAACAAGAACCCTTTTTCTCCCAGAGAGGGTCTTGCTTGGTCAAGCTGGTGCACACTGGTGTACGATGCATATGGCAAGCTTGCATTGCTGCTGCATCTCTGGAAACGTGCTCTTAGCAAAACTTTCATCAGTAATGTTTTTTAATGTCTTATCTTGTGCTCCTTTCCAAAAAAGGTGATTCTTGAGATTTCAGGGCCAAGAAGACAGTAGTTGCCTTCTTGCTTCTTCTGTGCAAAGGGAGTACAATATGTGGGAAGCCTTGATGGCAGAAGAAACCTGACCAAGGTGCCACAGATGTGTCTGATCAGTGGTGAAAATTCATTATATCATCATAAATCATTTTCTACCTAGCGGAAAATGCAATATGCTGAGCATTTTCATTCTGAATGTGAAAAGTTAGAAAACTTGAGAGAAGTTCTCAAGTAATTTTCCCAGTAAAATTTCTTTTTGATTTGTGTCACTTCAGTGATTGCTATATTAAACAGTCATATGAGCTCACTTCATTATGGAAAAATAGCTTCTTCCTTTTGGTGGATTTCTCAGTGCTCAGGCCTGACTATGAACTGGAAATCAAATCACCAGGTAGAGTTTTAATCATCTGAGGATATTTTATTAATTTTGTTTGCTCATGAAATTGGAGTATAGAATCACCAGAAAACTTAAAACAAAACAGGGAAGTTATTGTGCTAATTACCTGTTAATGCAAGAGTAGGTTCAGGTAAGGGTTTAATTGTATATTAATAAACTGCTAGCATGCTGACACATTTGGATTAGTGTGTTTTCTGTTCCCTTTTTTCTTGTAGGGGAATCTTATTTGAAATTATTCAGCTCACTGTTTTGAACTGGTAGGGAAAAGAAAAAATTTAACTGGTATTGCTTTTGACTCATATGAGCATCTTTCAGGTTTCAAACTGTTGCTACTTTACCAAGCCGTTAAACAAAGCACTTAAAGTTGCACTCTTCCATCTAGCGTGGTTCTCCTCCTGACCTCCTGAACTTGTGGAGTTTAGTTCTTAGCTTCAAGAGGAGGGACAGTATTTGCCAAATTGTTCTGCCGCAAGCAAAACCACAAGCCTTTCTTACCTGAGTTGGGGAAAGATGTCATATATTTGATATTTCATGGTCCCAAAACCCAAGTCCATTTGGATTTATTCAAATAGGAGTTCCAGATATTGAACAGATTCCCTACATTGTAGTGGGCATGTGTAGATTTTATAATGCTACAGGTTCTAATTTGAACAAAGTGGGTTTGCACATTCAGTGCAAGAGAAGAAACTGCTTGGTGCAAATGTTGCTGGAATTTCATCATTCCTTTTTAAAGACAGAAATAATATAAAAATGTTTTAATGCAAAGAGACCCTGGTAAGAGCTATAGATATGAGAGAGGTTTTTTCCTTGTAGGCTAGTAAGGAGTGTTTGCTTAGTAGGATAGTGAATGAAGCCAGGAGTTTATAAGGGCTCTTACAGATTAAATATTCATTGCTGCTTATATGTAGCCAGTTCTTCTGTCAAGGATGGCATCAAAGATCATGTGGCAACTCTGAACTTTAATGCAAGATGGTAGAAGCATATTTGTAGACTACAGAGATTTTTAGAGGTCAGTACCCAGTTGGCCAAACCATACGCTAGTTACTATTATACTGTAACTTTAATTTCTTATACCCAAACACATTGTTACCGTAGCCTGTTCTGCCACCAAATTGCATTCTCCCATGAAAACACAGATCATAGTCCTAGAATTGCCAAAATATTGATGCCACAAGTGTGGATAATATCACTTCTTTTTTTTGTGATGGACAGAAACTAGCCTCACTTAGTTCTGTGCTTTCTTATATTAGAAAGAATGAAAGATTGTTACTTTCAATTTATTATATTTTATTTTTCTGCTTAGGATAATTTTAGATTAAAGGAAACTTGCTTCCTAAATTATCATTGCCACTGAAAGCAGCACCAATAAAATTGATGCCTTCTTGTTGTAATAAAGGTTTATAATATTTCACTCACTAGTCACACTTTGGTTTATTTCAAGCATAATAAAATACAACAGAGAAGGTAGAGCAGCATAAAAACATTTAAAAATGCAGAACCTTTTTTTTCTCTCTCTCTTTTTTTTTTCTGCAGCACAATGGTATTTTTCAGGGAATCCTGTATCCAGCAGGGCTGCATAGAAAGAATCATTTGTAAGCCCAACTGTCCGTGTGTGCTTATGCTGGGAATGCCAGTACCCAGTTCAAGCAAACTTTCTTGACTCTGGTGTACTCCATGTGTGTCTTAGAGAAGGGGCTGAGCACCATCTCGTGGTGCTGCTGGAGATTTTGTAGTCTCCTCTCAGTTCATACGCTGAGAAGATTAAATACATCTCCAAAGTGATGTGATCATTTTGTGTTTGCTATGTTACTGTTTTTTACCTGTGAAAGGGTTGAAGGTATGTTCACAGTGCTTTGTAGAAAGCAGCAAAGATGAAGGTTCTGTTCACTGGCAGAGCTGTGTGAGACTTGAATGCAAACAGGTGCTTGACAGTAGCACTGGGCTACCATATCTTTTATGCTCTGTAGGAAGCAAGTAACTCTGGCAACACATGGACTGTACCATAGGCCAGCACTGATCAGCACAGCAAACAACCGTGTGCTCTGCTTCCTTAGAGTTACTTCTTTTTGCCTCAGGTAAAAACAGCTGATGCCATGCAGCTGAAGCTTTGTGCCTTAAATACTATAAACACAAAAATGGAGGCTGATGGGACTGCCAGGCCATAGCACAAACTACTGTTCTGTGTCTCTGACAGCTACACCAAATCAGGTTATCCTAACTGCAGTATTCTTTCCTAGAGATTACATCCACATACTGTGGATACTGTACTGCATTTAAAACATTTGTTTCTGCCATCTGCATCTGATTCCAAAAGTGGGGTTCAGGAAAGCTAGTGATACCTAAGATCAGACTTGATGTAATAAGAAAAGTATGCATCTATAAGTACGTACAGAACATCCTTAATAAAATATATCAGTTGGAAAACCCATAGAAAGGTTTAACAGCTCCTGAGATTGGAAATTTTGTAGAATACTTATAGAGCTGAAGTATTTTATAATAATTCATACAGAAATGTGGATAATCCTTCATAATAGGAGCAGCTAAGAATGGATGTGGGGCAGCTAGGCTACGAAGGTACAGAAAATATTTATTAAACCCGGTCATATTGTCATAGCTGATAATCAGTCATTCCTAATTAGGCATGAATTCAGAAAGGAGTTTCCTTGATTAGGCTGTAGAAACCCAGGGCAGCACATGGAAAACATGATGCTGCTTTAAAGCCAAATCCTCAGCTGAAGCAACCGGAACCTCTCTGAGAATTTTGACTAGGAGTAAATAAAAAAATCCATACGAAGTCCATTTTAAGCTAATATTGGAACTGCATCTGATGTTAATTTCATAACAAAACCCCCTGACTTTAAATTTCTACAAGATCATGTGCTTATCTTTACCATAAATTCAGTCTGATACTTTTTGAGCTGAGCCAAGATAAACTTGAAAAAGAAGTTTGCACAAATTGCAGAGAGAGTGACTCTGGCAAGGGAACTATTGCAAAACAGGATGAAGAACTTGGACTCTGAAATTTGTTTAGGGAGCCAAAGGGCTGGAGAATGTTTCCCTTCAAATTGCAAAGTGTGAATGTGGAAGGTGGAGTGTAGGAAAATGTTACTCTGAATGAGTGCCAGCCACCTCCCTCACTGTGGATAATAGAAAAGTAAAAGATACTTTCCTGTTTCAGGTAAACCTTGATGCATCCTAAGGAAATATTTCTTCCTTATTTTGAGAGAGGCACTTTTCTGCTTTGCCTTTCCAAGCAAAGCCTTTTTCTCCAATTCACTCAAATGGAGTTAAAATACAACTCTATTCCTCTGCCTTGGATCGCTTTTTATAGTTTTCAAATGTCAATTATTTCTGTACTGTAAGGGGAGAAGAGCCAGCTTTCTGTCATTGTGATTGCTGAAATGATGGTTTTCAGTAGTGCATTAGGAGGTTCTTAAGATGTTTTTCTACTTTAGCTCTATTTTGCAGAGGTACTGAGCGTAGTCAAATGCTGTCAAATTTCACAGGATTTTAGATATTCAGCATTTGTGAAGAATCAAATCTTAAGGCCTTAAGAGATCTACTCCCAAATACTATGGAGAAATTTTTAGAACTGAAAGTATGACAAATCAGAGGTTCTGTATATTTTTTCCTGTCGTGAGGTAAATGAAGTAAGTCCAAGTTCTTGGTACAGGTATGTCTTCATGTTGGGAGACTTGTTGCCTAATTCAAACACTGTGATCTGAATGATTTAGGTCTGAAAAGACTGAGGATCTCAGTCACTTAGCTTTGAATGCAAAACAGTATGTTTTAATGTATTACAGATTTGCCTCTGGGGAGCTGTATCATGTTGAGATTCCATGGGTAAACATGAACATGTTTTCATGTAAGATTTCTGCTTTTGCTTTTTCTGACTGGACCAGAAATGTAACAGAAACATCACTTGCCTGAGAGCTTTGGGAATATACAAAAACTTAGAGATACCTGTAGAACTGCAGTTCTGATAAAATAAAGGAGGGATGTGTAGTAAAATATTTTAACCCACTTCCCTTTTTTTTATTTTTTGTGGAGGAACCGTAACTTAATCTGAAAATGGGCAAAGGTGTTGTTTTATTTTGGCATCTCTTTTTTGATCACAGCACTGAAAGAATATTTGATTCTGTTTCACAGTGCATTAAGATTTGAGCCTAAAATTAAAAGCCCTTTCTGAAGAGTTCTTAAGCATTTTTTTATCTTTAGAGTATTATACTGATGCTGATGAATTAATACTTACGTAGCCCCAATAGTGGTGGAATTACTGTCTCTATGGACTTAGTGAAGGACAGAATGTGCACTAGCAGTAGCAGTGATATTATGGGCTTTCAAACCTGCCCTAATATGGTACCATTCTTCAAGCACTTCTGACAGTGACGGAAAGCTTCATTGCAGCCATTCAACCCTGGTGCTACCCTACAAGTTTTAGTAGAGAAGGAGATATGAGCAAAAAGAAAGATTATGCATTCTTACTCACTCTTGTTTCCTTCCTACACCAATAGTATATGGAGGGATCCAACTTCTACTTTTGTAAGAAGGATATGTGACTGAATTTATTGCCAGTGCACTTTTTGGAAATCTGCAGGCTGCCTACGGATTGAAAGAAAAGTGCTTAGCTGCTAACTACAAGTATATCTGAAACTGATCAGTTAGGGATAAAACACTAACCATGAAATGTGAACACTATTAATTGCATCACTACTGAAAAAAACTCACATTCAGTCTCATGTGACAATAGTTTCAGACCTTTTGCTTCTAAGTAGCAGTCAGTCTTCTGAAACTGCAGTAGATCCACTGTAAAACCTGTACAGATTTTGCAAGGGCAGAGGAAAATTTAGGAAGAAATTTCCCAAGAGCATTGAAACCACATTTCAAAATCAGCACTTTCTGAAGAAAATTATCTAAAGTACTAACAAAATCGCTGGCATACAATTTCTCTGGCTGCAAACACAGACATGAAACAAACTCAAACTCTAATTTCTAAGCATCAGAGACTGTAGGGAAGTTTGAGTCAGTTCTTATTGAGTGTAGAAAATCTCACAATGGAAGATCAGGTACAGTGATGTACATTGTTCTGCTTACTGCTGGTTTATAAGAATATTATTAGTGAACAGGTCATAAAGGTTCATTGTGCTGTGGAACTGTTGATCTAAAGAGACAGATGTTTCTAAATCACTTAAATCGCCAGTCCACTGCCCCAGTTCTGTTCCTGTTTGGTTGGTCCATACTTCAAACTTACTTTCTTTGAGTACTGAGAATTCTATCTATAGCTTCTAGGATTTCCACAGTGGCTAGAGACAGAGTCTAGCATCCCCATTCCTACCTCACTTCCACAGCCTTCTACTGTGGCCATCTCTTGTGTGTTCACAGGCAAGAGAGACCAGAATACTTGTATTTGGAAAGGATAAGGCAGTTTTGGTAGGTGAAGTGATTTACATCCATAACCTGATTGCTACCCACTATCAGAGAATACCAGTATGTTGGCACAGTAGACAGGTAGTCTATCCTTGCTGTGATAAAAACACCCTGTTGGTGCCCTCACAGCACAGGATAGTACTACTTCTGTTTTGATACTAAGTGCTTCAGGTCTGTATGAAGAAAAACCTAGTTTCATTTCTTGCTGATAGGAATAATATCTATATATGGATAGCCATATATTTTTACAGGATGGCTTAGAGACAGAATCTGCTCTGAAGATTTTATTGTCCAAATGTGTTCAAGGATAAAAGGCATAGAGGGAGTGTTTGGGCTTTCATATTTAGACTAATGATTAAATTAAGCAGTATTTAGTTTGTTGACACTAGTTCTCCTTAGTCAGTGAAGAGGACTAAGATCTTCCAGAGAATCATTTAAAGCTGGAAGCTAACTTGGCCTCCTCCAGTGGGAAATTTGAAGCCACCTGCACCTCCTGGTGACTGTCAGGAGCATTGCCTGATAGAGGCTTCTTAAATCAACATCACCTCACAGTCCCCAGATAATAATAATAATAGAAATAATAGTAATAATATTAATAGTAATAATAACAACAACAACACCACCACCACCACCACCACCACCAACAACAATAATCTCTACATAACTCTGCAGTATCAAGACTCTGGGCAAGTAATTTCTTTACCAGAATTTCATCTTTTCAGTGGTGTGCAGCTAGTAATAGTGACCTTCTTGCCAGAAGGCTTTAGGAACTGAAGTCATGAATGTCTGTAATGGCTTTAATATCATAAGTACAAAGGCATTGTGCAAACATATTTAGTGCCTATGAAAGAATTGTGAATTTCTGTTTATTACCCACAACATTACAGTAATAAGTGGCAGTAAGATGAAATGTTTTTCAAAATGTTAAAGGCCAGATTGTCCAGCTGGTTCATTTTACTGGAATCACAGCAAGCAAATTTTTCTCTTTTATGTGTGGTAATTAGTTTCCTGAAAGAAATCAAAGAAATCAAATCCATGGCATATGTGTAATTTTAGATGTAGTTATTTAGACAGATATACCATCAATTCAATGAAAAATGCCACACTAATGGGAATAAAAATGCCAGATTAAACTGCAATAAAGAAAATGAACTTAAATGAGCAGGAAGATATGGAAATATTTACAAAAACAGGTGTGTGAAATGTTCTATCCATACATGATCAAATCTTACAATGAAATTTGAAAGTGTTAATAGCAATTGTCTTTCTCCTGTGCTTTGATTTTTCTGTATTTGTTGAGAAAAGCACATTGAGGGAGATAACTGTGTTTCTTACACCAGTGCCTTCATCTTCAGAAACAGTGTGAAATGATGAACCTGATCCTTAAACAACAATGAAACAAATGCTCAGTCTCCTGCATCAGCAATAACTGGACTGCTGTAAATGTGGTTAGTATGTAAGGGTTTATAGGCTTGGTATTTATGCACTGTACTTCAGATTCAGTTGTAATTTCCATAAAAATGACAGAATAATTAGGCCAGAATGATGAGGTTGACATTAAGAAATTATACTGGCTTGTACATAATTGCATATCTCTGGATGGCTGCGATATCTGCAGACTGGGTAACAGGTTACCTGGTTTATGATACTCTCCATATATGATGTTTTGCTTCTTTCATTACTATACACCAGAACTAGACAGAACCTTACAGACATGGCAGTCTCTTAGTTGTTGTAGGAAGAAATACTAAAGCTAAAATTTGCTTGTGTGCTAAAAAATGATTAATTCTTTAGATAAAAGCAAAGAGATGATGCTGACTCTGTGCCATGACAGTATGATCTGTTTACTCTGTTAAATGTTGTGATGAGTTTTATGTCAGTGTGGTTTCCCTTTGGCCCATGCACTGGGAAATGTCATTACAGCTGTGACTGAAGCTGTGCCTGTTGACATGGCTTTCTCTTTGCACTCATGGAAATATCTAGAGTTGTGGCTCCTGTGGTTTACCTTGGTAAGTGGCGGGAGATCAGTGAAACACTGCTGGCATTAAACTTCACAGCTTTGATGAGATTCTTGTTTTGGAATCTGAGATGAAACCAAAGTGAATTGTCACTGAAATTTTTTTCTAATTATGCAATTATGTCATAGGCATCTTCATGTTGTACAGGAGTGTTCATGTTGTTATCAATTCTATACATATGATCAGAATTTTTCTGTTTTTAACTGTGTCTCCTGGCATTTCATTTCATATAAACTTACAAAGAGAGAGATGTATGTACATACAAGGCCTAGTGACACCCATGTAATTGGAATATGATTCTGTTTCTTACTGAAGCAAGAAGCAATATTCCTTTTGAATTTGAGTCAGAAGCACAAGGACAAGTTTTATCAGGAAAAGAATTGTAATGTGCATCCCATATAAAAGAATGAAATAAGTTCTTGGATGAGGTTTGAAAAAATGTGGTGTGTTAGCTAGGTAAAAAAGGCATGGAGGAAATGCAGAGGAAGAATACTTTTTATCAGAAGAGACTAAATTATGTTTGAGGAGATAGAAAGAGATTGAAAAAGGACCAGTTTTAAATAACAAGTGAAGGTGAAAGATCCAAAAATAATGAAAGAAATTGTAGTTTTGACAAGGTCGATTTTAGATGTCTAAAAGTAGAGTGCAGTCATTTTTTCACTGTGGGGAATCATGAGAAATATATGAGAAGGGAGAGTCAACTGGTCATGAGAATAGAATATTAATTTTATTTTTTTTTAAGTGAACAAGTATTCTCAAGTCAGAGCAGAGAGAGAATGAGGACTTGAAGTTTTGATCTGGGTGTATAATATGTAACATGTGGCAAATTGGCTTCCAAATTCTTTCAGCTTGGTCTTAACCTCTTTGTTTTGGAGCCCTCACGTGCCTTGAGAATAATTGTTCTCTGCCCTTCTATAAATAACGCCAAACAATACCAGAGCTCTGACAGCTACTGCTTTGATCTGAACATACAAAGCAACGTCCAAGCCTTGGAATATAAAAGAGGAAATTGTGCTCAAAAACACAGTGTGTGTGTGCATGTAATTTTTTGTTATAGATTGGAGCCATTTTTCTTTATCTCCTGACTTCTGGGAGAGCCTCTGTCTTTAGAATTTCTCTGCTGCAATTGCTGAACACTGTTGCACTGTATATGTCCACAGAGTGCATCTATCAATTGGTGTATGGGCCTTGATGGTTCTGCATGGTTTTGTGTCTTTACAGAATCTATTTATCTTGCAAGTCAGTCATTTGTTCTTTCACTCTGTCTAATCTTTTTATGTTTTTATTGATTTGTTCATGCCAAGGGTACAGAAGAAAGAAGCCATTTTAACTGCTTTGTAAATAGCTAGAACAAGCCAGCTGAGCTTCGATGTCCTGTCTTTTCAAGGCAGGTCTAAGATTGTGTTTCTACTTCCACCAAAAAAATGTGAGTGCTAATGCAGAGAGATTTTCAACAAGAACAAGTATTTTTTTGCTTTGATAAAAATAAGGACCAGGTTTAAAAATCTGTGCCTAGCATTGCTCATTGAATTTTTCTTTTTTCATGGCACTCTGCATCTTCCATGCCTTCAGCTGCTTTTTCATGACGGAAAGATATAAATTAGGCAGTGTCAATGAAGTTTAATTTCTACAGCTGTTGGGCAGCTTGAGACAAAAGTTGGGGTGCTGATGCCGGCAACTAAATGCAGATACAGGAGGTATATCAAGTCACATGAAAAGACAAGGGCTTTGGATTTCCAGTAAAAATAAGGGCAAATGTGACTCCACCAGCTGAGTTATCCGGGATCCTTGCTGTCCTCCATACCCTGTCATCAGCAGTGCAATGACTGCTGGTGTCCAGTGCCCTTTCCCCAGGCCTTTGCATTCAGTCATTTCAAAGGAGATTTTCCTCTTTAGTACTAACAAGCAATGACTTCACTTGCTTAACAGAAGGGACATAGGAGTCCATTTAATTTTTCTATTCTTTCCAATGTTATTCCTTCATTGGCCATAGGGCTGCCACACCCCTGCAGGGGCCAGCACTCACACCCGAGCTCAGGCTGCCAGCTGAGCCCTGTGTGTTCAGAAGTACCACTCCCTCTATTCTCTACACTTCCACTTTTCAAGCAGGTTTACCCTGGACCAGTAACACCATCAAGACTGCTGGATTGTGGTTCTGGCCACTATTGTGCACTAACTGGACTGTTCTGGAGGATTTTAATTGTGGGAAGTACAGACTTTATGAGCAGAATTGTCTGCTCAATCTTTATGACCTTCTAAAGTCAAATCTGAAGTGTGAGACAAAAGACTGTCCTTGATGTTTTTTCAGATAGGCTCAGATTTTTGAAACCGGTATTTAACTTTTTGACATATGGATTTAGAAAGGCAAGAAGAAAGAACATAGAAGTATCCTCTCGCGCAAAAGCTCTTCTCTCCAGCCTCCCCACAAAGAGAATTAGTTCCCTCAAAATACTTCATGTTTTTGATCCTACTCTCAAATTCCTGATTTTTGAGTCATGAGACATTAATCCTATGAATCAGATTAATTTTTATCCAAAAGGGATCCAGTTGGGAAAGTACAATTTGGCTGCTAATTGGTTTTGTGTTGATATTTCTTCCAAGCCAAGAATTCTCAAGGGTTTTTTGGACAGAAAGTTTCAGAGCAGGTAGTGCTAAATTGAACCAATTGTCTACCTGCTGCAGAGCAAAAGCCCACAAGCATCCCCTTCTCACTTGACAGATCTAGCATCTCTTTCTTCACTCATTATAATAGTTCATCTGGTGACAATTCTTGGCACTCTGTTGCTTTCTCAACACGGAACTGTGATATCTGCTAGCATCTTCCCCTTTATATTAACATGGAAAAAATAATCCACAGGCTGAACTACTGCTGCTAAGAAATATTTATTCTCAGAAGGAATCTGGCTCTTTGTTATATACTGACACTGAATATTTAAATTACAGCCTTCTAATCTTTCATTTACAGCACCTAGAGCATGTTGAATAAATTAAAAATAAAATGCAACAATATTCTACCTAGAGAGGGGATCTGACAGAAAATCAACATTTTCCAAAATGTGGGGTTGGTTTTTTAGCTTCCATCTTTGTCAGGAGATGTTCTGTGTTCAACACTCCTAAGGCTATATATGTCAAAAACTAAATACTGGTTTTGATAATCTATGCTTGTCTGAAGAAGCACTGAGTACAGTCTGCTGTCTCACACTGCAGATTTTTCTGTGTCCCTGCATTAGAAGGGCATACAAATTGAGTAGACAATTTTGCTTGTAAGCCTGTACTTCAGTATTTCAGTGTTAGTCACAAACTGAGAAGGACTAGGAAGGATGTGAATCACTGCTAGTGGGATTCTATGAAAAGTATTTCTAGAAAGAGGCCTTGCGGGTTTGGTAATTGAATTGTTAACTGTCATCCTGATGGGAATATGTGACTAATAGCAAAATTCAGATGTTATGCTTCAGAGCTAGTCTTAAATGCTAAGTTGAAGACTTAGTGTTATTTGAAAATCATGGAAACAGTAGTCAATGTGGTACAAGACACTGGAGCAAGTGAGATGCACTATGAAGTGCTGGGACAATGACCACAGAAGTCATAGAATCCATGTTAGTAGACACAGGTCATGAACAACGAATTTAAGTACTCCCTGGAGTCACCCATCTTCTGCAAAACACATAGACATTGAGTTTCTATGATAATCTGTTTTCAGGAGTTCAGCTTTACCAATACATCTTTAGGCATTATCGTTTGCCTTACATTGTGTATTTTGAGGCCTGAAGATGCCATTATGATCTATCCTGACCTCCCATATGACTCAGGACTGATTTCTGCATTTAAATGCCCTTTGAACTATGAAACATCTGTGTAGAAACATTTTATATCTGGATGCATCACCATTCAGTACATTTGTCTTAAAATTTGTATCTACACTAAGGATTTACAAGTCTCTTAAAATCATAAGGGGCATTTGCGAATTATACATGAAATATATGTAGTAAAGCCATAAATTAAGTCCAAGTTATTAATATCCTGTATATGTACCTTTTTGAGAACTAATAATCACTGAACCCCATTCCCAGTGCTCAAAGTTAGGCTCATCCTATTTGGCATTATTTGGATCCTCTGGTAGCATTACTGGAATAGCAGTGCCCTAAATTGTACCACTGGGGTTTGATACATCAGTGACTTGACAGCAGACACTGCCTTTGAATAGACCATCTCAGTGCCATTTTTTAATTAGAGTTTGCAAAAAGCTGTGCAGTCTTCAGCTTGGACCAGTCTGTCCCATACTCTGTGCATCCTTAGCAGAGAGAGACTTTGGTGAGAGCTGTAGTCCTCCCTGAGGTTCTTCATAAAACTTTGGGGCCTCTGCAGGAATGTGGGAGTTGGTGTGCACCTAAGATATTGCCAAGGTAGGAGGAAAGTAACTTGAGCCCTGAATCTAGTTGGAATCCCCCGAGAGAGGTGGAAACCAGTGCTGGTATAGCTCTTCTGACTGAAAGGGATATGCCTTGACATCAAGGTGGGACAGATGGGACCTGGTACCATTTTTGCATGGCCAGACCATGCAGAGAGTAGTCTTACTCAATAGTGATAGGGACAGAAGCTGTGTAGGCATTTCCTTTCCCAGAGGTGGGACCCGAACAGCTGGGAAAGTGAGATTGAAGTCCTGTGACTGCCCAGCCAAAGGCCTTCCCCTCATGGCATGGCACCCTTCTTCTGTCCTCAGCCATCCAGGGGCTGGCTTTTCTTTGGAGGTGACTGGCTATGTGTCTTGTGGGAGTTTCTACCAGTCTCTGCATTGTGATATTCTGTCTTTTCCCCCCTCACCTTCAACAGCAGTAATCCCTGTCCACTGTCTAGCACGTGCCATTGCCACTGCTTTTACAGACTGAGGCCTTTTCATCCAGGTCTGTTGGCTCATTGTATTTCTGCTATTAAAAGCCCAAGGAAATACTACATTTGAAAAGTCGTCTCTTCTGTTAGTACCAGGTGGAGTGGGGTAACACGTGCAGCCACTGAAGTGCTGGAGCTCAGCTGGTGTGGGGCCATTTGAGGCACCTGGGCAGGTGCTGGGGAGAGCTGTGCTATGGCTGCTGCTGCCTGTGGGAGCCCTGGGGCTGCTCCTCCCGGCTCTGGTCTCCTCTTCGGGAGCAAGAGATGTGGGCAGACAGGTTCTGTGCAGCTGCAGGTCAGTGGGGCTGGAAGAGACACACAGGGCTTGTGGGCTTGGCTGTGCTGGGAATGGGTGGGGTTTTTCTCTTGTGCACAATCCTTTCCCCCTTCTTTTTTTCCCGGCAGAATTTAAACTGTAGTAAAAGTAAGTCTGTGAGGAGGGTATGCTGATGATTTCTGGTTTGGACAGGATAAATCACCTGCCTTAGTTACAATTTTCCCATTTCTGCCTTCTAGACTGGAAATTTTACTGTCCATTGTGTGTTTACAGAAAGGCTGGGACAGGCTTAAAGCACGTGCTGGGGACAGAAGGGGTTTCCAAGAGGAGTGACAAAACAGGGAGTGAAAGTGGGGCTTTAAAGCCTCCTTGTATTCAGAGCTTTGGCCTATGCTAATCTTTCTTGTGAGGCAACTTTTAAGAAGAATTTAATAACCTAGGATGCTAGATGGGTGAAACCTGGTGTTTGCTTTTATTGTCTAATGCTACTTACTTTCATTAAGCTTCAGTGCTGCACTTCTGAGACTTATTTGTGGTTGGTTATCCTGAATATAACTGAATTTACTCTTCCAGACCTCTCAATTGAACTTAGAAAAAATTCTCAGTCAGTTTAAGGCTTTCTGGGTCCCTCCTGCTTTCCTGGCTGAATGTTTCCTTGCTCTCTGCTCTCTCATTTATTTAACTTTTACTTAGCAGAGAGGATTTTCTCTACATTGGTGTAGGAGGGCTGCACAGCTGGGCTTGTGCTCAGAGCTCTGCATTCCTTATGCCTCAGGGTGCAGACTGGCACCACTGGAGCTGTCCCAGAACACATGAAGCTTTCTGATTTACCTGAGGCACACAGATGAAACAATATTTTTCTTTGTATTACACCTGAAATGGCATATTTCAGAGGGCTGTTTTAGAAGAGGCAGCCCTACCTGAGAGCATGAAGTCTAAACTGCCTCTTCCTCCTTCCTTTTCATGTGTTACTCCTTTCATTAGGACAGGCAGTAGCCTGAGAGACTCCTGTGGCATCTTATCAGTGGAAGTAATTTTTTTTTACCCGTTCTGCTGGCTCGCAGTGTTTCTGAAGATATGCATTTTTACTTCCTCTGCTGTTCCCATCTAAGTAGCATGTGTATATGGGGATGAAAAGAGTCTAAGGAAATGGTACTTGATAGTGAGAAAGGTGGCTGAACACAAAGGGGATGAATACAGGAAGACAAGGAGGGAGAAGGAATGAGAAGGTGACCAAGAAGCAGGTAAAGCTGTATTTAACACAAGGAGGGAAGAAAACTAACAGAATAAAATTTGTAAGCTGTGAACATCGTAAAATATTGCTAAATATAAAAGGTCAATATTACTGGATTAGTTCAGCTTTCTAAAAGGGAGAGAAAATGAAACACTGATTTCATCCATCTCTGTGGGGGAGTGCCCCTCCTCTTCAGTGTGTAAATGGCATTTGTGGCTGTAAACCTACATTCATAAATCGTAAAGCCAGCAGGGATCATTATGACACTGTAGCCTGAACTCTGGTATATCATAGGCCATCACACTTCAGAATTGCTTTCTGTTTGCTTTAAAGCTTATCCTGAAGGAAATAAGATAACCTGGTTTCAGAAAGTCTCCTTGAGTTTAAAAACATCTTAAATGTGAACTCCAATGTGAACTCCAGTGTGAATGTCTTTGATGCCAAAGGTAACTGTACTTAGCCTCACCTTTTCCTGATGGTAAGCTGCTGTTCTTGTTTAGTGTTTTGTCATTTACTGCAAATAATGGGCTTAATAATTAGATTTTGTTCTGGGAGTTCGTCCTGTAGAACTTAACTGGGCCCCTACCATCAGGGAGCAAGGGCTCTTTTCTGCAGGTACTGTGACTAGAGCAGCCTAGTGGAAAATGTGATAGTGGGTTTGGATGTGGAAGTCAAAACCAAAGTATCTTCTGTAGCACTCTTGAGTATTTAATGGGAATAACTTGCAGTTTCTGAATTGTTGTATTGAGACTGGTGATCTGTTGTTAACTGGACCTGTATCCCAGCTATATTGGTTTTGCAGGTTTTTTTGATAATGTTATTAAGGTTTTTAATCCAAAGGCATGAAGTAGGTAGCATTTGAAGAAAATCTTCCTACAGAGGAAGATTTTGTACGTGCATTGGTAGCTAGCTGTGCAGCATTCGGGCCACCAGTTTCCCTGGGTCTCTTTCTGACTTGGAAGCTGAAGGATTTCTTTCTGGACAAAACTAGATAGCAGGTAATGTTGGATTTGTCAGTATTGAGTTCTGAACCAAATATATCTGGGCTATGTATGATCCTTTCTTATTATATTGAAGGAATATATTTGTAAAAATCATTTGCATTTTCCTTTACTTTATGTGCCTGGGACATACAAGGGTGATGAAGTAAAATGTTATTTGAGACTGATTGTGCATAGTGAAATGTATGAAAGTCCTTGTGTCTTTCTGTGTGGTGCTTAAATGTGCTGTGATAGAGTTACAGCGTATGGTCCCTTTGGGTTGAGGGGAAGGAAATAGAAATTGGGAGATTGAGTGCAAGCAATTGAAAAAGAAAACTATGGGAATTACACGTGAATTTATTTAAAACAAAAAAAGCACAACAAAATCAAAAAAACACAATAAAAATACTTCACCATAAACTTGGCTATGGTGAATAAGTGTAAATTCTGAAAGATTTATTTAATTTAAAAAATATTTCATTATGGAGTGTGAGTGATGAATGTCTAAAACGATCGCTGGTAGTGCAGAGAAAGGAATGGTAATCAGCAAATACCTTACTCTGTATTTGGAAAAGTGCCAGTTGTGTTCTCAAAATAGTTCAATGGCAGTGATCATATGTTATCCTGCATGTGTACTGTGTACTGTACATGTGGGTCTTAAGCCTCTGAAACCTTAATATTTATTCAAAAAATATTTTTTAGAGGTGAAACAATTGATTTGTAAAATATCAGTTCTGATTTCTAGTGGAGTCTAGACAATGGAAAATAAAGGGCAGTGTCAGTTAATAGCTGTGGCAGTGACACCCTTGAGGAAGGGGAAAGATGGCACCGTGGATGATGTGTGCCATACATGCATCACTTTATTTGATCAAGAGCGTGGAAGAGGTAATGGGTGTAATGTTGCAAGCAGATAAAGGACACAGCTGTTAAAATTACCAGAAAGGTAATGAAGAGACATATACTGGTGTGGGAAAATCAATCAGCCTAGATGTTTTTTGAATAGCTGGTGAGGTGGGCTCATTTGGGTAATTGATTTCTTAATACAGCCTGTGGTAAATTACTGTTTCTAGTAACAAAGAGCATTTCTTATGTTGGAAGCAGTAGCTCTGAAAAGGGTGCTGAGAAACTTTTTAGCCGGTTAAGCATATGCTCCCTCTAATTCTGTAACTGAGAAAACTGGGCTGTACAAGTAGAGGAATATTCATGCATTGGAATTGCCTTGGATGTGACATTGGAGACCATTAAAAAAGTAAGGATTTAAGGTTTTTTCCTTTGCAACAAAAGTAGCATTTCTTAGTAAACTTGAAAGTGTTGAGAAAGAGGCTATAAAAATGATGTGATATCTTACTTCCTAAGGATATGTACTTTAGTAGGAGTGTCATAACTTGAGTAGAGAGATGAGGAAACTCACTCTACAGAGTTTATAGAAGTGAAGGTTAAGAGGGGAATTGAAGACAGCCTACAGATACTTGTTCAGGGAAGAGATCTCTTATTGTAGACTGTTCCTTAATCTTTTTGGAGCAGAAAATATTTAATGATGGTTGATGACTGAAAGTGAAAGCTAGGCAAATTGAGACTTGAAATAAGGAAGCCATCTCTAAGTGTGGGTAATTAATCACTGGAACAATTTTTTTTTAGTTGGATGGAAGATTTTCCATCACCTGGAGACTCTAAATCAGGGCTGAATGTCTCTCTAAAAGATAAGCTCTTCAGTTCAAACTGAAGTTATGGTCTGAGTGTTAAAATTACTGGCTGAAGTGCTGTGGCCTGTGTTGTGCAGGAGGTCAGTGCATATGATCATAATACTCATTCTGCCCAGAAAAATGTATTAATCCACTCCTGGCTCTTCTGGAACTGACCTTGTTCAAAGTTGGTGATTTTATGTGTAAATGAATGAGTGATATTTACCTCCCTGAAGTTACAAGACCTTAATTAATAATAAAGGCTCTGAAGGCTGCAGAAATACTGTCAGAAAATATATGGAACCAGAAATCGTGATCTCTTTGGTGATATAGCTGTATATATAGCTTCCCTGAAGCTACAGTGTGTGAGAACTTTTCTCCTGGTCTGCCCCTGTCCAACAATGCCAGGAGCTTCTGTAGCAAAGACTGTTTGAAGGGAAGGTGGGAACATGGCATCACTTGGTANTTTAAATGTATATTAATATATTGAAATATAGTTATAATAATAAAACTATTCAGCCTTCTGAATTGGACTCAGCATCATCTCTTCCCCGCACAGCCCAACCACAACAGGACACCTGCTGCTTGCTGCTCTCTCTGAACTAGATACTTGCCAGCTCTAATTACAGTTTAGCAGCATTAATGATAGATGTGAGTACTGTTTTGTGTTTGTTAAAAAGAAGCTTGCACTTAGATATGAAAGGGTGGGTCAACCTAAGTCTCTGTGTTGAGTCACTTTTAACTTTTATCACTTCAGTGGTGTAGCTGTAATGGTAAGCACCTGGAAATCAGACATTTTCTGTCAAGGGTTCAGGGTTTGCTGACAGAAGGAAAGGTTGTAATTCTTTTTGATGGTGGTATTAAACTATAATTTGTGATCTTTGAGTAATAGTGAATGAATAAGTGAATCCTGGGTTATGAGTGGTATGCCCTTCTGGTGTTTAAACACTGCTCATGTCTTGCAAGAAGCAAATCTTCTTGTCAGGAAGTGCTTTAAGTGTCACCCTGTAATGTTCAGGATAATTCTGACGAGGCAGAGAGGGCTCTAAAGACTCAGGCCGAGAACTCCTCAGCTCCCGTAACTGCTGCTGGTTCTTTCTCTAAAATTTCACCCACAGTTTATCAGGTATAGAAAACAACCATTGGTTTTAGGTAGTACTTTTCTGTATTCCGCAGGTCCAGAATGTCCAGGGGAGACAGTTTCCATAATACTGGAAAAAAAGCATAATGTTTTGACTTTTAGCAGGTTTATAATATGTACAATCATTACACTTCTCTGTGCATTATACATAACAGAACAAGTTGAGAAACAGCTCCGTTTATATCTGCAAATCAAAACCTAGTCCCCCGTGTGCCAAAAACTACCTTACCTGCACAGGAAAGACAGTTTTGTATGTTGAAGAGAGAAACCTATGTCTGTTTGCTGCTCTGGTGCCTCTGTAAGTCCTGACTTCTATTTTGGAGTAAGCACCTAGGGGCCTCTGTGATCCATCCTCTCCAGTGCATGACCCTTTGCAGAGCTGGCACGTCTTATTGCAGTATTGAAGGCACCAGTGTCCAAAACTTACTGACCAGTACTGCTGCCACCCTTGCATTTTGCTGTGGGCTACTGTGAGGTCTAAGGCCTAAATGAGGTCAAAAGGGCACAGTACAGAACTAAATTAATTTAAATTTTTTTTAATTGAGATTGCTTAAAATGGGAGAGTTCTTGCTGAAGGTGCAGGATTGACAGGCTTGAGTGATTGTATTGTGCTTACTCTTAGAGCAATTTGGATGTGTGCAGGAGGGACAGGAGTTTTCCATACTGCTGGGCTGCTTTCTTTCTTGAACTGCAGGAGTGTTTGCAGAAGAGTGAGACCCTCATGATACTTTCATGTCTTGCCCCCCTTTCTCAGGCAATGGAGAAAGAATCCATCATAACCATGTGCCTACTACCAAACTGAGTGGACAGATGCAAAAGTTAAAATAGTTTTTCCTCAGGACATTTGGCTAAAGGTGAAGCATATTGGATTTTATTTTTAGAGCACAACTTGCCTAAAATAAAGGTTGGAATGATGGATGTTTTTGATGTATTTTATTGCTTTGACTATTTGGCCTACCTTATCCTTTCTCTATAATGTTGTCAACATTCTACTAGCTTTATTTTATGCTTAACTTTTCTGACATTTTCAATTTTTTCTGTCAGAGCATTTGGACAAAGCTTTCTTTTGCTGGAGTTTACCTAAACCAGATGGGAGTTTTCTGCACCCTGCTAATTTTTTGTCAGCACCCTGGTAGTTAGTAGCTGAACAATTCTTTGTGGTGACATCTTGTAGTTTTGCAGGTAGCACACTTTCCTCATTCATTTGAGGTATCCCTCCTCCAAGAGACAATCTAAGTCAGTTATTTATAAGTACAAGTGGTCCTTAATCATCTCAGTGTTCTCTGGGGTACAGCACTACCTCTTCAAGCCTCTGCCTGATTAACCATTTATTTTCCTATTGATACCAGAAACTTCTCACAAAAATTGGATAATACCTTTCTGGTATAGGTTGAGGATGCGGCTACAATGTTGTGGTGTGACAGATAGTGCAGAATTGAACAGACACTAGATGAGAGCTTTTATGTAAAAATGTACTTGTCCAGCAGGCGACTAATGTCTGAATGACCATATGACATGAGAATGGAGCTAATAGATCTGCTAGGCTGAAGGAATAAACAGCCAGGCCAGGTCTAATAGAGAGGAAGCAATCATTTTCAACTGGAGCAAAATAATTAACAACCAAAACACCCCAAAAGCCAATCAGGTGAAAAACTGAGGAGTAGGATGGGCTCATATGAAGTCCATTTTCTCTCCAACCTTATTGCATTGTTTGCAATAGATTTGGTACTTAAAGCCAGTTTTTCTTTATTTGGAAATTGAAGTATTGATATTCTGCTACACCTTCCCACCAAATATGTAGTTTAGCCAAGTTAGTTTACTGAGTTTCTTACAGGTGTTGAGTTTGCATTTCTAGGGAATAAAAAACATTAGAGGGTAAAAACTCTCAACTTCGCTTTTATAAACAAGTGTTCATTACAGTCCCATTTCTAGTTTTATGTAACGTTCACTTTCAGTGCTATTTCATTGCTATCCTGTAATGCCTTTACTGGGTGATCTAGCTGGTACTGTAAATGCTTGAAGTCTGTTTCCTTTTGAACACAACTAATACTAGTGAGAATGAGCATTTTTTAAGGTATTGACTTCAGCAGGTGTGATTGGGGAACAGTCTTGAAGGGGACTGTCTCGATTTGAACATTTAAGTGATGCCAGGTAATTGGCCTTTTCATTTATGATTTAGTTGTTTCCAGTTTTTGTCCTTCCCACCAGTCTCATCTAAAGCTGGTTACATTATCATGTGGTGCCACTTCTTTTGGCACTTGGAACTTCTTTGTCATAGTGATTTGTGCTCTTTTTCTCATTGTTGTTTTGCAGTGTTCATATTCAGCCTTTGATCCTTCTTTTTCCAACACTTGCTAAGCACTATTTGGCACTTCTGAGTGTGAAAAGAGCTCTACCGATGGGCAGTGCTAACACAATTAAACAGGTGCTGTTCTTTGCTTGCCATCACCCTCTGCCTGTGTGCTACAGAACACATGACAGCTTTTACTCTTTTACTGTAGTGTAACATGCAGATCCTCTTATCTGCCCTCTCTTTTTTTTAATTAATAAAATTAATCTCAGTTGGCACTTTTCTGAGATTCGATTAATTTCTGTCCTTTCGTATCATTCTTCATTGTAATCCAACTGAGTGTATTTTCCTATAGCTGAAAGTCACTTTGGCTGTGGTTTCACTCTTCATCAATAGACAGTTTCTTATACTTGGTAATTTTGTATTTTTTTTCCCCTTTGTTCCTGCTTATTCCCTTTTCTTCAAAGTGTGTCCCAATGCAGAGCTGTTGATTTAGCTCAGCAGACTGATGTGCATGATCTTCTGAATGGCTTCCATAGACTGGGCACAGCTTTCTCATTATGTTATGTATTCTTCTAAATATTCCTGTGACTCGCAATTCTCATTGTTATTAAACAATTCACAAGTATTACTTGTTGTTTCCTAAACCTATTTCCTAGATTTTCTGTGGAAAAATGAAGTTTTGGATAGCTCTTTTCTCTTTCTGAAAAGCAGAGTCATTTGGAAGAACTCTCAGAATTACACTCTCAGAGGAATTCACACATTGATGGCTGAGGAAAAAGGTCAGAAAACAAAGCAGCTGAGTTCAGTTTAGCTCAGGCAGTATTTTATGATTTACATGCATCTTAACACTTTTCAGTTTCCTGTTTCATAAAGCAAAGACAGTTTCTTTTTTTTTTTGGTTAGCGTTTTTTGAATTTTTCTAAAAGAAGGATTTATAAAGTTACAAAATTTTATTGATATGTTTTGAGTGTTAGTAAATAACTGAGAGTGAAAATTAACTGAAACTAATCTTTGCTTCTAAGCATATTTATAATTTTAAAGCTGAGATGAATGCTACTGATGTGAGATTTCATGGTGGTGGGGAGGAGATAGTTCTCTTCAAAGCACTTTGATTTTTCTTTTATGCAGTCCTCCCTGAAGTGTTTCAGTAACATGTGATTGATGCACTCTGTTACAAATACTGCTGTATGTCTCTGTGGATTGATTGCTTTTACAGCAATATATCTTCTTACTGAAAAGACAAATGATGCAAAGGATCATCCTGTCCTGTCAAGACATGAGGGTTACTCCCCTGCTGGACACTGGACTTTTAGTTGTTCATGTGAAGGTGTATAAACACCAACATGGGTTATTAACAGCACAGAGAAGTATCATGCACTGATCTTGCTGAAAAAGAGTTCAAGTGCTTCTGTAGGCTTAGGGATTCAGTCAGGTTGTGTTTGTCATGCAGAAAGCAAGGAGTACTGCTTTGTTAGTCAATATCTGGTCTGAAGCTGGTCATAAAATGGGAACTTTAAGAGAGTTACTTACTCAGGAAAACTTTATAGCAATGAAGTCAAAAAAAGCTGGGATTTGAGATTATTGTGATTGAGATTTGTGATTATTATTTATGATATTTTGGATGGTTTATGAGAAAAACCCAAGAAATTAAAGGTTCCTGCTTCAGTCAGTTCATTTGCTGTCTAAACAGAGTGCATCTTGGCTTTTGTGTGTGTATTCAGACAAAACTAGTAGCAGAAGAATAGGCTGTTTATGTCTGCTGTGGCTTTACTCACAGCTTTACTACTTTTTCTGATTGCCTGTTTCATTCATGTCACAAAATTCTAGGAAAAGCTTAAAATTATGAACATCTAAGTATATATAGCCTAAAAATTTTGAATGAGGATTTCCTGAACTTACATAAGAGGGCCTGTAGATGCTGTTGGTTGTGTTTTTATGGTTTTGTCTGTGGCCCATCGAATCTCTAATAACAGAAGACAGCAGCATGCTTATGCAG
Organism: Ploceus nigricollis; assembly: GCA_013399945.1. Taxonomy (NCBI): domain Eukaryota; kingdom Metazoa; phylum Chordata; class Aves; order Passeriformes; family Ploceidae; genus Ploceus; species Ploceus nigricollis. The sequence continues at coordinate 1,349,374 of VXBC01001445.1, read as the reverse complement.
GGTAGGTTCACTTTCTGTATTGGGCTTTTTAAAATTATACTGCTTTTATATTAGACAGCAGTCAGCATTGACAATTTGCTTTTCACAGTAGTATACTGTAATTTTAGGGACCCTGTATAGTGCTGCTTCTTGTGTCTTTGCCCATTTTTTATGTCAGTGTCACAGTGTGAGATTGTAATGTTGGACTATGGAAGATCTTCTGGTGGTTGATGACACTGCCCATAAACTATTCGCCTCACTACCCAAAACATTTTTGAAAGCTTAAAAAAACCCCAAAACCTTTTTCTGTTGTTGTTTGTTTGTTTTGTGTTTTTTTGTTTGGTTTTTGTTTTTGTTTTATTTTTTTTAAAGATACTTGAGGAAATGTAGGAGTTAGTTCTACTATATTATACTTACATTTTTATGTAGTTCTAATTTATAGATTTGCTGTTAACAGAGCATGTATGTACCATAGCTTCTTAGTTTAATTTTAATCCACTTGTAAACTGCTAGGAACAAACAATTTGATTTAAAAATGGTGAAAATTGATCTTTGAGTTTGAATGTCACAGTTCTAAGACTACCAAGCAAAGCCTTGAGAATTGCCAAGGATGTGGAACTCAGTGACACAATAAGGTGATGGACACTGCTGAACATCAGGAAGACCCCTTGAAACCAAGTCATGAAAAGCTTGACAAAGCGTTAGAAAGTTAATCCATCTTTTTCTTATTTTTCCTGGCTGTTGAAAAATGGATTTTTTTGAGGAAATGATGTGTCTCTGCCTAATATTCTTAAACAGCAGGTTCAATGCATATGCAAACTGACTCTGCATTAAAATAAACAGAGCTTCTACAGCAAACATGCACTTGATAACCAAGATTGTAATGCATAGAGATCAGCTTATTTCACTAGTATGAATAGCTCTCATGAGAAGTTAAGACAGACGCAGGTGGAAATGTTTGTTTGACTTTTGATATTCTCCTGATCTTAGCTGGGTTAGAGTCAATTTTCTTTCTAGTAACTGGTACAGAGCTATGTTTTGGATTTGATATGAGAGTGGTGTCAGTAACACAATGATGGTTTCAGTTGTTGTTGTGCAGGACCTTTAGTTGTTACTGTCGAGAACTTCTCAGTTTCCTGGTTTCTGCCAGCGAGCCAGTGCACAAGAAGCCAGGACATGTTCAGGACAGCTGACCTGAACTGCCCAAAGGAATGTTCCATACCATGGATCATCACACTCAGTATATAAATTGGGGAGACTTGGCTGTGAGGGGCCAGACGCTGCTGGGGGACCTGGCTGGGCATCAGTCAGTGGGTGGTGAGCAGTGGGTTAGGGTTGTGAACCCCAATGATATTGGGGTTTTGTTCCTCTCTATCTTTTTCCTTTTATCATAGTATTTTGCTTTATTCAATTAAAAAACTGTTCTTACCTCCAGCCATGCACTTTACCTTTTTCTGACTCTCTTCCCCATCCCACAAAGTGAGGACAGGAGTGAGGAAGCAGCTTATGGTACTTAGTTGTTGGCTGGGATTTAACTGCAACAGGATTTACCTGCTCCAGTGCTGGATAGATAAATTTGATTTTGACTAAGGTAAATTGCATTAGAAAAGGTCTGGAGTATATCTTATGTTGAATAGTAAGTAGGAAAAATGAGCTATCCTTACACTGTAAAGTTAAAAGTACTTTATAAGTGTCTGGGAGACAGGTCGTAAGGTCATCTTGGAAGACAAGCATTTTTTAATCTGGGGACATCCAGGTTGTTACGATCCTTCTGTGGAAGAAAATATGCTTTTCTGACTTTTTTTGGAGGAAGATGTGCTTTATTTAAGCACACATTATTTTTTCCAGTTCTGATTAGCTTATTTTGCAATTGATCCAGAAACATGACAGCAGCTAAGTTAAGGTGCAGTTTAAGTATTTAATCATGTAAATTCTGTATATCCCCCATTACCTGTCCTTGATTCATTACACTCCACTCTTTACAGCTTCTCATGATTTTCTTAGTGTTATTTCAATAGCCATATGCATGTAACATGAGACCAGAACCTGCAAGGGTTTTTAGAGGCATGTGGCCTTGTTCCCTTCTTTCTAAAGACTAGGTACTGTTGTTGTGAAGCAAAAATCATTACTGTAGCTTCAACATCACTTGGGCTTCCTCTGTTTGTGCTTAATAGAAAGGCTGTTTTACAAATGAACAGAGAACACGTTATTTGATTATCTGTTGACATGCCATCTAATATATGAAAGTTATCTCAGCCTATGCGCTGTCCCAGTAAATTGCTCACACAGAGAACAAGAATGAAGGATTAATTACTGAAAGGTACTAAGATGCAGCTCAGGTTGAGCTATGTAGAGAAATAAAATACCCAGTTGTCTTAAGCTTTAAAAAGTGCTTATGAGACACCTCCCATCTGTCAACAGTCATGGCTCTGGAAACAGCCACAGCATCCTTCCACCTTGTCTGGAGTACTGGTAAAAGCTGTGCCAAAGTAAAATGTCTTGGGGGTGACAGGGTTGGGGTTTTTCTTAGGGGTTTTTTTATTACACTCTGGGCCAGTAGGCTCACTGCCTCTTATTTATTTTATTTTGAATCCAAAAATGTTTTCAAATGGAGAGTCAAAAAGAAGTCTTTTGAGAAATGGTTGTTAGAAAGTTTGTATGTTTGGAAGAACTGATAGCTTTGGAACTTTCTTTCTTTGTGTATGGAGGATGCTGTCTCCTCTCTACATTTTTCCATGCTTATTATAGGATATTCTATTGATATCAATCCTCCACCTGGGCTCATCATTTAACCTGTTGAGTTTCATTATCTAGAATGATGCTTTTATTATTTATATGGGAGATGGGTGGCTTTTCCCCCCCTTGACGTTCTTCATTGGATGCTTTAACTGTATTTATAAGAGACTTTTTTTTCCACATGGTGTCACAGTTTACCCATGGATCTGTATGTAACTAGAGACACATTAGACTGCAGAGCTACTTTCCTCTTCCCAACCTGTAACACCAGTTCAAAGTCCATGAATGTGGCTGATGCATAGGATTCAAATTATTATTAGTAAAATCTGTTGTCGTTTAGGTTTTTTGTAGCCGCCTTAAACAGCAGTCCCCTCTGAGAGGAAACCTTCAGTATGTTGTTATTCATTGCTTCCCTTATGGTTTTCCTGATGCTAATGTATACTCAAGGAAGGAGAGTTTTCTGTGATTCACATTCACTGATGTGTTTTTCCCCTGCTCTGATCTGTCAAAGATCTGCAGGTGAAAGATTTGGTTCTTTTGAAAGGAAGAAGAAAAATACAACTATGCATATTTTCCCTAGTGATTTCTTTTTCTTTTTGTCTTCATCTTTAATCACATAAACATTCATTACCTGTTTGTGTATCATCTCCGCTCTGATCTGAACCCATTTAACCAAAAGGAACTGGCGAAGTTTTAATTTTTTTAGTGTCTGCCTGAGGTTTGAATTATGCATTTTGAAGTTTAAAACTTTGAAGTAGTTGTTTTCTTTACACCTACAAGTTAAAAGGATCCAGCAGGGAATGTTGTATTCTTGTTTTAGGATTTCAAAAGCTCTGTTTACTTTTAACATGCTTGGGTTTACAGCACAACACTATGTAGTGGAGAAATGCATACAAGTAATTATGTCAATTACCATCAGCTCTTTGCAATTCTTCTGTGATGCTATGTGATTTAAATGTCATTATGTGTCTGGAAAAGGATGGGAAATTGTTATTGTTAGCTTCTGTTTGCTGCTAACAGCTGTTTTTATGACTGGTTTTGCTCATAAACAGGTGTTTAGAACATTCCTTTGACTAAGTGATACAGCTTGTGCTGCTGTGAATTAAATTGTCTTGCTTGTCTATGTAGCTTGGATTTCTTTTGTTTTCACTTTAAAGAAAAGAAAAATATAAAAGCAGAAGGGCTCCCAATATCTGAGGTTTTGGTAAGTCGTGCTTGGAGACACTGGAAGTTTATGATGAGAAAGAATATGTCCTTGAAGAAAAAGATGTTTTGCTATGGGTATCTGTGGGCATGGCCTCCCAATTAAATCTCATTTTATGCTGGTTCCTGTCTATTCCTGTTAAAGGATTTTTCTGGTACTTTCTCTGCTTTGGTTAGAAGTCCTGTTCCTGGTGCTTTTTTATGCCTGAAGCATATCTATGGTAGGTGATGGAGGATTGGACATATGCACCAAAAGTAAGTATGTGTTCAGTAATATTCCATGGTGAAAACTTAACTCTGTATAAAATGCTTTTGAAAAGTATCATCAGATGGTGCTCCTGAAAAAGGTAAGATGAATTCTTCCCCTGCCCCCCATTCTCATTCCTAACATCTAAAAGCAAAGATGCGTTCTTTGTAATTTGTGCACTTGACAATTCTTAGAAGTGAATGAAAGCCTCAAAAGATCTTGTTGGGTCCTGTTTTTAAGCCATTTACTGTATGTATTTTGTTCAAAATTTATTGATCTCCATTCCTTGCTAGTTAATCGGGGACTAGAAGAGCAGAGTTTTCAACCGAATTGGTCACTGTCATTTATTATATTATCCAGAATGCTTAATGTCTGTTACAAAAAAAAAAAAAAACCAACCCAGCCAGGATCTGCTCAGCCATCTAAAATATGCAGAGGCCATCTGCAGCATTCAGGTTGATGCCTGAATGGTGGGGACCATCTCCTGCTTCAGTTGCATGTGTTGTGCCATTTATTTCTGCACAGCTATTGTTGACACATTTATGATGCATTTAATATATTGGTATTTCATGAGAGAGACAGACAATATTGTCCCAGTCAATAGATTAAGGATGAACAGATAGAGGTTTAAAGGGAAGCTGGGGAAGAGTTTGGAAATAACCTGGGCCGTATTTATGTCTCAATCCACTGCCTAATCCACATGACCATTTTTTAAAATTGTAATTTGAATAAAAATAGCAGTTCACCATTACCTCGTGGTCACATAGTGAAAGCCTCTGCCTTTCTCTGAATCCTTACCAAAAAACCAATTAGAATATTTATTTATAAGGTAGGCAACCCAGCCTTCCCCACATCAGCCTTGGAGTTTCACAGGCTTCTCTTCAGAAATGTTTCTTTTATGTGGAACAACTTTTACCTCTGAGTCAAAGTGCATGTGAAAAACCTGCAGAAATGGAGGGGGGGCTTTGGTTGAAGGGATAATTTTGCCATGGAATGGAGTGTGGTGGAGACACACAGAAGTTGTACAGAACCAAGTCACCTGCCCTGTCAATGTAGCTAAGTTATGGGCTTATACAGACATTGCTTGTGATTTTTTGAAGTGGTTTTGTGTCTGCTTGGTTGGTGATACATTGACAGTCTGTACACTGCATAGCTTTGAGAGATGTACATCTATCTGGAACACTCATCTTCTCATATATACCTGCATTGGTATTGTCTATGATTTTACTAGGCATACCATATCCTTTTCTTTAGACAGTGTTTGGGTGTTTAGACAATGATTTTCTTCCAGATATAAGAGGAGATTCCCCCTGTGCACTCTTTTGTTGCCTCTTGTTTGGTTTAAATTTCATTTGGGAGAAGAAAAGAAATTCCTTGTTCGTATTTATTAATATATTTTTATGTTTTATCTTTTTAATTGTTAGTAACAAAACCAAAGATCTCTGGAGCTGTTCATTAATTTGAAGTGAGAATAACAGGAAAACAATACAGCTAAATTAATATTTGTACAAGCCAGTAAAACGTAGCAGTGGCAGTGAAGTACATGGAGATTTCAGTCTCTGGTACTCTCTCAGTAAATAACCTATTACAGTTATCTGGATTTTAGCCTATGCACACACGTTCTGTAAGATGAGGTAGTAAACTCCAATTTACGTCTTGCCTTTTGTAGTTTGGATGTTAGAGCCATGTCCTTGTTCTGGCTCTAGGATCCCAGAGACTTTAAAATTACTCCTCCTGAAATGTGTAAGAGACTTGAAAACTTCTTTTCTAATAGCTCAGCTCTTTTTTGTGAGAAGAATGATAGTGTAAAGTCCATCCTTGGCCCCTCAGGATGGTTAATATGTACCTGTTTAGGCAGATTCCTGTCTACCAGTCCCATTATCACCGAAGTAGCTTTTGATGGTACCCATGCATGCAGTGATCTCTGAACTCAAGGTGAACTCTTTTGTGAGTAATTGTCAACAAAATACTGTTCTTGGAAAACTGGATGAAGAATCTGTGTGATAGGCAGGAGAATTTATTGCATCTTAGTACTTGTTATGGAGAAGTGAACTCTCCTGTGGAGTAGAGAACTCGTATCTTCAGATTAGACTTGAAAAAAGAGATGGGGAAGTTGAAAGTGCCAGGACTGAAATGCAATAAGTTTGTGCTTGTTTTCAGACTGGTGCTGATAAAAACTAAACTTTAATTTGCATTTTGACTGGCTAAAGGAATTTACATCAAAACAATCAAAAGAAATCAACTCTTAATAAATAAATATAGGAAATTCTGTAGAAATACTCTGTGTTCCCCTAGGATAGTAAAGGTGTGGATTGGATGGGATCAAGTAGTCTTGCCTGTGGTTTTATAAGTCTTTCTCACCTTATTGCAAGTGTGTAGGTGTAGGGATATTGAAATTCACTGTGATTCCTTTGAAGCCAGTTATTCAGAGTGGAAACTTGTGTATTTTTACCCATTAAATTATTTACAGCTCTTCCTACTGTAGGTGTGATCTTGTCAGACTGGGTAGTCTGGGAGCATGGCAGAGATGATTAAAAATTTGCATTTCTTGTAAGTTGCAGGGCTGCTGCTGGAAGCTGCTGGTGATGCTGCTGCTGACTGCTTTCCATTCAGCTATGGAGGCATGGGTTGTTAGTGTTACATTGTACTAGCATCAAGTTAAATTTCATCAGGGGCATCTGGAGTTCTGGCTTAGATGAAAAGTTGTATCTTTCAGCCCGTGGCCAGACCTCTTGGGCACCAGTGGATTTCAGGTGTTGGAAACCTGTTTCTGGGGTACTTCTTTCCCAGACTGAAGTATGGATAGGAGGACCCCGTTCATCTCTCCTAGGGTTCCCCCTCTCAAAAGCAACAGTCAACATCAGTGGTGTCCTTGGACCATCCCCCACCACGAGATGCTTTCCCAAAGCCCAGTCATCTCACTGGTTCAGCAGCAATATTTCTCACCAGTGCTTTACTGGGAGAAGAGCTGCTGGCTGGGGGAGCAGAGGAGGAGTGCGGACTGCCTCCAGCCTCTCCAAACTGTTGGGCTGGGATAGCTGAATAGGGATGGGATTCAGCTGACTGTAGGGTGGTGTACAGTGTCATTTTAAATCTCCTTTGGTAGCTAGCCTGGCCAGTAGTTGGCACTCCAGGAAAGCACAGGTTTCCTTGTCATATTTGCTAGTGCTGTGTGTGTGTCTCAGATAATGCTAGTGTGTTTTAAGTGGTGCAGACACAAGTGCTTAGGCAGCAGTGTGTTGTGCTAAGTAAAATTTTATGAGCTTGGCAAGACTAGGGCAGACAGGAGATAAATAAATAGTAGGGCTATAGCTCCTGGTGAGAAGAGCATGTGATTGTTGAGGATTCTTCAGAAATCTAGGTAGCAATAGCACCTCATAATTTTAATGATGCTTTTAGTATGATTTGATATGTTGTATGGTGATATACCATGTGACTGTCCTCTGATTCAATAGCAAACTGTGCAGCTTGAAAAGGCAAACCTGACTCTGTTCAACTGGCGTTTGCCAAGGATGGGAATGTTAAGTGGTACCCCTTATTTCCAAATTTTCAGTTTTTTCTTTTTCAGCTATCCTTATCCGTGACAGTGTTTACTTGCTATGCTATGCTCTCGTATTGCTTTATGCTTCACTTAGGAATTAAATGCAGTTTAGTAGTATGTGAAACAATTTGTGTATTTAACCAGTGGAGTGTAAGTATTTTGGATATTTAATGTCTAGTGATACCTGTTCATAGCTAATATAGTCGTTAATTTTGGTGGAAATAAAGCTTTTACCTAGATCTGTGACTTTTGTTTCAAGTGATTGAGTTTGTAGGGATCTTCTCATCTAGATGGACCCTTTTCTGGAAGAGGAGTAACATGCTGTGGGATGAGCTGGTCAGGAAGTCCTCCCTGCACTCTACTGCTAGAGAATATGATGTCTAGGGGGGCAAGCTGTCACATGCAACCTGAATGCAGGCCAAGGACTGAGAGCTTGGTCTAGAAGTTATCTTGTGATTTACAGCAGGAATATTTCTCTTCTTGTGCCTCTGACATAGAATGAGACAGGTTATGGGAGAAAAGGAACTGAACAATAGACTGGAAAGCAGTAATGTTAAAATATTACTTAAGTTTCAAATGTCCTATTTCCTGCATGTGTTGATGCTGGATAGTTGCCAACAGGACTGTAAGGGTTTTTTTACTGCCTCTCTTCAATGTTTATTTTTTTTCCCTCCATTTCACCACACTCTAGGGTCTTCTATTAATTTTCTCTTTTTTGAGTTGAAACAAAGCCCAAGAAAGGCTCTTTATTCTCTGCCCTTTATTTCCCTGGAGAATAAGGAAATAGAAGGGAAAACAAATATCCATTGGGGCTGGAGTAATCAAAATTGTTCTTTGTGAAAGCTTTACAGGTTTCAGTTTAAAAATGAGAGGAGAAAAGACAGGGGGAAGAAAAATCTTCTTCAAGACTCCATCTGGTTAAATATATGCAGTACTTCAGACTTTGATTTCAAAACTTGAAGGGTTTGAGAGATGCAAGGCATTTAAAAGCATTATATTCCTTCTTAAATCTTAAACGCTAGTTTCTTTGCTCAGTTAGTTAGCTGCAAACTAACTTTGTTCTAGTTAATTGCCTCCAGCTGCTTGGAATGCTTACTTATTGAGCAAAGGATTCTCTAATTTTAGAGCTATGTGAACTTATTTGCTTCTACAAATAATTTGTTCTCAGTTCCTGAAAAATTTGAGATCGCCTTTCTAGGTAAAAAAGAGCTTTTGTGTTGTGGAACTGTGTGAAGATAAGATGTGAGAAATACTTTTTCAAATTTTAAAACTCTGTTTTTTAGCAGAAACTATGGAAAGGCCAAAGTACTTAAAATAATAAATGACAGAGGAAATATAGTTTTATGAAACTAATAAAACACTAAGAAAATCCTGTTAAAAATGGAAGGATAGAAAATGCAAAATTACTACAAGAAAATACTTTTCAAACAATTGATAAACTGTTGTAATCATTCCGACTGATGCTTTCAAAACCTCAATAAGTTCTCAGTTTTCTGTGTAGATGATTGGATTCTATCTTGCTGTTTGTCATAGAGGTTTGAGAGGAGTTTTATGGCTCAATTTCATAGTCAACCTCTAACAACAAAAAATTTGAGAAGAAATGTGATGCAGAGAACAGTGTCCCACTCTTGTTCTTCCTTATAGCTATGCCATTGCCTCTGGCAACAGCCATGGTTGAAAATAGAAAAGTGGATTAAGGGGATTAGAGCTTGTTTGTTTTTTAGCTGCAAGTTCACTGTAAGATATAGACTCTCACTGTACTTAAGATTTGATTGTAGTTTGTTACTCACTGTTTGTATACTTCCCAGTGAGGCATTTCCTTCTGTTTGATGGTACAAGGCTTCCTCTTTTTCATCTTTAGTATTCTGTGCTTCTAAATATATATACCTATTTAAGTATAATTTAGCTAGAATAGGAAAATTCCTTCTGAGACTGTAATATTTTTCATTTTTTCTTCTTTTCACAAGCAAGTGATAAACGGTTGGCAACTAAGTTGTACTCCTAGGAGAAATCAAGAATATATCAGCTAGATATGGTGTGAGTGGCAGACAATGACAGAGCTACTCAGTCATGAATGGTGATAAGGTGCATGGATTTCTCTTTTTTTCTTGAAGTAACAGAAGAACCTAAATCATGGAACTAAAACAGAAAGGCAGCAGATTTAACAGTAATTGATAAAATAAAATACTTTTGACATGTTTTGTAACTAAGCAGTGAAACTCATTACTGCAAGATAGCATCAAGACAAAGAGCTTAACTGCAGCTCCTTAATAGAAAATTCACCTGGATAAAAGTACATCTAGCATTAGGTTATAATTTTCTTTTAATAGATTAGAATATACATAGGGGACATATGAGACTTGCACTCATTTAGTTTTTATTTCAGTCTTTCCATCCTAGGGTCTTGGAAGATAGTTCTCACATATAGAGATTCCTCTCTTGATGATCAGACTCCTCTGTGATTGCTTACTGCTGCTTTCCTTTATACCTACACTGGGACTCTGTTTTGGCTGTTCTTAGGCACAGGGTACTGTGAGCAGACAAACCAGATCAAGAGAGGGGTCCACTATTAAAGATTTTTCGAGTGGTGTTCACCTTCCTTCTCTTAACTGTGTAAAGCTAGTTCTGTGTGAAGTTTTCTGTCTGAAAATCTTTCAGGTTTTGAGAAGCGTTTCAAGCACAACTGGTTACATGTTTTGCAGTTCGGGGAATGTTTTGCTATGAAAGCGATGCATGGGGAATAAAGACATTGCTGCCTTCTTGCACTGTGTGTCTTTTCCACTTTAAGTCACTAGAGAAGACATGTGCAAACTGCAAGTGAGGCCACGTAAGCATTTGCAAAGCTGTCCATTAACCAAAGAATGCTGTTTGCAAACCTTTCTAACAGCATCAACTTGTTAAGCAAAGTCATCTTATTTTAGAAATCTCTCTGTGCTTGGTGCTTCTGTTTCTTTGCAATCCACAATAGCAGAAAGACACTTTTTCAGCTGTGTGTTTTTCTTCAGCCACCCACTAATAAAGAACATATTGGGAGGAGATGAAGCTCTGGTTCTCAAAAGTCTTACTACACTGCATCCTGGTCTTTTAAGAGTAGATAGGATTTTTTTCTGGAGCCATTTATCATTGTTAATATTATGAAAAAGTCTTTTTGATTTAGGCAAAGGACTGTAAACCTGGATATTTTTGCAAGACTAGCAAAGCTGTAAAATTCAGGTGGATCATTGTTTTAATCCTCAAAGGTTATTGGTATTTGGTCACCAGTGAAATTGATGGGAGTTTGTAAATTTGTTTGAATTGGCCTACTGAGGTTTAGTTTTTGTAGGACATGAAAATTTTGTAGTTTCAGCTCAAGCTTGGAGTATATTAAGTATATGCTGCAACTATAGAATTGATTCAAAATGGTTTCAAATTTTATGTTTAGCCCTGAGCTTTCTAGATTTCAGTTTTCTCATCTAGTAAAGTAAGATTTTTAATTTGGATTTACCTCAGTGGAAAAGATTATCCCCAGAAACAAGCAGTTAAGGCATGAGTTCCTTTGCATGGGGATCAGTTAACTCTGGGGTTTATATGCATAAACTAGAATGTGCAGAGAGCAGAGTCTTACCTTGTGCCTCCTCTATTTCTCTCTGTGTCCTATCAGTCTGCTGAGATTTATGGTTAAGAATGCACGGAACCATTTAGAAAAATGAAACAAGAAAGCAAAGCAACTAAATAGGTTGCCTGAAGATAAATTTGGTTGATTTACAACGTTTCTCCAACTCTCTCCTATGATCCAGTGCCGTGTGTAGCTTTGGTGGGTGGTGAGCTCCATCTAGTGACACAGAGCCCGTGTGCGCTTCTGGTGGGAGTTGTGAGCCCGATGCACGGCGTGTCTGCCTGCCTGGGCATCAGCTGTTTGCCACTAGCTGTGGTTTTAAAACACACATAATGGGCAGTGCCATGGCACTCACAGGAGAAAAGTGTAGAAAAAAGTGAAGTGGTTCTCTGAAGGCTATATATATGTGTATATATATATATATCATATATATCTAAATGTGTATGCTTAAAAATTGCTTTTCTTAAGAGATAAAAATAATCTATATGGAGTTTTAATTCAGCTTCATATATATGTGCATACCATCTATACAAAAACTAATACTGATGATTGCTTGAAAGTTCAGAATCACTTGGAGCTTTTCCCTCTAGTTTCCTCTACCATTGTATTACTGTTGTAATGATCTTCAACAGAAACTGAAATTGGCCTTTCATAGTAATGATTCAGGGGTTTTACTGTTGCAAGGCTGTAAGCACTACAGTGTGTAAATATCAGAGAGGTCTAGTGCTTTCATGTGCACACTCTCTTGGGCATTTCTACTGTGAGTTCTTGCTGTACATTATTCATAATTAATAGAGCATATCTTTTAGCTCATTAACTGAAACCTCTACTTGCAGAGCAAAAATGTGAGGTCTGTGCTGGCTGCTGCTCCCACAAAGGGGAAGCTTATTATGTGAGAGTAATGTGGGCTGACTTCACTGTGCCTCTTAGTAGGAATACAGAACGCCAGGTTGGTTTTCAAAGACATTCCTGCACATTGGTTATGTTAGAAACTAAGCTAGCAAAAGAGTTTTGCTCCTTTCCCAGGTAAGGAGCTGGGGTTCCACAATGCTGAGCCTTCAGACTTTGGCCTGGCTGACAGGGGAAAGCTGTGGAGCCTTGGCTGTAGCAGGATGCCTTTCTGTACCTCACACCCTTGAAGATCATCTGGGGAAGCACATAGACTGCTTAGAAAATGTCTTGCAGATTAGTTGGAGAAGCTGTGGGGCTATATTGGCAAGGTGGTCTCCTTGTAACAGTTGCTATGGGAATAGTAGAGGTAGCAAAGCTCAGTAGCTTCTGAGCGGCAAAGACCCTCCCAGCCCCTGTGGATATATATTCCCTGAGGTTCCCAAGTTAGATTTAGACTAGCTCAGCTCAGGTTAGCTTGGATATTGCTGGCATACCAGTATGGATAGACATGGTAGTGGGCTACTTCTACAGCAGCAGGGACTTGGTGTAGGCTCCAGAATGGTCCTAGGATGCAAGGCAGGCACTATGCAGGGTTTTGGTCCATGGCAAACAGCCTTCTGCTCAGTATTACCAGTACCTTTGGCAATGGTCATGACCCTGATGTGATGATGAGAGCACAAATTGCAGTCTCAACATAGCCTCAAGAGTGAGAGGGGAAAACTTTTGATGAGGAAAACTGAACTTTCTGTTTTAATAAATGTACAGCCCATCATGCAGTGTGATAGCCATTCCCTAGGCTTTCTGCATGGAACTGACATCAGAGATCAGACAGTAGAGGAGGATACATTAAAATAATTCTTTAGAATGTATCAATCAAACACAATTTTTCTCTTTCTCTTTTATTTCATTTTCATTACAATTGTATGTAGAAGAGAGTTTATTTATATCCCATACACCATCTGCTATAAGAGACGAATCCAGCTATCCTGTTCAAGTTGACAATTTATTTGTTGTCATTTAATGCATTTTCTACAATATTCCTTAGAGGTAAAAACAGAGGTCTGCTCTTGCAGAAGGACAGCAGAAAATCCTCATACATTCTGTGTTTTACTGACTCACTTTAACACAGAACATGTACAAACACCCACTCAAATCTGTACAATTCTTCTTTGTGTGTTAGAAGAGGAAGAAGGCTTCCCTAAACTGTCTTAACATCTTGTCACATCTTTTGCATAAACCAAATATTTTAACTGTTTTCCCTCACACATACTTATGTTTGACTGTGGAGTATATTTTATGTTATCACTTTTTTTGCTAAGCTTTATATGTCAACTTTCTTCTTTCATCATCTTGTCTTATTGCCTCTTTTTTCTGCTTTTGAATTTGTCAGATTCCTCTATTTATAGGTACTAGCAACCATTAGTAATACATGCTGCTACTTTTCTTTTTTGGTATGTTTCTGACTGTGCCAGTAGCTTGTGAAAATTTCTTGTGCAATTCTGCTGAAATCATAGACTATTAACATGCTTATGGGATGTCATATGGGGCCATCAGTGGAAGTTGTGCATCCAAGTGTCTTGCAGCTTCTTGGGGAGGTGTGGAGAGCTTCTGTTATGCAGCATATTTGCTTGAGGGCAAAAGGAGGGGTTACAAGTCCTTGAGCAGTAACAGGGCTGTGACCTCACCAAGATTGTGGAGGCATGGTGGGATGGCTGACATGATGAAAGGCTATAATCAAGAGAGACAGCGTTTTAAGAAGGACAGGCTGGGAAGGCAAGGAGAGAGAGTTGCCCTTGATGTGAGAGCAACTGTACACATGGGATGCTGCTTTGAGACCAGTCAGGACTCAGTCAAGAGTTTGGGGGTGAAGATGTGGGTGGTGTTGGAGTAGGTGCCTGTGATTGAAAATAGAGCTTAGACTGCCTTCAAACAACTGGAAGAATATTTTCTTTCACAGGCCGTGGTTCTTGGGGAACATTAACCACTATATTTTTTTGGCAGGACAACTCAAAGGCTCAAAGAGATTTCTTGAGTGTGTTAATGGCAATTTTCCTATACAGATGATCAGGGAGGCAATGAGGAAGTGTTTTCTGCTGGACATGGTACTTGCAAATAAGGCAGAAGCGGCCACGGTTTGCAAGCTGAAGGCAGACTTGGCTGCACTGACCATGAACCAGTGTAGTTCAGGATCCTAAGTGGAGGGAGTAGAACAAAAAGCAGGACACATCCCTAAACTCGAGTAAAGCACGTTTCACCCACTTCATGATTTGCCTAGAAGAATCCCGTAGGATACAGCCCTGAAAAGAGGGCTGTAGGAGAGCTGATGGAGATGCTAAGGTAACCTTCCAAGCTTAAGCAAGGTCTGTCCCAACAAGTAGGAAATGGAGCAAAACCAAGCAGAAGGCTTGCACAGATTAACAGACACCTCCTAAGTGATCCCAGGATTTGAGGAAGTAGCAGGGGAAAGGAAGAAGGGCTCAGAGTGTCAAGACTTACGAGGCACTAAAGAAGCAAAGCTTTTCTCAGCAGTGCCCAGATATTTAAAAAATAGAAAATTTCCATGGGAACACCAGATGAAAAACTTTTTTTTTTTTTCCTCACTGAGAGCTTGTTAAACCATGGAAGCAGAGAGCTTGTGGAGTCTTCACATTTAGAGATATCAAAAACCTGACTGGACATCCTTCTGAGCAACCTGGTGTGGGTCACCTTGATTGAGGCACAGCTATTGGACTAGATAAACTCAAGAGGTCCCTCCTGACCTAAATGTTTCTGTGAAAAGGCGTTCCACAAAAATGGCTACTAAGGAAAAAACTAGTGCTCCCCCCCAGTGCTGTCACTCCTTGTCTGTACAGCTGAGGGGTCAAACTTGTGCTGGAACTGCTGCAGACTTTTTGTGGTGCTGCTTCCCTGGAATTATTATTTAATCTTGCTTTTAGTAGTCCTGTTTTTGTCCTTTCACAACTTTTCAAATTAGTGCTTTCTCTTTGAAATTACATTTAGTTTTAAGAAGCTATTTCTTTTGATCTTATCTAAATTTACTCTTGTGTAGTTTTAAGGCTATTAGCTTTTTTGTTATGTTAATGTACTTAATCAGTCTCTAATTAAGGTTTGTTTATTTCAAAGTTCCTTACAAAACCACTTTTGGAATTTGGAAAAGAAAAGCTGTGGAATATATCCTTTAGAAATTAAAGGTGTGCCGGCCTTTCAGGGCCATTTTCTTCCTCCCACAGTGCACCTTCTGACAAATGAAATGAGGCTTGAGAAAGAGACAAAAGCGCTTTTGCTTATGTGGAGATATTTCACATTTGCAACTTCCTAAGATCAGAGCTTGGATGCATATAGACTATGGTGATAAAACCAAAAGAAATGCTGAGAGCAATAAGCCACTAATACATCTAAATTCTTAAAAAATATACTAAATTGGCTGGCCATTGTGTATTTGCTGCTTGTTATAGGTATGGTAAAAATGGTTGAGCAGTGAGAGAGGAAGGAAATGGGAGTTTAGGTATGAAAAGTGGAGGTAATGATTTCATTATCTATGCATTTTTGTTTTGTAGATATTTTTTAACACAGTGTTTAGTTTCCCTGTTACCTGAAAGAACAGTCTGAAAGGCATTTTAGTAATGCAGCCTGATCTCAATTTAATATTGATGTGGCTTGGACTACTCTGTTTTGTTTTTTTTTTTTTTTTTAAAGAAAA
>VXBC01001445.1:1303208-1333473 GCA_013399945.1 Ploceus nigricollis | reverse complement strand
TTTTTTTTTTTTTTAATGTTCCAGTGCCTCACTAACTTAATTTTGCTTTCTAAATGTATGAATAGATAAGTGCTTTGAGGGTAAAAGCAGAGTCAACAAGTCCAGGCATAATGGTTAACTGGAGTTATTGACAGAAATCAGAGATTGTCCACATTGTACTGAGTCTGAATAGTCTGAAGAAAACCATATATGCAGGTTATGAAAAGCAGACAAAAGGACTGGATGGCAAGTATTGTCCTAGCCTCCTGCAAGTTTCATTTTTATACAAGGATGAATAGACATCTTATAACAATAAATGTTTGCTTTGGAAGGCTGAAGAGGAAAAGAGTAATTGCCTGTATATATAGGTTTCATGACCATTTAAAGAAGACTTCAATTATGAAGCCTAATGGGAACAGGTTCAAACTGACTGTTGAATGCAGTAATTGAGGTACTTGGGCTAATAAAGGGTTGGGGCTACTTTTTTTTTTTTTCTCTCTCTCTTTTAATGTTCACCACTTTTCAGGAATATGTGCCCTTTTGTGATGTCTGCATAGGCAAATGGAAAGAAAATGCTTAGGCTGGATTAAACAAAGGAAAGTGACTGTAGTTTTTGGATAAACAACTTGAACCCTGAAAAGGAGGCCTTTGCAGACTTTTCAAATGCTGAGCTAGCTAATGACACATTTTTATGGTAGATGCATTAAGTGATATTGGTATGATAGGAAAAATGTTTTGTTATCTATATGAAAATGTGAGCAACTTGCAGGTTTGTAGAGAAAACGTGAAGATTGTGCTGGTACACATTGTGCTGTGATGAGTTTTTTACTTGCACTGGATAGCTTGGGTCAGGTGAAGCATTTGTTTATTTCTCTTTCTCCTCACCAATCAAAATTTTACTTTTTTCATTATTTTGAATACTTTTGGTTAGTTGTTTAGTTATTTATTTATTTATTCCAGTATCTTACTTCATTTGATGAATAGTGTAAAGGTGATGACTTGTTCAAAGTAATGAAACCTGCTGCTGGTGTTTCATCCACTGGGCTTCATCCAATGGGATACTAAAATGTTGATGAATATAATTTTGTTGTCCATAAGCAGTGCTGTTGCTCTCATTGTTGGTGATATTCCAGTACTTGATTGAATTTACCTGTTCTCTGTAGACTGCTTGGGTGATTGCAAGGAGTAACTCTATTTGAGTAGTTTGGGGATTTAGAAAGCTGTCATGAATACTTAGAACAGAGCTTTTATAAAATACTCCTGAAGAAAATTGAAGAGTGAGAGCAGGAGGTTATGAAATACTGATGAAGAGCCACTGTCTGATGTAATGAAATGCATCTTGGTAGCATTAGAGTAAAGAAGAGAGCAGTTGCACAGATGGTCAATTAGGAAACAATTTCCACTGGTAACTACTGAAATCAGTTGATATTGACTTGAGTCTCACAACAGTGCTTGTTTTTTGTGTGTCTGCCATATTGTTATATTAGATTGTTTGGCCATATTCTGATTTTCTGTATTCTTCTGAAGTGCACTGTATATGGCTGGTTGTTGGGAAGCAGATTGTGCAACCACTCAGTGTAATTTCAGTGCTGAAGTTGGGGAGGTAAAAGGCAAGATGAAGTCTCTGCTAGCTTTCTGCAGTACTTTTCATAACTGACAAATGAGTGTGTACATAATTCATTCTAGTGAAAATGTTGCACCCAGGTTAAATGAGCATGAAATGCACATGTGGAAATAACACTCACGTTCCTCCATGCATGTGAGCCTCATATATGGCACCTTGCCCAGTGGGTATTCATCATGTTTATTTTTCTAGAAGTTCTCTATTGGCAAGTGAAACAATAAAACAGTTAATACACCAAATGTTGGTGTATTCTAGGTCCTTTTCTCATGTTCCTGAGGCATCAGCACCTTCTAGAAGCTATTAGCAAACCTTACGGAATCTTAAGGAGATGGTGTAAAATGATGTAGAACTCTCAGAAGTTTCTAAAAACTGATATTACTTAAAAAGTGTTCTTTAAAATAAATGTGTATGAATCTCTCAGCAGGGAAGTATTCTGTTTGAGTAGCAAAAATGCTAGTGTAAACAATCTGATCAGTCTGTGGTGAGATAATGTATTTTGGAAACCACTGTGAATGTTTAAACAGCTTCAAAACTTGCTTCTAGATTTTGTGATGACTAATCTGCTGGTTTTATTTTATCAGTATTTGCAACAGGTACTAGCCCACAGCAAGTCTATACACAGATATAAGGTTCCAGCCCCAGAACAACTGAAGAAATTCAGTTGAATGCCTGTTGAAATTGCAGTAAGAATACAAAAAGTAGACGTGTGTGTGTATGTGTGTACAAATACACACTGCTTGCTGCACTTTTATGTAGAATATACTGTCTAAAGCAAGTGAGAAGCTTCCAACAGAATTGAGATCCTAGGTATGGTGTTAAGTTATGCACAGAGAATCGGATAAAATGTTGCCTGTGGGCTGTTCAGGCAAAGTGCTTTTTGTGATTTGCACATCAGAAGTGCTATCTGTAGGTCTACTGAGGATGTCACAGACGAAATCAGCTGTAAATGACAAGAAAGATGTAGTCTGCAGTGTGACTGTTCTGTTGTGATGTGACCCATCTGACTGGTTGCTTTATTTACCAAAAGATCTTTGCATATTGTCCTCATCTAATTACCTTCAGATGTATGATGACAATATCTTGTAAAAGGTAGATTTTTTTGTTTTGGTCATCCATAGGTCATTATTCCCAAGTAACTAGCATTCTTTCACCTGATATGGAGTTACATGATGTTTAGTGATAGTGGTGGTAATATTATGCAAAATAGATTATATTCCTGTTTTGAAGATTGTGGTGTACTTGCATACAGACAAATATTGAACTTAGTTTTGATCTGAAAGTAGTTAAGGATCATCCATCAATATTTCTTATATAGATTGAGGAACAGAATGTCTTTACATTTAAGTAATGTCACTGTGCAATGCTAGAGAAGTAATAGCATAAAATATTTCCCTGCAATGCATGGAAGCTAGTCTGGGACAGTTCCCTTTTCTGTCAGTCATAAGCTCATTACAAATCCTTCTAAATATTCTCATGTTGGACTGCTATTGATAATAACCACTGATACTATCCCCCCTGTTTTTTCATTGGGTTTTTTTCTTTTTCTTTTTTTTCTTTCTGGTGATTCCCTCTGCAAGCAAAGCTTGTTAAGCTGTGTTGCTTTTGTGTGTGATGCCTGGCTTCTCCTGTTCACAGACCCCACTGCAGGAAACCAGTCAGTGAAACCTGCAATCCCTCAGAACCACCTCAGAACCTAGCATAGGCAAGCTGGGGAAAAGCATAGGGTAGTGTAGTGGGAAATGGGAGTTAACTGAGTTCCACTTTGTAGAGGTGGTGTTAACTCAGAGGGGAGATGGTCAAGTGTAGCTGAAAATTGTATTTATAAGGTAGGAAGAAGGATAGTGGGATGACTGAAGAAGTCTAGTATGTAGTGATAGCCCAAGTTATCATTCTCATCAAAGAAGAATGATGTGAGGTTTCAAAAGTGTGTTAGCTTTTCCCTATCAGGAAGTAGGAAGATTTTCCTTATTAAAGTGCAAATTTAAACCAGAAACTTGTGTGAAAGCCAATTTTCATTAAGAAAGAGGTTACAAAACCTTTCAGTTATGAATGGGTAGTGACCAATTTGACATTTTTGTAACAGTTCAGTTAGATTGTCAAGATATTAGGACACTTCATCTGCTTGATACTCTGAGTATGGAAAATTGTTAGCTGTCAATGTAAAGAAGTTGCTTTTCCTTTTTTCTGTCATTATATGTTACACTGGCAGACAGGAGTTAAGTGGAGAAGTGATTCTGTGTTGACCTTTTTAAAGCAGAGTCATGGAGTGGTAAATATTTGTGATAATTGGCTACAACTCTTCTCCCTCTAATTCCATAGCTTTTTAAACAAAAGGTGGAACCAGTGGCAAAAATTCTGACTGGTTTGGTTTGAAAGTCATTCATGCTAATTTATTGATAGGAATTGCACATTGCTGTTTTCTGCTGTAGCTCAGTTGGATCAAATCAACATTTAAACATATTCTAAACAAAATATTCAACCTCAGGCACATCACTTGTGTGAACTGACATTTGAAAATTTTCCCTTGGGAAAAACTGTGTTTCCAATACTTCCACCCAGCATATCAAACATCAGTGTGAGCTGTCAAAGTAGAAGTAGCACTACAGCAGGGTAACTTTGAAAAGAAAAATCACGTAATGTTATTGTTTCACAGTATCAGATGTCATGGGTACTGTGGGTGGATATCATGATGCTTTGGATAATCTTAGATTATGTGGGACATTAAGTGGCACTCAGTAGTTGAGCTGAAGGTGGGAAGTCAGACACTCTAGGCTAGACACTCAATACCCATGTATGTGAGCATACTCCAATACAAGTTTCTCAACCCTGAGGTGCCCGCTGATATCTTACTGAAGAAACCTGTTTGATAAAGGAAGCCTACAGCTTGTCTTGGTTTAGATTTCCAAATGCTGTGACAAAAAAAGAAAGAAAAAAAAAAGTTTATTTTACAGTGTAATCAGAAGTTGTGATGTGGATTTGTGGTGATAGGACTTACCTAATTGTGCCTTAGAGAAATAGTGAAAGGAATTAGCATCTCTGGTCCACCTTATGTAGCTGTGGAAGGATCATATAGGCTGTGGGCTTTGCTTTTCTTTCATTATTTACAGAACAGCCCAAAGACAATAACTGTTAAACATGCAGACAATATGCAGTCTTTTTATTTAAAAAAGATTGCTACCACTTCTGTTTTGAAATTTAAATAAAATCAATTAATAATCTTACCTCCTTTCAATTGTGATATACAAGTTGATGTTAACTCCTTTGGGGTCCTTAAGCAGCTCAATAGTAATTTTGATAATACTGCAATCTATCATTGCTACTATTTGTAGCATTGTTGCAACTCTATGAATAGCAGAAAGTTAATCAAAGAGACAGTAATGCTAATTAACTTGGTATATTCCACATACTATATTTGTGAATAGTCTCTCCAATATTGCAGCTTCAGTGGTGAACTGGAGACTTGCCTTGGAACTAAGCTAATTTACAAGTAAGGAAAGGAGGTTTTATTAGTTATTCACACAGGGAAGCACCATGTACAAGTAGCCCATGTTTCTTCAAGATTTATTTGTAATCTGCCATTCTGCCTTTCCCAAGCTAAACCAGTCTTGGCATGTCCCTGCTGTTTTCTTTCTCCTTGAAGAGTTTATATACACTGAATAAATGTTGGACTAGACTTTTCAAAGAATGACCATCCAAGGGTTGGTGGGATTGTGTGTAAATGCACACAGAAATTCCTTTAATCATTCTATTAAATTGTCAATATGTTATTACCAAATAAACATTAAAATTAATAGGAATAAAGACTTTATTCCTTTGGGAAGGAAGTATTTAATACTTAAAGGGCTTCCCTTCCCTTACATTTTATCCTGAAATAGCTTGGGCTTTTAACTTTCAAAGCACTGACTTTTTTTTTTTTTCCAAGAATCAAATTGTGTAACAAAGAGACTTGGATTTACATTTAATAGATTATACAAAAAAAATTGCTAAGGATTTTGAAACTTACTTGTCACTTCTCTGACATGGCACACTAAGAGTATTTATACAATCATATAAGGGTCTTCTGATGCTTTATAAGGGTAACCTGCAAAAGGAATTTCTGGCTTTGCTTCTACAAGAAATTTAAGAAAAAAAGCCCACAAAGAAAACCAAAGGAAAAAACACAGTTCAAGTATAGGATAGTTTAACTTCCTCCACCTTATATGGTACATAATATAGTTATTTTTGTAGCAATTTCTTCTATTTTGAAAGGAAACTATAAGTGACTCTGGTTATCCTCCTTTCTAGGGGCTTTTCTCCTGGGACTCTCATTTCTTCATGTGTAGGAAAGCAGTGGTACTTTATCACGGTTTGCTTCTGTTTGTAATTGCTTTCCAATTCTTGAATTCATTCTTGTTCTCTCAACAAGTTGACAGATACATTTCTGTTGTGCTTATTTTCTCAAAACTGTTATAACTTACAGTCATGACTTGAGGCTGTTACATTTCTTATACTTGAGCGTAATAGTTACGTTTTATTCACTGACTGTGTTTCAAAGGCGTTTAGAAAGAGCTCTTCAGTGTCCCATAATGCCTCAAGTATATTTTCATGTGTTTTTCAGCTTGCAGGCAATCCTTTGAATTGATCAAACCAGGCCCAAACTAGCAGTTATGTTATGAACTGTCCCTTTCTGACAGCCTCAACTATTATTAACACACTGTTCTTTGCTTGCTTCTCTGTTCCTAAGGGTATGAGGGTTTTTCATTTCCTCACATTGTATTCAGAAAGCCCAAAAATTATTCCATCCGTTGTGGGGAATAAGTGTTGTAGAAACAGACTAACATGTCAAACCCCCTATTTCCTATGAGTGGTGGTGGTAAATGTGTTGGGGATAGGTTTTTTTGTGTTGTAGTTGTTTGTTGGATTGTTTTTTATTTTGTTTTTTTTATTATACCACTGATTTAGCTTAAACTAGCCCCTTTTCCTCCAAAAAATATACAATGGTACCAGGTAGTGTTACTAGGTACCATGGAGGGCAGTCTTATATCTGATTATGAAACTTGGGGTGCATTCAATACCTGTGGACTGGATATTTGCTCAGTGTGCAGTTGAATGTGTTAGTTTTTATCAGAGATGTCTCATGAGAGTTCCAGGATAAAGAGGCTGACAGGTAAATGAGATTTGTAGGATGAAGTGCTGAAGAGCTCTCAAAGAGTGAATGTGAGATTTGCATGGAGAGTTGTGTAAAGCCCAGGGATGTGTATTGCTCGGGCTTTTCAATCCTATTGACTTTTGAGGCATGTAATGAAGCACCGGCTGTGAAGGACTCCTGGGTCCAAAGATGTGAACATGAAGCAACTGCCTTTGCACAATGCTTTTTTCATTTGTTTCTTCATCACTAGTGTCTCTCTTTGAGATGTCTCTTTCTGCCAGTAATTTTCTTTGGGAAGTGAGGCAGTTGCCTTCAAGTCCTGGAAGGGATGCTGTCATGTGAGTGTCAAAACCCCGCACTTTTAGCTTCCATTATAGCGTTGTTGTCCTTTTGGATTTGGAGCTCCATGGGAAAATGTTCTGTTGCAGTGTGGAGAAGCGGTAATTCCTTTTTCTACTTTTCTTGAGCATTTTAGCATCTCTAGTACAATTCTGTAGTCCATTCTGGATGCAGTTGTGTACCACGTAAATGATAAGCTGCAAGACCTAGAAGAGCTGGTGTTGAACAGGTGTTCGGAAAGATCGATATCAAAGAGAACCAGATGAGCTTTGCACTATCCTAAATAGTCCCTACTTAGCATCTCAAAATGCAAGATACAAAGGAACTTGTCACTCAGTCAGCTTCATGGCATTCCCAAGGTGTTTGCCTGATTTGAAAGCTTTGGGTGCTGAAGACTCTTTGGAATTAAAATCAGCTTATTTGTTAGATTTCAACACCATTCTATAGTGACTCATCTTCAATAATATGGTAGCAGTCCAACACTCAATTTCAATGTTGATATTGTTGGTTTTATGTTAATTTTGTAGCGGTCCCACAGAGTTACTTCTTATTTATTTTTGTCTCCTAAAGTGCAATCCAATTCATGTTGTTATTATTCCACCTCCATATATAATACTCTAAAGGAAGCCTCTCATTAGTTTATTAGTGAAGTAAATTAAGCAAGCATACTGTCTGTTCTTCATTAGTCATCTGTGCCATGGTGAGTCCACTCACATTCTGAAATTCATTCAATATGGTTTCCATGTGACAAATATAAAATATAGCAATAGTGGGCTATTCAATAGTGGGAAAAAATCATTGCTATTTTTTCCCCAATTATTTTTATTGCATAGATCTTTGTAGCCCAAGAAATCAGCACATTTCTATTAGACAAGCCATAGAATCTGCAATGAACATCACTAACAGGACAGATGAGTTCTGGGCAAGGTATTTCCTGCATGGTTCTCTGTGGCATTGTACCACCAATGACTGTAGTTGTTGTGTCATTTCATCATGTTTACGAGAGAGGTATTGAGGCCAATTGAGCCCGAATGCAACTTCACTGAAATTGGAGCTTGATCCCAACTCCAATGTGGTATTTTTGCTTAGCCTCCTGTGAAGAGGCCTACTGTGTTTCAGGAAGGTTCACTAAAATGACTAATGTTCTGCAAATGCTGAAGATGGATTCATGACTGGGTAGTTTGTGGAAAAAGAACAGGAGTTATAAGTGATTTAAATGTATTTTTCATCTAGCTCTTTTGTGAAAGGGGTAAAAAAGTTACCACCTGAGCAAAAACTGTAGTTGCTTTACTTCTGTTGAGTTTTCTCAAGTGTGTACCTAGGAAAATAAGTTGGTCTGTCTACAATTTTCATATAAATAGCCAAGTATTTAAATCCCTGCAAGTATTGTTAAATGCAGCAGTTAATGAAGGATTATAACTACATGTTAGTCTTCTCTGTGCAGCCTTCTCTTTCATTCCTCGTTCCAATAAAGTATACATGCTTGTGATAATGCAGATTCTGAATATTTAGCTGTGCTTTAGCTGCTCCTGTACATGTGAGAAGGTTACAGTGACTTGGCTGTACTGTGTTATGTGAGTGTGAGGGCAGTATTTCCATCTGAGAGCTGATTGAACATTGAGCTGTGCTTTGTGGACCTGCCTCGAAATGCCCAGGATGCTGTTTGTCATACTGTCCTTTGTTGTTTGGCACTCTGAAACATTTTCTGTAGAAGAAAAGCTGGAGGTTACTTGCAAATGCTATTTTCAGCATGAAGGCCTGCAGTTTGTTTTTCTTCCTCAGCTTTGTGCTTTAAAAAAGCAATTTTCTACCTCTTTGTGTTTGTCTTTTTGGTTTTTTTTCCTTCAAATATCGTGTTTGGACCATGTATCTAGCAAACCATTATTTTTAGCAGTCTTTCAGCTGTTTAATTCCCTAGGGTCTTTTCAAATTATGTAGTATTTTTTCCTGTCACCTATTCTGTATCTCTTTTGTACCTCAAAGCCTATCTTTATTGTTTCTTACAGTGATTGTTCCTGCTGTGGGCATGTTCTCCTTTGTTCTAGTTTAATATATCATTCTATACCACTTTCTATTTCAGCATATCATCTCTTTTATCTGTCCATCTGCTAACTTGTGTCTCTCCTGATTTCCAGCTTCTCATTAGTAGTCCAGATTATCTTTATTTTTTTAAAAAAACATTTTAGTGTACAGGTCTTGAGTGACTGGGAGTTGTGTGCTAGCCAGGCAAAGTAGTTCTTCTACATGCATGGTGCTGTACCTGGGTTAGGGCAAACCCCAGTATCAAAGAGTTTGAGGATGAGCACATTGAGATCAGCCCTGCTGAAGACTTAGAGGTGCTGTTGAATGAGAGGCTGGACATGACCCAGTAATGTGTGCTCACAGCCCAGAAAGCCAAACTGGGCTGCATCCAAAGAAGTGTGGCCAGCAGGGCCACTCTGTTCTGCTCTGTAGAGACCCCAGTTTTATTAGAGTTCTGTGTCCAACTCTTGTCCTTCCAGCACAGGAAAGGAGCAAGTCCAGAGGAGGGTCATGAAGATGGTTACAGGGCTGGAACACCTCTCTTGTGAGAAAAGGCTGGCAGAATTGGGTCTGTTCACTCGAGAGAAGAGAAGGCTTAGGGGTGACCTAATTGTGGCCTTCCAGTGCCTGAAGGAGCCTGGGGATGGGGAGGGACTTCTTAGAAGGGTACATATTGATAGGACAAGGGAGAATAGCTTTAAGCTGAAAGACAATAGATTTAGATTGGATATTAGGAAGAAATTCTTTACTGTGAGGGTGGTGAGACACTGGAATAGGTTGCCCAGGAAAGCTGTGGATGCCTCATCCCTGGAAGTGTTCAAGGCCAGGTTGGGTGGAGCTCTGAGCAACCTAGTCTTGTAGAAGGTGTCCCTGCCCATGCCAGGAAGGTTGGAACTAGATGATTTTTAAGGCCCCTTCCAACTAAACCATTCTATGATTCTGGAAGACAAGATAAGAGAATTTTGAATAATTTAACTCTAAAAGGATATCCTGAGCCATTCATCTGGGGTGTTATGTGAAGTAGGTTTAATTAGGTCAGTCTGCAGAGCCTTATCCAAGAAAGTTTTGAATATCACTAAAAAACTCACCAACTTGTGATTTCCACCCTTATGTCATCAAAAGACTATTCAACACCTTCAAGACAGATACCAAAGTTCTCTCTCTTGACAACATTACTGTCAGTTGCTATGGTGTGAGATCAAGTGCTACACGCACGCAGCTTTGTGAGAAGTGGCAGAGCCTTGCAAGCAGAATCCTCCGCAGCATTTGGATGATTACCTGTGGAATTGGAGATAAGCAGCTGAGAGAACATGCCTTGCAGCTCCAGTAAAATTATACAGTTTTGCTTTCTCATAAGGAACTCATCACATTTATACAACAGTTATGTAAGTACCTTGCTATTACTATTAGAGAAAAATCTAATCAAAGTAGAATATAATGGTAATGTAAGAGATTAAATTCAGAGGACTGGATGTAAACATCACATAAAAATGATGAAAGGATGCTGGGAGCTGTCAAGGAGCGTATCTTGAAACAGGGTTGACAGTCACAGTTCTAGAACCAACTGGAAATTTTGTGCTTTGGCTGTTCTGTGAGAAAGTCTTTGGTAATAGCACACAATACTGCTCTTACATTTGTTGGGATTAAACATACCAGAGGCAAACTTTGCTTTTCTAAAGTTATGCAACATTGTTAGGACAAAAAGTGTGATATACCAAAAGTGTGAAAAGGTATTAAATGAAAGTGAAGACATCAGAAGAAAAATGCCTGAAACAAACAAAACCAAAAAAACCACAAAAACCCCAAAACCAGAACCAAAAAATAATCAAAGGGTCTTTGGTTGTCTTTCTCAGTGAAGGTAAGTGTTTCAGGCATTTTTAGATACGCAAATCAGGAGCTTATTGACATGGTTATTCAAACCATAAATGAGTGAAAAATGCTGCATTTTCTACTACTCAAGCTATGTTTATGATAAATGTTGAAAGTGAATTATTGTGAATTTTGGTCAAAGTAGACACTTTCAGTCATTTCCTCTTTGCAAGTCTTCGTCTGTGTGTAGTCAGTCATGGAATGACTACTTGACTTGTCCAAATTGCAAGCATTTTTCTTTATCAGTGATTTTATGAAATCCCTAAATACACTGCTAAGTGTATTTAGTAAACGTGAGCTGTGGACAACAATGCCTGATCATATGTGTCAGTCTTACCAGACTTATTTGCTATGATTGAACAAATTTCTAAATTGTTACACAAAGCATTGCAATTACATCAGTCTGACATACAAGTCTTGACAGAACTCTCCAGGTTTTACAAAAAATTTTCAATTTGTGTGGGTGTAGTAGGTAGAAGCAGCTTTCATTCATGTGCCCTGACAAAATCAGATGCTCAGCAAAGGAGATTTGCTTGAATTTTAGCAAGCTGGGGAGAATGCTTGAAGAAAAGCCATCTTCTTAATAGATGGATTTGGCTGTTACAAGCTTTTTCTTCTGCTTGTAACTTCTCAGTTCCTCCTGGCTGCCCATGTAGGGCATATAAATCACCTATGTTTAGTCAAAATGTTGAAGCCTTTCTATTTGCTCTGGGTCATTTCAACTATAACTCATACCAGTGGCTCCTCCAGGTTGCAGAATTGCCTCTGAACTTCATAGTGGTACCTATCTCCATTTACTTTCAAAGTGTCTTCCAAAGTGCAATCCTCAAACTTCTGCAATTGTTAAATCCTGGCTGTTTAAGACTGTATCTCTTCCCTTAGGACTTTGTGGCAGTTGATGACAGTGGAGGTGTCTGAGATTCTACTTCTGGGCTTGAATGCAAGGGATCTGTGGACCACAGGATTTTCTGGCAATTGG
This sequence comes from Ploceus nigricollis, assembly GCA_013399945.1. NCBI lineage: Eukaryota > Metazoa > Chordata > Aves > Passeriformes > Ploceidae > Ploceus > Ploceus nigricollis. The sequence continues at coordinate 1,321,533 of VXBC01001445.1, read as the reverse complement.
GGTTTCATTTTTTCTCCTTGTCATATCATTAATTTCTGAGTTTGTTTGACTAGCAGATTTATCTTTTGTAACTTATTCTGCATGCAGACTTTCTCTGGGTGAAGAAGAGAGGCATTGGGTGGCGTAGCAGAAGGCTTTTAATTTTTCAGATAATTTTCTAGTTGATTGGGAAGTTCTAATACAAGTTTATATTGTACTTCTTTTCTTTCCTTATGAATTTTTGACCTGCTTATGAATACAAGATGTTTGGCTTGTGTTTATTGTTGAACAGACACTAGTTTTAATTTTTATCAGGGAGGTCTCCCATTATCTATAGAGGCTAAGGTAAGGCTGGCTGGCTAACTGACTGCAGCTCTAGTAAGTAGCTGAAGAAGGCTTAATAAGAAGCACAGCAATCTAGGGAACATCAGATGTCTTGAGTACTATTTACCACCAGCTCACTTGTGTTATTTGTAGAGTAGGCTGTTCTAGGAATTACTTTCATTTAAACTTTGCTGTGTTTCCTAGCTAATTCACTCATTCCTGACAAGATTGGTACTCGTGGATGACAAAGATACTATAGATGGGATTAATTTAGTTCCAGCAATACCTAAGCTGAGGACAAACTGGCTCTTACAGATCTACATGGCCTCCCCAGAGTTGCATGTGTGCACTAAGCTTATGTTTGCACCATTGCAAGTAGCTGCTTTCCTAGTCAGGCTTTCTTAGCATGATAAAAGTTGTGATTCTTCAGGAATCTTGCAGGGAAAGAGTCAGATACATAGTGTAAAGTGAAAGTGACACGGAGTCAATGAGAGAAATCATTTTTGAAGCAGATTTCTCCTTGTTTTTCCACAACGACTGTCAGGGATTAGAGGAGAAGTCAAAAAAGAGATAATTCAGATCAGGCACCTCCGAAGAATGTGCTGGAAACTCCCAACATGTTTATGAGTTACTTCTTTGCCATGATAGTTATAATGTTGCCTAAACATACCTTGAGGTTACCAGCCATTATCTGTGGAGAAAAATAACACTGATGGTACTTGAGAAATAAGCTACTTGTGCTTAGACTGATAAACAGCCATTTACTTTTGATAAACACCCATTACAGAGAGGCATAATATTTTGCAAGATATAACTATTGCTGTAATGTAGGAAAAAACTGTTAATCTGTTATATTCAGAGAAGTATGAGTGTGAGGACTTCAGACTCTTCTACCTCTCGGTTCTGTAATGCTTCTGTAAGAAAACGAGAAATGCCTCTGATTTAGTCTGTGGCTATTTAAGTGTAAAGCTCTTTGAGGTCATTTCTTCTTATATCTGTTATATATCTGTTGTGACAGGATAGTGTAAGGTGTCAGCTGGAAATAACTCTGGGTGTTTGTTGAATTTTACAAGTTTGAATACATTTTGAATGTTCCCAAGGGCTCTTGCAGTCTATTTGTAATGTTGAGGTTTTTCCCTCTAAGCCTTTAGAAATACATCTTTTCCCTCCTATTATTTGATGCATTTCATTCTTTTGACAGGATAGGTGAGTGGAGAAAGTGGAAAGAAAATGGTAAAATAATTTGAAATTACAAGGTAATGGACAGATTCTGATAGTTGTTAACATGTAATATAATTGGTGGTGATTAATTTCTTAGGATTGGTATACTTAGGTGGTAGCTAGAAAGCAGTTTAAGCTGTTTAAGCGGCTAACATCAAGCTGATTCATATTCTGTACAGGATTGGTTCAGTGTCATTCCACATGAAAGTGTAAGTGAAAGCATCTAAGCAGAGATTCTTATCCATATATTTTCAAGGTATTCCTTTGTCCTAGTTACTGTCTGCATTTCTTTGCAAGAAATTCTTGACCTGTTTTTCCATGGTTAAGTTTCACAGATATATAAGTTGTTCTAAATGCAAATATTGTTCCCAAATATTTCTAATATTTTAAAGGTTCATAATGAAATTAAAGCCTCTCTGAGCCTTGCCAATCTGTAGTCATTTGCTGAGGTGCTTTACTGCTTCAGTCTGGTCTCAGTCATTTCTGAGTGAGACAGGCTGCAAGGCAGGAATTTTCTGGCTTGTTGTGGTTCTGTTGCATGTCCAGTGTGTTGCCCATATGGACAGAAGGTATGCAAACATCAGAGAAGGAGGGGATGGAAGAGAAATTTTCAGGATCAGCACACTGGAAAATAAACTTTTTTGCTTTGCACCTCCCCACCATGCCTTCCCACACCCGTGCAAGTGCTTCCTTTGCTTCAGAGTGGTGGCTAGCAGAAACCTTTGTATTAATGAAAGCCAGGCTGCCACAAAGGCCAGTGACAAAAGGTGGTGTCAGTCCTATTCCAAGAATTTAGTTTAGCTGCTAGAAAGCCTCTCCTGAAACTGGATGTTAACTGAATATATGATGCATGCATAGCCCAGGCTCTGGCCTAAAGCCAGAGAAGTGTTTGTGTAATATTAGTGGCAATTTTGCAGCCAGACAGAAAGAATTATCTTTCCTTTAATGCATGTAAATTCTGGGCATAACAAAATAAATGCCTCCTATGCTAGCTGTGGTTATTTGCATACATCATGTTATGTTAATAAAGGGGTTCACACTGTCAGGAAGGAAATTGAAAACTGCCACAAACAAAACCTTGGTAAGGAGATTCAGGCATTTCTCTACACAATCTTGCAGTCTGACTTTAAAATTCATTCCCAGTGTTTGTTCAGGGTGAGAAGACTGCAGGAGAAATGTGTCTGCATGCTGGGTTTTTTTTGGTTTTTTTTTTTTTTTTTTNTTTTTTTTTTTTAGTTTTTCAGAGGAAAGCTGTCAGATCAGGTGCACTGGAGATACAGCCCATTTCCCTCTCTATGGGAGCATATGGAGAAGTGGAGGTGTCCAGGCTTCCTCCTGCTGAGAGGCCTTGGGGATTGCTCTGTTTATGTCTAATAACTGTGACTGAAGAGGGCTTGAACTGAATCACTGCTGTGATGAGAGGCACCCAGAGAGAATGGGGTTGACTTAGGATGGTTCTCTGTTCAGGGCAGACTTGATTTCCTCCATGTTGCTTTGCTGTGATGTCAGTGATTGGGCTGTAGGAGCCATCTCTGCCATGAACACAGATGAGGAGTGTAGGAAGCATTTTTGACAAATCTCGCACTATGAAGATAAAAAGAATCAAAATCAATTTGATAAGGGCAAATTCTCCTAACTGATAATTATATGCAAAATCTGCCTGTTTCCTTAGGGATTGTTCTGTAAAGGGTCATACTGTAAGCATCTGTACCATCTTAAGAGTGCAGTCCAAAAGAATAACTTTGATGAAAAAGACAGCTGTCATTAGTGTGTTCAGAGTGTCACTGCTCATGGTACAGCAGAGGTGCTGGTCAGCTTGAGTTCACAGACCTGAGTTTTTAGATACAGACTTGGGGTCAGTTGTTTTCATGTCTGATGCTAAGAATAGTTTTTTCTATGTTGGTCAGTGCTTTATATTAATAAATATTTGTAAATAGGGACATTAGTCTATAGGCTTTGCCTGAAGTTATTAATTTTATATGCATTTTTTTCTGAATAAAAGTTTTTCTCACAAATGTTTTGTTTTTTTCCAGGAGTAGTATTGCTGCCAAGTACAACTAGATTAAGTGTTTTCATTTGAACAGTTTATTAGCTGAAATATGCAGATTTATGTTGACTGCATCTATTTGTCAATTTAGTTTGAACTTGGCAAGAATTTATGAAAAAAGAAATGGGAAACATAAAAATATTATGACATTTAATATAAAAATATTTTGACTTTTCATTTTTCACAATGTCTCAATGTTTAACTTATTCAAAAATTATTTATATTCTCAGTAGTGAAACCAAAAATGTCTGGTTGCCAGTGAAATAAAATGTTTTCATAGAAAAGCTTGGGTTGGAAAGTGGTCTCTGGAGGTCTGTGGTCCAACTCCCTGCATAAAACAAGGCCAGCTTTTAAAAATATATTTGTCACTTTGAGACCTCCTTCTGTGACTGCAGCCTTTCAAAGGTGATTGAAGGCATTCTTTCTTGGACAACAGCTGGCTCCCTCAGTACGTTTGGATGCAGCCTTTCTCGTCCCATGGATTTATTTATGTATGTCAGAAACTTTGGAGGCCTGGCCTCGCCATTGAATACCAGAGCAAAGAGGGCATAGCATGAGTACTTCAGCCCTGTTTAGCTTTGAATTAAAAAAAAAATCTCCATGCAGAACATTACTTGGGTTGCTTTTGCAGGGCAATTTTTGGTCCAGAAATAAAGGACGTTTTCCGATTGGCATGAAATGATTTTCTCTTTCTTCTGCTGATGTTGCCAATTTGCTTAGTGAACCAAAAATGCCTCCTGTTATTTTATTTCATGGATGTAGAATGTGATCTGTGCTGTGGCAGCATTTCTGTGGTCCAGTTCTTGTTCTGCAAACATGTTTGCCTACAGTATTAATATTCACCTTAATGGCATAGTCTGACATACGTGCTATTTCTGTTCTAACAGTGAGCATTCTTCAGCAGATAATCAGATGTGGCTTACAGAAGAGAAAAGTCACAGAAAAGGTGCATTTTCCATTGCATTTATTTAAATGCTGAAGGGATATTTCTTTGTGTGAGAGCAGACGTTCTTTGCATAATTTTTGATTATGTGGCGATTGCTTATATTTTGACTATAAATATAAAAGAGTAAATTTGCTGATCCAGATGGTTGTCCTAGATTGGTATTCTGATAGAAATAGTCTTTTAATTGTTCTTTGCATGAAACCATGTGTCTGTATTTGACACCTCATTAAAGGCAGCATTGGTATAAAACTAGAAGCTGTTTTGCTTTGTGATGCTAGTGATGTTGAATGAGAAATTAGAAGTCCCTTAATTCCAACTCATGTCAGTAGTACTTGACACGTTTTTTTACTCGGTACCTGCAAGAAATTGCAACAGTGGCATTAAGAGACCCAGTGAATGTGACTCAGTTGCCTGCAGACTTGTACAAATGGCTTGGTTTATAGGTAAAACTTCAGCTACCAATTTGCTGTTAAGCATGCTTTGCATTAAACAAATGTTTAGCAACTTTAAAAACTGTACTTGGGAATGAATGAGAGATGACGCATCTATAAATATATCCCTTCCTATAAAATTGCTCTGCCATTTATCGAGACTTTGAATTTATAGACCAGTTCATCTGATTTTTCTGGACTGATGTGCTTTGTAGCTTCCTTTCAGCACCTCTGAAAATCAAGCTGCCACTGAATTCGTGCACGTGCATTTGTTAAAACTGAACTGCTGTCAGTTGGACGTACCGTTAATTAGTCTTTGCAATGAAAAAGGGTCGGAACTAGTTTCCATGTCTTCCTTAAAAAAAGAGTAAATAAAAAAGGAAATGAGAGGGAAACCCTGAGGCCTCTTCCTAGCAAATGGGGGTTTGTTTAACCATTGTGGGGTTGTTTAACCATTGAGTGATAAACCTAGGCTGCTAAGTGGGGATAATTGCTTGTCACTCAAGCAATTCAGGTTTCCAACAAGCCATCCGGTTCTTTGGATGGAAATGCTACATTTGATAAAAGCTCACAAACTAGTAAGAGGGAGTAGTTTACAACCAGTAATCTAAAGCATCCAGTAGCAATACAGGCTATACAAGTAAAAAAAGGGGAACAAACAAACCAAAAGAAAAAAAAAAAACAATGCCAAACTTGACCTGTGGTCCTACAGAGTGTTAGCCAGTGCATTGTTTTAGAAGACCTTAGTGACATCAGGCTACATCTGTGACACTTGCAGATAAAAATATTTATTTCTGTGAAAACCTGACTTCTGAAGAACCAGTACTTTAAAGATTTAGAAACAGGAGTCTTCTGAGGTCTAATCCTCATTCTCCAGGCTTGGCTATTGTTTTGAATATTCCATCAAACCCTTACTTCACTACATCATTAATGTTTTTGGGGGTGTGATGAGCTAAGTGATGGCATTTGTTTCTCCTGACTGATTCTGCAGTGATTCTTAATACATCATCCTCAAATGCCTTATCATTTTTCATTTTAAAACAAAGCAAAAAACTCAACACCTCCCCCCAGCCAAAACCCTTCTTGAGAGGAGTGCTTATTCCCCTTGAAATTGATGGAACTATAAAGAGCTTAAAACTCATGTGCTGTATAGTTGTGCCAATAATTTGTATCATGGCCTGTATTAGCAGTCTGGTGCTGTCCTGGGATGGTCTCTTCTACTTACTGTGGTGTTTATCTTGCCCTGACAGTAGAATCTGAAGATCCACATTTTAAAGAGAATCTGTAAATGTTCTGCTGCTGTGATAGTATTAAAATTATATTTGCTGATGGTATGGACTGTATAAATGCTAGGAGTTTTGCAGCATTTGTTCAGCATAGAATCTGAATGCTTTCTAAACATGCACAGATTCATTTTCAAAGTGCTCCTGTGAACGATAGAAATTAGAGAAATATTGGTTTGATGAGCATTGCAGCACACCAGCTGTTCACCAGCTAGAAATAGAGACATTGTGGGGAGTAATATATTGGGAGAGAGGTGTGTAAAATCTACCCATCCCTGTAACAATCACTACCTCCTTTTTTAACAGACAGCTGGAGACAGAGAAAAAAGTTGTGTTGAGGTTTTGTGGGTTTGGGGGTTTTTTTGAGTCTTTGAAAAGGCAACACATGAATTAACCTTTTCTCAGAGGGAAAGGATGTCTTTTCAAACTTGCAATGGAAAACCAAGTATGCTCATCACTAAGCTTTCCATGGGAAATGGAAAGAGATGTTATAGAGAGATGTTTGTGACCAGCTTATGTCATTAATCAAATTCTACAGTTTTTACAACTTAGCCAGAGGTCAGCATATATACTATTACTTGATAGTCAAGCAACCTTATTGCTTAAATTGTTTTTGAAAGAACTTGAACTAATATGTGATCCCAATACAATTAGATTTTTTTAAAAATGTCTTTAAAATTTTTTCCTACTATTTTAAATGTGATGCACAAGGACTGATAAACTTTGATTGTAAGCAAGATGGCTGATGAAGATGCACAGACATCAGTTGAGCTCAGGGTCTATAAAGTCACCACTTTCCTTCCTTGTGTTCAGCTCATGGTTTGTACACTGATGTTGCTGTCAGAGGCCTTTTTAAAGTGATCATTAACTTTTCTCTGTGTTGGGCACCAAAAGAAGATTCCCAAATGCTGGTGGTACCTTTCCAGGAGTAAGTCTACTTCCTGTGGGAAGAGATCTGCTTTGTTTCTCTTTTCTCTTTCTTCTGGTATGTTGCTGCTTTAGGATGACTCCTTACATTTAATTACCTGGTGTACTCCTATCTAATTTTAACAATATTAGGATTACATGTAGATGTTATATGAAGCAAAGAGGATTTTTATGAAGGTATGCATATGAAATGACGTAACTCAAGAGGTATGGCATCCTCTTAGAGAAGAGGGATGGCATCAGTTTGGATCCCACACTGTTTGCTATTGGGAGCACTGAGGACGGAGAGACATGGATATGTTTAAAGTTATGTGCTTAACTTTATAATTCCCTCTTCTTCTCCCAGGGCATTTTTTTTCCTTTACATGCTCCTTAGCTGACATGAAAGCTGTGACTTTTAAAATCTGAATTTCAAAGGAGTTCTTGATATTTGCCTCAGATGTCATCTTTATCTGTAAATCCTCAACTATCCTTCAGTCTGCACATCTGATCCCTCAGCTTTCCAGAAGCCTGTGATCCTTCCTTGATAGCTCCTTAAGCTAAATAAGGAAGCTCTTGCCTGTAGGTCTACACACCACTTGTCTTTCTCATCTGGGTTTCTCAGTTTAGGTAGAAAGCAAGCAGTCTGTGTGATCAGGATACTGGAGATTGGTGGTGTCTGTAAAGCACCTGAGGGAGATTTTCATCAGTGGATACTGATCCTGTTGCTATCACTGAAGTGGGTTTCTGCTAACAGGGTCCCAGTTATTTTGGGGGTATGCATTGTGACTACTGCTGAAAGGTTTTTGGAAATAGAAGGGTTAAGTGTCATTAAACAACTTATTTGCAGCTAGACAAGAGGGTCCAAGTTTTTGCTGGCAACACAACTCTGTCCACATACTGCCTCCTAAAATTTTGAGATTGCATTAGTGTTGTAGTGTCCTGGATAAATAAGGAATTCTGCAAATACTAAGAAGAAAATGAAAGCCTTAGAGGATATTAACTGAAAGGAAGTATTTAACTTGCAGCTCAAGAAGAGAAAGGATAAGGGGGCATTTGGAGAGAGTCTTCTATGTCTCTACTCCTTGTATAGGTGGATTCAGTAGAATTTCTCCATGAAGTGTTTTTTTTGGGTTGTACTTGTTTTCTGCTATGTAACCTGGAAATGTGGTTTATCTAAATTGGTTAAAAATATACCAATGCTGTAGTTATTAAATATCAGGAAAAATTTCAGTTCACAATAATGTCATCTGTATTGCTATATGGTCACTATCTTGTGCTCACCGTTCCTATTCAAGAAATGGGAGAATAGTCAATGACTCTACTCTAAAAAGTAACAGCAGCTGAGGTCTCTATTCTGTTCCCACTCAAAGAGTGGGAACAGAATAAGCTTGAGTAAGCTTTTAAATGCCTTTAGCATTAAATGCTCGAGTCTGCACTACTGATCTCTCAGCTTTCCAGAAGCATTTGCTCCTTCCTCAATGGCTCCTTAAGTGAAATAAAAAGACTCTTCCATGTTAGGTCCAAGTACCACGTACCATCCTTCTCTCAGTAGTTTCTCACTTCAGGCAGGGAGGACCAATGTGTATTACCAGTTATGCACACAGAGCTTGCCTGTAATATCTGAAAACAAAGGATCTCCACTTGCAAATTTTGGTTGCTGTTTGTACTTATTAATAGTATGATTTGTATGCATTTTAATGTTCCCCCTACCAAGACACCTGGGGTTACCAATAGACTTATAGATACTGCTTAATATGCAAGTTAAAAAACTCCAAAGATCATAAAAAAGAGTGACACCCTTCAGAATGGAGGTAGTAAAAAGAGAGCCAAATCTAAAGGGCATTTGCAGTGTTTTGTACCCCCTGTAGAAGACTGGAATCCTGCTGGCTCTGTAATCAGTTAGACATAATTTCTGTGATGTTGTCATGCTCTTAGAGGAGCTCTAGGAACAATGAAGGTGTAACTCTGTGGGCCTTTGTAACACCTCAGGCACCCAGGTGCCACAGGGAAAGGTACTTTAATTGAGAGAAAAGTTTAGGTTTTTTGAACATGTGATGATGTTGTTCTTTACCCTTCATATCTGGATAAAGAAGTGTTAGTACCAGGACTGTCTTCTGTTCTAATGCTAATGCTGTTGGTGAGGACTGTGCAGTATGTTCTAAAGCTCATTAAAAAAAAGAGTAAAAAAACCTTTAATACAATATTTGGGACTGGAGCTTCAAGGAGCTTTTTGTTTCTCTGACTCAGCTTAGTTTCTCTGTTCAACTGCCAAATGTGCCTTTGGGAAGAGGAGACCCTTTCTTTGGTGTTATTTTCTGTGTTCTGAAAGAGGGGGACAAAGATGCTATCCTCTTGTTAGGAAATGGTCTCAGATCCTTTTCTGAAAGACACGTGTGCAATTACCATAAGGTGCTGTATTGCCATGTACTGTATGATTTATCCATCTTTCTGATCTCCTTCCTTTGCAGATTTAGATGAGAAGTTGCTACTATAATGCTTTTAAAAGGCATAAAACCTCCCCTCTACATTAAGAATATAATTCCAAAATTCAAATAATCCTTTCAAATTAAGTAATAGGGGCATTTAGAGCATGAGAACACTCACTGAATGGGATGATACGAGCTTTTCCAGCCTGCTCCTTCCTGATACTTAGTAACATAGCAAAAGCAAAGACCTTTGAGTAGGGGTGCGAGGGAGAGGGGTCGATTCTTGGTTTAAAGACTCATACATTTGATTCATAATTTTTTCCCCTCTAAGTGGTTTGAATCTCATCCAGGCAGTTAGCAGTCAAATTATTTCATTGCTGCTATATGTGTGTCTGTTTAATAAATATGACTCACTCCAGTTGTCTCAGCCTCATTGCTAGTATCTTCTTCACACTATCATCATGGTTAATCCACTTGCTTTGTAGCATTTATGGAGAGATTTGAAACTAAACAGGAAGAGAAAATTTAGTGGTCTTACTGTTGGTAATATAGTCTGTTTATGTTTCAAGTAAGGTACATCAATGGGATTAGCATGAAGCTGTTTGGATTTGGTATCTCTGTTATTGAATCTACACAGGAATAAAGAGAAGAATTAAATCTCTAGCTTTTTCACTCCTGCATCTTGCTTTGATTTTTCTGCATCGCTGGAAAGCTAATAAAATGTAAACCTTCCTTTAAATAGAATGTCTTCTCCTCTTTATTACTGTTGTGGTGTGCTAAAGTCTATACATAGTTGTTGCTATAATGGTTACTTTAAAACTCTCTCTTATGGTAAAACTTCATGAGGTTCTGCATATTTGTAATTTCTGCATATACTCATTTCTTGGATGGCAAATTACACCCATTAAACACATATACCTGAAATCAATGGGTAGTTGCTATTATGGAGGCAAAACTGGGTTGAAGTTCTAGAGTTATTTTATTAATTGCTGGGGTGGAGTCATCTTCAAAGCAAAATATACCAGTGGGTGAAACTCTGGAAAGCAGCATTGAGTACTGTAACTCCTTTGTACTCACGTAACACTGTGTAAGCAGCAGCTTCCGTGAATGTGGTTTCCCTCTAGTGGCTCTCCCTGCGGTAGATGCTGCTCCTGTGATTACCTGGCTCCCCCACTTACACCAGGAGCAGTCTTGAGCTTCGCTCTGTGAAAATCTAGTGTGTACAAATAATTCCTTAGGCAAGTTGTAGATGAGTCACAATATAGCAGCTTCTATATTCCTCGGTATACCAACGCTGAAGCTTTTGTTGCCTTGCTCTGTTAGGAACAGCAGTTTAAGACTTTAGGCAAATGTGAAGTGGTTCATATGACAGCCTTATCTGAAAACAAACATAGAGTCAGTGTGACTGAAATCACTTTGAAGTTAATTTAATTAAACTCTTGTAAATCTTAATTTTAAAAGCATGAATACTTGAGGTTATTTTACATACTTCTGTGTCCTTTTTTGACCTCCTCCCTGATTATGAATATAAAATAAAATCCCTTTCCTTAAAAGTGGAAAGAGCTCATTCAATAAAAATGGGAAACCATCTAGTACCATTAAAAATTAAGATTATCTTGAATAGATAATAATGCTTAATTTTATTAACAGTGGATTTTTTTCATTTAGCTTGAAGTTGAAATATTTTGGATGTTTTCTCAATCAGAATAAAATTGGTTTTGGATAAAATGAAATATTCTTTCATTAAAATTCCTATTTAAACCCTTTTGAGGGGATCAAATTTCTATTAACATGAACATTTTTCTGTTAAAAATTATTTTGCTCTTGATACACAATGCAGTGTCAAAGGCATTAAAATTCAGCAGCAGTGAAATTGAAGTAAACAAGGAGCATAACCTACTAACTTTGATGGAAAAATCTCCATATAACTGCAATTTGTGCCATATGTGACCTGTATGATATATGCAATCAAATTATCTCCCTATTCTTAATCACAAGTTATATTCATGTCACCTGAAAGACATACAACTTAATTTCTGCACTAAGTTTTGTTTCAGAGCTTTATGAAAAAGCTGCAACTGTGTTGAATGCTGCCTGAATCTGTGCTGAACCTTATTACAGCTATTGGCCAGGGTGTCTGCAGTGAAAATAACATTTATTCAGTATGGTGATATATGTATTTATAACAAAAGCAAGGAATATGTTTTGTTGGGTTTGGTTCTTTTTTTTTTTTTTTTTTTAAATAAGGGGTTTAAAAATTAAAATAGATCGTATACAAAATAATTAAGCCTAGCTTATTTTTTTGTAATGTCTATATGGAGATGGGGGTATGTTTGAGAGATCTAGTAGGGTAGTCTTGCTACTTTTCAGCTAGTTGCTGAGATAATTCACTGCACTTTATTAGTCTGGATGTTTCAGGGAATTCTTACTTGCACTTGTGAGGCTAATTGACTCTGTGGATGTTTAAATGACTTTGTGTATGTGCTTTTTTCTGCTGAATGGATGTAAATAATTAAACTTTGCTTCTGGGTAGGCTGATATAAATCATCTCAACTTTATTGACTTTTCACAGTAAAGCCACTGTGTAAAGCTGTAAACATAAAAGTTTTTAGCATGCCTCACAGAAAAGTTGTTTCTTAAGTGCATGCTATGTTTTGTTTAAACGTGTGGGGTAGTATATGGACATGATCCCGTTCCTTGAGGAAAGGAGAGACTGCTGCAGGTAAGATCCCCAGTGAAGATACTGAGTATCTGTAGGGGGAGTGCAACTGCTTATTCCTTGTTAGCAGCCAACATTTGCTTGAAAAGAGGAATTCTAAAGCCTGTATATGAGCAAAACAAGTGTGTGTGTATGAGAATATAGGTTGATTTGACTGGGATATCTAGATAAATGTCTGCAACGTACAGTCTGGGTTTGCCACTTGTTTCTTAGCAATTAACAATGCTCCTGGTGTTGAACAGCAAATCCTGGTCAAAGAAAAGACTGTCCTAAAACACTTTGTCCGTACTAGTGCTTCCTGAAAGAAGCAACAAAATTTACACTAGTGGTTTATATTTAACCAAGATTGAGAGTTACTGAAGATTTTCAGACCAGCTGCCAGCTCTGCTTTGAGCCATTGTTGTGTTTTGATATTTGACCTGTGCTTTATAGGAACTTATTGCATATCAGGAAGCCACAAAGGTGTGTGAAAAATTGCCAGCATCTTTGTCCTTGCACCCATTTCTTCCTTTTTTGAGGTCTTGTGATTCATTGTCATGTTTCACAAATCTCTGTGTACACATTTTATACAGCAAACCACAACTTCTCTGGTCATTATGTAAAGGTGTAAGTAAAAACAACCCATGCCTCTCCTCCATCACAAATGAAAAAAAAAAAGGTGGGAGGGAGGGGCAAAGAAACTTCCCCTGCCCAGCTCTTCCTTTCCTTGGATTGCTAATGGCTTTCTGACAGGATGTTGCCCTGTATAAAAGGGACACAAAAATTCATCTTTCCACTGAAAAAATCCGAAGTGGTAGCTAAGGATTTTAGGGAAAAAGTAAAAGCAGAGAAAACCTTATCATTACTGAGGGCCTTCTTTGAAAAGCATTAGTATCACTGTAGAATTATTTATTATTGTAATTGTACTGAGGGAAGCACCTTGTCCATTCTCATCAATATGGCAACGTCCCTTCTGTTCAGCTCTTGTGATGTTCTGTAGACTTCAGTGTTCCACTTCTGTAGTGTTGGACAAGATATGCAGTGATAAAGATAGCCTGGTTTCATGCAAGTCATTTTAATCTTATAAATGGATCAGATGATGACAGCCTGTGCCAAGGTAAAAGCACACTTTTTGATCCACCTGTGAGGAACTGCAGAGGGGATTAACCCTCTTTCTCCTTTATCTCATAGAGGAAATTTTCGTGTGCTGTTAGCCACTGAGGGTGCATAAGAAGTGCATTTTCAGAGATATTGTCAGAACTGCATGCCTCTGACCAGTTGTTTGTTCTGAACAAGCGAGTTCTTGGGGAGCACATGGAAAGCAACTTGGCATTTTTAGAAGGCATGATCTGCTTTTTGATTCTTTATACTTTGGCATGTGTATTCTTGGCACTTTGATATAGTTTATTTGAGCCAAGCTATTAATTAGCAGCAGTGCACCTTTGATACAGAGATAATGTTTGGGACACTCTGGGCAGATTGGATGGAGTTCTTCCATGTTTGAAAGCATATACTAATTTTTTTTTTTTTTATTAACAATATGCATAAAAGTTTGAGTAGATCTTGAAGGATTCATGGGAGAATGAGGAGGAGTCACTGTGGTTGAATCAAATAATATTTGCTCAAAAAGCCTGAACTGCAGCTGAACTCATGTCCAGAATTTGGGGATTGCTGAGAGACAGATATTTTTGCTTCTGATTAAGTAGTATTTGCAACTGCAAAGCATAAAAAGAATATTCACTAGCCTGCCTCATTTGAGTTGCAAAATGAAACATGGTGATCAATTCCATATGATAAACAGTTCCTCAGACAGCATTAGGAAGGGGGATGGAATGACCAAGACAATCAGAGATGCCAACAGGAGTGAGGGTTTGTCAGCTTAACTACTAAGTTATTGCAACAGTAACAACTTTCTTGTTCTGTTTACTGTTACGTTGTGCTTTACTCTTTTCATGCATAAAAAGAAATAAATTGTCAAAATTACCTAATGCCCAGTGGCCCAAAGTATTCTAAATAGAAAGTGTTTCCAGGTGTGCCATTCATTGCTACAAGAGTTCCTTGTTTGCCTTTTCTTGTCTTTTATCATAAAAGAATGTTATACAAAGGGAAGATACAAATCTCTGGATTTCTTTCTCTGTCCATTTGATCTTCTGTTTTGCTTCCTCTTATGTCTGTTGTCCTTTTGAAGGATGATGAGGAAAAAATATAAAACTGCAAAACATAAGACCACAGAAATGCCTGGCAGGAGATTGTTCTTAGGGACAGTGTTATGGTGCAGGAACATGTGGCCCATTTCTTTTCTATTTTTCCCAGCATAAGCAACTGTTGGATTAGGAATCTTCAAGTCCTTGTTTAAAAATTGATCACACATAAATGTCTGTATAGTAATGGCACGTGTAATAATCATGCTCAATGAAATGGATTTTGGTATCCAGATGTGAAAGTCCCTGCATACATAGTTCTTGGAGCTACTTAGAATTCCATGGGAGCTTATACAAAGAGCAGCAATTTATTTGCACACTCTCAGTTGAAAAATGGTGACACAATTTTGCTGGTTTTCAGATCAGCCCACTGCTGCATAAATGTCTTGAAAACATTTGAAAATTAACCAGTTTGAATAGAATAAATTAATGTTTGTTTAATGCTTTCTTTTAAGATCAGATATGTTTGATTTGAAGAACTTATCTGAATGCTCTTAAGCATCCTCATGTATTGAATTTTTGTATGTAGTGTTATTTGGGTAACCCTACTAAAAGAAGCCAATGCCCATTTTTGCAAAAGGGAGGGTGGTAAGTGAACAAAAGTATTAAAACTTATTTTTTGGTTTCTACTGATCAAATATAAAATTGGCTGATCAAGACATGGACTTAAATAATAAAGTAATTAATATCTGCAGTGCTTAATTTTCAAATTTTTAGCCCAAGCTATTAACCAATTACTTCTAAGTAGACAACCTTATTCATTTGGAAAATGTAGGAATGCTGCAACTTTCTATTCATTTATTTTTTACTTGGTTAAGCTACATTTTCTAAGAATATAGTCATATAACTTCTGTTGGTGTCATAGTTTTGTTTTGAAAGTGTTACAGTGGGCATCAAGACAAACCAAACCCCAGACCGTTTGAGCTGATCCCTGTTTTGTCAGGCTAGGGTTGAAAATGTGAACTAGAAGGACAGCAACTGAGTTCCTCAACCATGCTGAACACAGAGCTATTGCATAGAAAGCATTGCATTGTCAGCTGAGCAGACTCCAGCACACCTGGCTATTTCTCTTGGCTGAGCCCTCCAGAGCTCTGATGGGTATGTGGAAAAGACTGGGTTTTTAGAAAGCATTTGCCATCCCTCCCCCCTTTCCCCTGCTTTCAGATGGCATTATATAAACATACAGTTCCAGGTGACCTCCTTCATTTTCCTACCTGGGAAGTGGCTGTGTAGAACTATAGTAACTGATGCTGTATATTTTGATATAGACAATAATTTCACTGTTTATCCAGAGAGAGATATAATTCTGTGAATTCTGCTTCAGGATAAAATGTACTTACTGATGTAAATCTAGCATAGCTTTCTTGGATTCTTAGTGTTTTGCTTGTCTGGAGCCAAAAAACTTAAACTTTCTGGCCATGATCTAGCTGCCTTGTTCAGCTGGATTATATGTGTGGTATGTAACTTTGGCACATGGATGAGCGACAGCAGAAGTTATGGGTTTCTCCTGCTAAGGAGTTATTGTCTGGAACTTCAGTACATGACTCCCCATCTTTTTAATCCAAGAATGCCTCTTACCTTTCAGATCACTAGAAAAACATTTTTCTCAGTTTATGGTAAAATTGTCTGGCAATGGTCTTTATTTGGAAAAGGTATTAATCTTCTTTTTTTATTAGCATGAGCTGCATGATTTTTTTAAAAAGAGTAACAGAATATTTATTTTGCTTTGTTCTCCTTCTGAAGAATTCCTATACTACATATAGAATCCTAGCTGAATGAGACACCACCTTCTTTGCCCATGTTCCTTCTTTGGTGAAAAGCAATTACAGTAATGCTGCTCATTAGGCACTGTGCCTCCTGTGGGCTGTGCATCTGACATTAGTTTTACCAGTGCAGTAAGATGAGCTGTAGCAGTGTCTCATTGTCCCTATCCCACCTCTGTTAATAGGTTCAATATCTCTTGTTGGGTTTTTTTTTCTTGGGTTCCCCTTTTGCCAGTTTGGGCAGTGGGTCCAAACCGGTGTGCAACAAGTTTGGCTGTGCTCATTCTACATTTTCTGGTATATCTGGATCAAGTCCCCCCCACTTTAGTACTGTACTGAAATGAGGATAGATGCTTTTAATTTAGCACACACCATTATTCAATTTCACTTACCATTTGACATGAGTGAGGTGTTCCGGTCCTGTAATCTGAACAATTAATTTTTTAAGTAATTGCCTGTCAACTGTGATTGGTGAGCAAAACTAGACAAATATGGGTAGCACTAATGCTGTTTTCCCAGGAGCATTGTTTACAAGGGCAACTGTGGTATAACCTTTTGGAGAAGACACGGCTCCTCTTTCTCTTTTGACTGATATCCAAGGGGTGAAGTAAGCACCTCAAATCTAGGCTGCTTTGCCAAAAAACCTTAAAGCAATCAGTGAGGTTGGTGAATGGTTTTCTTTGAGATTATAATTTTTTAAAAAAATTATTTCTAAAGGTGGTATATGAAGTTCTGTGAGGGTTTTTTTTATTGCTTTTTGGGGAGGTTTGTGGGGTTTTTGTTTTTGGGTTTTTTTTGAAACTGAAACCAACCTGGTGTTTGATACTGAAGTGTTGAAAGACCAGTGTGTTTAACTTTGAAAGGAATCCCAAGTACCTTGGGGATGTTGTAAATCCAGATTCTTTGGAGAGCAAAATGCTACTGTAATGGATCTATTTTAGAGACATTTCAGTCATCAACTTCTTTTCCTATTACTGTAGTGTGCTGTGCAACATGATGTTTGGAAATTAGTACCACAGCACAAGAGAGATTTGTACCCATTTTAAATGCATGTGACTTTAGAGCTCTGTGGAGGAAGGCACCTGACTGAGTGGAAAGGTTTGTGATTCCCTGAGCTGGGAATTGTAGGTGTGAGGGTTGATTAGAGGTTTTTCTATACCTGTACACTCTACTGGTCTGTATCACACCAAGTTGTTTTTCATGACTTTTCCCATTGAGGAAATACTAAAGCAATTGTGGGTCTGGCTTTAACTTCTGTACCTGTCACCCTTCCCAGGCAAGGGACCTGAAACTCTCTATGCTGGGCA
The DNA here is from genome assembly GCA_013399945.1 of Ploceus nigricollis. Taxonomy (NCBI): domain Eukaryota; kingdom Metazoa; phylum Chordata; class Aves; order Passeriformes; family Ploceidae; genus Ploceus; species Ploceus nigricollis. The sequence continues at coordinate 1,303,998 of VXBC01001445.1, read as the reverse complement.
GAAACTCAATGACAATGAGTGGCACACTGTCCGGGTGGTGCGGCGAGGAAAGAGCCTCAAGCTGATCGTGGATGATGATGTTGCTGAGGGTAAGTGTGATGTATCAGGATTTTTTGATCACTGTCCTTGTGTCTTGGTTCCTAGTCTTTGCCATTATGCTCCTTCTCACTGTTCTTCTGTGTATCTCTCCCACCACCCCTCCCTGTTACCAGTCATGTATTATTTAGTGTTACGGTGTTGAAAATGAATGTTCAGGTCTGAGAGACTTCTTAGCCAGCACCAGAAACTTCTGTGACTACTGTAACAACCTGAGATACGGGTTTAGGGGACAGATAAGCATGCACTTATCTCAGACTGTAGAGGCGTTCAGCAGAACTTTCTCTTGGTCCAGGCTCTTTCTGAGGTAGACTGAATACACTCCATTCCTGAGCTGCATGTGTGATGGTTTCCAACGCTGTGGAATCAAGGCCAAGGCTCTCTGGACCATTCCTCTACGCAAACTTTTCCTTATGTCTCTGCTGCTCATTTTTGGTTTTTCTTTCTTTATTTTTTTTTATTTTACTTTTTGTAGTTTGGACATTCTAGGTTATTTTCTTTCCTTTTTTTTTTTTTATTTCCCAAGTTCTTGTGTGCATGGTTCAGAGCCATCCAGAAGAAAAAGCAAGCAAAGCAGTTTGTTCTCAGCTTTGGTTTAGTGGTTAAGGAAGATTGTGACTTGACAAAGTGTGTCAGTCCTTTTTTTTTTTTTTTTCTTGATTTTTTTTTTTTATAATTTTTTGCTTTTCCAGAC
>VXBC01001445.1:1287686-1303201 GCA_013399945.1 Ploceus nigricollis | reverse complement strand
GGACAAATGTTTTCGGTCCTTTTTTTTTTTTTTCCTTGATTTTTTTTTTTAATAATTTTCTGCATTTCCAGACAGCTTTTTGAGCTCCTACTTCTTTTTGCAGAGAAATGTAGTTGAAAGGAGGAAAGAAAAGATCAGTTAGGAAAGTTGGTGTGTCCCAGGTTAAGATTTGCATTGAAATGATCAAAGCACTCCAGACTGATCCTTTTTTAATTGCAGAATTTTAGAGATGATACTTTTCAGGTCCATTTCTCCATGACTGCAAGAGCCAGAAACCTATCTTTCTTTTCTTTTGAAGGTCTAAAATTCTCATAATTGTATAAAACTTTAGGAACTGGGCTTTTGAGAAATGCATCAGCAGTCTGGAGACTGATAATAATAATAATAAAAAAAAGAACCACCACCACCAACAGTAAAAAAAACCAAAAAACAAAAAACCAAAAACCAAACAAAAAACCACCAAAAAACAAACAAACAAAAACAACAGCAACAAACCAAACCAAATAAAAACCCCAAACCCCCCAAAAAATGGGAATCCTGAATGCAAAACTGATGCAGGTATAATTATTAGTTGACACCCATGCTGGTTTGCCAAAAAGCTGAAATCCTCTTTTCTGAGTAGCTTCTACTCAGAATGCAACTAGGAGTAATGGCTACCACACATAGTGCCAGAACATTATAACCTATCTCTGAAAAAAATTTCTTCTGTATGAATGTGAATTATTTTAAATATTGTGGTAATTTAGATTATTTGAAAAGCTAGGAGTCAGAAATCTGAAATATGCCCCAAAAAGTCAGCTTACAGGAAAATGGTTTGAAATACGTTTTCTCTCTGAAGTAATTATGAGCTCTCCTATATAGGCTGTGATTTTGCAAGAGAGAACAAGAAACACGCAAGGAAAATCATTCCTTCTTCTAGCTGGAAGTCAGCCTTGGTGGTGTCTTGGTCAAAATTAGCTTATAGGAAAAATTAATTTTATTTAAGAGGGAACTTAAACACTTCATCCCGATTACTTCTAAATTTGAGAACAATTCTTCTGGATATGCTTTTTTAGGAAGCACCACGAGGTGGCACTCTCTGCATTACCGAATCGATCCCCCAAAGCCATCTGTTTTTGCAGTCTTTTTCACGAAGCTGAGTTTATAAATAATAATGATACAATCCTGTACTAAAATAGGATACGCATATGTACATGTATATGAATTACATAATTAAAGATGCATTACTGCTAAAAATATCTGTTAAAAGAATGCCATCATGGCAAAGTCAGAAGTCAGAAAAGCCAGAGTCAAGATTTTTTGTGCAATCTGCATCCCACTTCCTTGGGCAGATGATAACAGTCTTCAGTGGTGTGGTCACATAGATTTTTCCACAGGATTCTTGCTGTCTTAGGCATAGATCAGAAGTCTAAATTGGGCCCCCAGTAAAAATAAATAGCCTATTTGATTTCTGTCTTCTTATTGCTTGCTTGGAACAATGCATGCCAGCTGAATTTTGCTCTAAATTTAGACTTTTTAAAAAATATTTTTAGCTTTTTTATTTTGTGTGTGTGTGTTGTAGGCTACTCATCAATATGTTTATACAGAACTAAGAAGCTTTAACTGGATTTATTCCCATGTGTATGTTATGTGAAGTGACTGGGCATCTTTTTCCCATTTTACAGGTTTGGGAACAAGGCACCAGATTAAAGTTGCATGTATTTGGTACCAATTTGCCATGTTCTTTTAGTCATTTGCATCAGAAAGATTCAGCATGTCTGTAAATTACATCCTGTAAATTAGTTCAACCCTGCCACTTGGGGAATTAGATGTAGACAATTAATGACCACCTATGAAAAATTTGTAATGAAGTGTCTGACTTGGTTTCCTGTAGAACATCTAAGGCAGAGACAGAATCCAATTCTGGACAGCATTTTACTATTCAATCACAAAACCTTTGTCCCACATTCCTCCTGACCTCAGAACAGATGTCAGGACATCAGTGGTAAATGAGGCACAAATACAGCAGATATATTCCTCTCTATGAAATCTTCCTAGCACCCAAATACCACAGTGGAGGCTGGAATTTTTTCTGTCTGCTATCACTTGAACTAGAGAGTTTCTGATTGCTGTAGTAGGTACAGTACTCTGTAGAGCACAGTGGGGAACTAGAGGTGAAATCTGCAGGTGGGGCTGATAGCTAATAAGATCAAGAAATACTGGATTGCACTCCATGATTTTCTAGGAAATCACATCTCTGTCCTGATTCTGATCTTGTATTGCCATGTCCTTTGCAGCTTTTCACTGAACTACTCCTGACTTTCTACAGTACTGCCTCTGGCAGTATTTTTTTTTATTAAGCCAGCTCCAGTTTTCTCATTTTTCACCTTCTCTAAGATTCTGGGCTCACCTTCTCCAAATTCCCTCACTCCATTTTTAATGCCCCCTATATTTCGGCTCCCTGTCCCAGTGTGCTCCAGATTCCCCAGTCTTGGCTTTTTTCTCCTACTCAGGCCACAATTGCCTTGTATTTTTTTAAGTGTAGAAGAAAAAAGGAGGAGTTTTCTTGCCTTTGACAACTGACATCTCTTAATTTTATTGTTCTAATTTTTCGAAGTAAAGAAGCAGGATTTTTTTTTTAAGTGACTTTTCTAATTTTAAGAAAATACAGTTCTGATTTGGAAAAAATCATAAATTTTATAACATTGAAACTGAAACTCTGAGCCTGTAAGGATCACAGTAGTGGAAGTGAAAAAGCTGTCTAAATAAATGTCCCGATATACTATTTCAATTTCTGGAAACTTCAATTTTTCAAACTAAAATAATATTATTTCTGGTAAAGAACTGTTTCAGGATTTAAAAACACTTGCATTGGTGCTGACACTTGAATTTTTAAATAGTCAGAAATTTGTGACTCCCTTCAGCTGCTTTAAGTTTGATCAGCTGTGTCTGCTTGGACTGAAGTTTTCCGTGGTCTTTGTATAATTGCATTGATATTTAGATCCACTGGTAAAATTTGGAATAAGTGAAAAAGGTGAATTGATTTATATAATATTTTTTCTTAATATTTGAAGTAGATAGCTGAAAAAAAATTTTTAATAACAACTGTGCTTGTTTGCTGTCTTTGAATAAAACTTGTTCATATTTGGACAAAGTATAAACTGTAAAACTGCAGTTTGTACATGACCATAAGAGGTGAGTTAGAAATATTTCAGTTTTCAGAATGTCTAAGCAAGAAAATGACCATCAGTTCATATAATCTGGCTCTTTATACACTGCCAGCCAGAATGTATCATCCATGTATCTTTATAAATGTGTTCAGGTTTTGTTCTATCCCCAACAGAAAAAAAAAATTCACAACTCATAGGAAACGTCTTGAAAGGACTACTGCTTTTTGGTTGGTCATTTTTTTTTGTTTGTTTGTTTGTTTTTTTTTGTGGTTTTTTTTTTTTTTTTTTTTTTGTTGTTGGTTTTTTTTTTGTTGTTTTTGTCTTTTAATGCCTGGAAACTCTTGTAGTGAAATGATAGGAGACTTCAGGAGACAGCACAGAATATGAGAAAGCTTATAAATCTCAGTTGATACAACCTAGAGGAATTGGAGGAGTTTGTTCTAGGTTCAGCTATGGTGATTGGTATGATTCCGAGGTACAATTTCAATGACTGACAAATATGTCTTGCAGTGACTGGTTGAGAGTTGTGTCGATATGCTTGCTGACCAGCAGATGCATTCTAGTCAGATACTGTTGCTAAATTTTGTCTGTCTATAGCACACTGGAAATATTTATTCCGGTCTTTATCCAGTTGTGAAATTTCACAAAAATAGTGTGAATTTAAATATCTTTGTTCCCTCTGGATTTTAAACCTGGTGAATTTGACCAGCATGTTAAAATCTTATGAGAGGGACCAACAGGTAATGTGGCTTTTTTCTTTGGAAAATCTACTAAAAGAGAGGACTGTGCAGTGATTATAATCATGGACAAAACACACCTGACTTGGAGAAAATTAATTTAATTTACTGCCAATTAAAAATAGAGTTGAATGGTGAGAAACAAAGACAAGAAAGTAGAACAGTGTCTGCCATCCTCTTTTACTGGATTTGCTCCTCCCTGTCTCTCCCCTGCCCCCACTAGGCAGAGAAGGGGGTTGGAGAATGGTGGCTGTGCTCAGCCTGTAACAGCTCCTCTCTGACACTCCTTCCTCCTCACACTTCTGTCCTGCTCCAGTGTGGGTCCTAGTCATGGAATGCAGTCCTTCATGAAGTGCTCCAGCATGGGTGGTCTCCCTAGGCTTTCAGGAAAACCTGCTGCAGTGTAGGCTCTCCAGGGGCTGCAGTTCCGTCAGGAAATATCCACCTGCTCTAGCACAAGAGTCCTTCATGAGTTGCAGTGTAGTTGTCTGCACCACTGTGCTCTTCTTTGTGGATGATGGAGAATTTCCACTCTGGAACATGGAATGCCCCCTCTTCCCTCTTTTCAGTCCTTGGTGTTCACAGGGGTTTGAGTTGGTTTTTTCCCCCCTTTGTTTCTTGTGGGTAGCATGTCCTTTGTTACATGTTTTCTCCCAGGTACCACCATCTTGTCCTAGGGGCTCAGCTGTGCTCTGTGGTGTGTGGGTAGGAGCCATTTGGAACCAGCCATATCAGGTGTGGGCTAACCTCGGCCTCTCCTCACTAAGGCTGCCCTGCAGCCACCCCACAGCCAACACCACACTTCATAAACCCAATGAGAACTGCAGAAAATTTCATGAGAGAAAAAATAATGGCCTATATGTAGCAGAATTTGAATAGTGGTTGTACAGTGAATGATAGGAAAACAATTAAATTCTTAGTATTTCATTAATTTCTGTTTACTAAATGGACAAATTTGCACATGTGACCAAAGAGTGAAAACTACCTTAATGAAGAACTATGGAGGGCTAAAATAAGATTGGCTGAAAGGGTTTTCATTCTGATGTTGCCCAATTTGTCTTTATAGCATACTGTTGTTATTTCATCTGTCTGTATGGGTTTTGTGTCTGCACTAGTGCCTAGATCACTTTGTGAAACATTTAAATATGCTGTAGGAGGAGTCTGACAGTAGTATTTGGTATACTGAATAACTTGGATATTTTGAGAGGTTAAAATCTTGTCATAATGTGGTAAATAGCCTAAGTGGTAGGTTCATGATTTAAATATATGGAGGGCTTTTTACCCGTTGCATTTTTGTGTGTTTTCCTCCTGCCATGCTCTTAAAGGAGAGGGATAACATCAGGTACCAGGAGAGAACAAAGGAATAAATATCAGCAATTTTATGACTGTTCTTACTTCTCTCTCTGCTCTATTTATATTAATCTATGTTTATTAAGTGTTTTCAGGAGATGCACTTGGAAAAGTTGTTTCAGAAGTGTTTGAGTTGTTTGGCAGATGGTCTGCTGCATCAAATAGATTACCGTCAGCTTTAAGGGAGATGCCTGGTCTTCTTCACAGACAAAGTCTGTGAAGCACAGGGAAAAGTACAGAGCTTGCTGCCCTTTAGAGGCCTGTCTTTTCTGCCAGATTTTGGTAAAGGCTAGACTCACAATCTCCACCAAACCTCTTCACCAAGATTCTATACATCCTTTCTTACGCAAGCTACTGAACAGTGATCGGATACAATTTAGTTCTGCTATTAGTCTGGAAACTGGAGTGTGAAGGGCTCCATATAACCTATTGCTGATCTCCAATATTCCTCCTTGTTTCTGTCCTTCAGGCACAATGGTTGGTGATCATACCCGCTTGGAGTTCCACAACATCGAGACAGGGATCATGACAGAGAAACGGTACATCTCTGTCATCCCCTCCAGCTTCATCGGCCATCTCCAGAGCCTCATGTTCAATGGGATGCTCTACATTGACCTGTGCAAGAACGGTGACATTGACTACTGTGAGCTGAAGGCACGCTTTGGTCTCCGCAACATTATAGCTGACCCTGTGACATTCAAGACTAAGAGCAGCTACTTGAGCTTGGCCACCTTGCAGGCTTATACATCCATGCACCTCTTCTTTCAGTTCAAGACCACCTCAGCTGATGGTTTCATCCTCTTTAACAGTGGTGATGGCAATGACTTTATTGCAGTTGAACTAGTCAAGGGGTAAGTGGCTTTCTGTTGTTTTCTACCAGCTTATTTATAGATAAATTACTTATAGGTGAGCTTAAAATGCTTACATGAAGAGAAGTTCACCTGATACTCAGGTTTTCTCTGTTTGCTGAGCTGTTAGACAAAGTGTTTAAACAAAAACAGTGAAGCTTAAGACTCCTGATTTTATCACTGACTTCCTCCTGTGACTGTGGGAGGGACATTTTTACAGTGTGCAACATCAGTATTTTAAGTCATTGGGACATAGACTAATGTTTTGTCCTGTCAACCTCGCAGATTAGCACAGAGGAGGAGATGTGCTGAGGGCTCTGTATGTCTCTTCTTCCCCACTCCCTCCCCCTTTTTTTTTTTTTTTTCCATTGTACTACTTGTTTTTCTGCCATCTCCAGTGAAGGAAAAAGAAAAAGCATATGGGCTGATGAATTTGTACTTCTGCTGGTGATGCTTAATGAAAAGCAAACTCAGCTTGCTTTTGAGCTGCTGTATTCTTTTCAAAAGACCTATAGCTTATAAAAAAATCCTTTGTTAGCTGAAAAAATTTTGATCTCTGATGATTTAGTCATGGTAGACATGTTTTCTACAGTTTACTAGTCCTTTTTATTTCAGTTCAATCTGTTTTTGTTTTTGCCTTTGCACATACTTCTGTAAGTGGGACATTGAGATTAATAAAAAAAGCAACAGTCACGATCTCCTGGTGCTCTGTTGAGAGTAGAATTTTTTTGTTTTTTTTCTTTTCTGAGTAGAATACTTCTCTTCCATCCTCAGGTGGATTTCTGTGTTTGAACTATATAAATAATTCAGGGTAACACTCCCAAGACTTCAGTCTTTGTTAGGGTCTCTATTTTTGCCAAAAGCTTTGCTAATTGTTTTTCAGTTGTTTGAATAAGTCTAGGATCTCATGAGAATTTTTGTACAATATTTCAAGTGAGTTTCCTAATTAACTTCTTATGGGAGTTATTCAAAACTCAGAATTAACCTGGGGAATATATGCCCCAAATAAGCATATCTAGTGTTGCTCCCTAGTACATTTATCAATATTACCAATTAAAAAAAAAAAATTATATGCACAGACAGTGTTTTTGTGGATCTGAGAGAATTTTGTGAAAAAGAGGAATGTTTTATTGTTAGAAGCTGATTACTTGAAATGTTGTCATCTCAAAATACTAATCTTTACACTTTGGTGGAAAGGCAACAACTATATTCTTTCAGAGCAGTGGCTAACATTTTGGCTTATTAGAACTTTCTAACCTAGAGATATTTCCCTTCATGACTTTTCAAAGTTAATTTACCAGCTCTGGCTAGAATAAGTTTCAGTAATGCTGGAGTTCTTCCAGGATTTTAACCAGTTCTTGCTATATTTACAGGTATATACACTATGTGTTTGACCTTGGAAATGGACCTAATGTTATCAAAGGCAACAGTGATCGTCCTCTGAATGACAACCAATGGCACAATGTTGTCATTACCCGAGATAACAGTAACACACACAGCTTAAAAGTGGACACTAAGGTGGTCACTCAGGTTATCAACGGTGCCAAAAATCTGGATCTTAAAGGTAAAGTCTACAAGTTTAACATATTCCGTCTTTGTTCTTGCAGGGCTGAACTAGTGAACCAGAGAAAGCTTGGAGTAACCATGCATTACAGAACAGTAAATCTGGACTTTGCATATTTTGGCATTCAAATTCATTTATCTCTTTTTTGTTTGACAACTTCTTGTAGCCAAATAGTTTGTCATATTTTGCTTTTTCAGAAATTGTAATTTTTCAGTTTTTCCTAGTTAGGAAACTAACAAGGTAGCAATGAAAACTGGGATTATTTAGGGGATTTTGTGATGCGTTCTTTTGTTTTGTTTATATTTTGGTTGGCTATTTAGTTTTTGGGTTTGTTTTGGTGTTTTGTAGTAAAGGAAGCAGAAATGACTTCTTGCCCAATATGTTGCTCTGTTTTTAACTTTTTCTGAACGTGTGTTCACTTTGCTTTATTCATGTTTGGTGGCAAGAAAAGTGACTTTAGAAGGTGTGTAACCTCCTCCTCCTTGTATGTTTATCCCTCTCTGCTCTAGGTGATCTCTACATTGCTGGCCTGGCTCAAGGCATGTATAGCAACCTCCCGAAGCTTGTGGCCTCGCGTGATGGATTTCAGGGCTGTCTAGCATCTGTAGACCTAAATGGGCGTCTGCCCGACCTTATCAACGACGCTCTGCACCGCAGTGGGCAGATTGAGCGTGGATGTGAAGGTATAATTGATTTCAGAGAGGTTCCCCTCTCCAGCGCTCACTTTGCACTTCATTGTTGCACTCTGTGCATCTACTTGTTTACCTTACTATCCATTTCATTAGTTTGCTTCCATGGCAGTATCCTTCATTACACTTTTGTCTACCAAATGCAGCTTATGGATTGACAGTTCCTGTGAGTGGCTTAGCAGCTCTTATATGCTCTATCCCCTGTGGGTTGGTACCTTTAGTAGTGGGAAAGGATGGTACTAGGGGATAGACTACTACTTACTAGTAGTTTTCTCAGAGTGTTTTATTAGCATTGCAGTAGCCTTAAAATACTTTGGAAGATGTTCTGAGCGTTCAGTTCATTTGTGCTTCAGAGCACCCTTTCTTGGGATCCACAGAAGTAAGTATTTGGAAGAACAAATACAGACAGGGGAAATGGAAGGTAGTAGGAGCTGAATGGTAAAGATTGGACTGGAAGAGGAGTTAGTTTTTGATGAGGTGGGCCTCCAGTGAAAGCACTGGAGGCATTGCCTCTTCTGCCTGGGGAACAGTTCTCTTCTCTTTTCCAGCCAGTTTAGAACTAAGTGGGATGAGTTACTTTTTGCAGCATGTAAACAGTAGTGATTTCTTGAAGCCTCTTTAAATAATTCACTGTTCCTGTAAGCTCCCAATAGTTAAAAGAATATTGACATCAGCATCACTGACCCAGTACAATGCATATGGCTTCAATTCCCAAAGCACTTGGGATACTTACCATCCAAATCTCCAAGGTTTTGCTGTCTGGGTTAAATGACAATCACCATTATGTCTAGAATCACTCAGTACCAGTCTGCTGTGTCGGCTACCAGTCACTACAGGAAGATAGCTTTTTCTGTGAAGTTTGTGTGTATGTTTGCTAAAACAAGATGTATGTCCCAAAATGATCCTTCAAAAATTTCACAATGTGAAAAGACTCCTTGATCGTCTTTCCCTACTGTGTGAAGATTACAAGTTACATCATGATGAAGCCCTGCCACTTGTCAAGACTGTTCTGTTTTAGGATTGAAAGTATCATCTGAGAGATAACTTAGAGTACCAAATTGACCATCCAATCAGATCTGATCCCTTGCTTGTGCCTCAGTGTTCTGGTTGGCTGGGAGCTCTTGTGCCCCAACACTCCTTCCATGCTCCCACACTAATGCTCTGGTTTGTGAGAATTTTGTGTCCTCTCACAGGAGCTCACTCTGTGTCAGTTCCCATCTCACAGTATTGGTGGGCAGTTGTAGGCTGTTTTTATCAGCTATCTTTCTCTCTTTTTCTTAATAGTGTCTATTAACCACTTTGTTCCTTGTGGAAATGAGCACAGCATAGGAGAACATGAGTCTTTGCCCGTTTGTAGCAGAGCCAACAAAAGAAGTACCCCTTTTCTGTATAGTTGTTTATAAGGTTCAAGGAAAAAAAAGCATTTGAGGTTTATGAAAAAGTCTATTCTATTTGTATTTGATGCACTGAAAGCTCTTCAATATTAGTGATTTTTTTTTGATAAATCTTTTGTTTAAAATTATCGCAACCCATTGGCTCTTTAGCTTGCATGTGATCTCTCCTAGCCCTCCTCCTCCAGAGAACCACCCAATCAGACTATCCTGTTGTTCTGTGTGTGGCTCAGGAACAGAGCCATGAGGCTTTCCCAGAAGAGTGTCCCATTGCAGCTGTGGTGTTTTCTTCTCCTATACCCAGTGTAGTTCTTTGATGTAGTGTTGTATTGCTGGGGTTGTGTAACATCAGTGCTGCTCCCAAAACACATAACATGGCACTTTGTCTGTATGCCAGTGTGGTACCAGCACAGCTGCTGCCTGAATGTGGAGATTGCTTTGGTTTCCAGAATGCAAGTTCCCCTTCTCTTCTAAAGTCCTTCAAACAGGACTCAGAATTAGAAAGACCTAAAAAAATGGGTGATTAGGTCAATTATGGTCATTTTGCCTTTGGAAGCGCTTGATCTTGGAAATCTGTGCCCTTGCTACCTTCCCAAATGGTCCCTGTTCAGTACTAAGGAAACTGCTGAAGAGGAAAGTGTTCTTTTTGCCAACATATTTAGGATTAGTAAAAAACCGGAGAATTTGGTTACTGTAAAGCTGTTACATTTGTTCTTGTTTTTTTTTTTTTTTTTTTATTTTTTGAATCATAACAATCCTCAAAGCTTCATCTCAGATCTGTCTTGCTGCCTGCTGGTGCTTATTCTTACAGTTGCCAGTGAAAGTCACACCTATCTCCCATTCTCTAAGGAAAGAAAAACTCTAAGGTTGTTCGGTCCTTATTTACATCTCCCTAGTTTGTTTCCATCTGAAGTAACTTTGGGTGCAATCTTAATGTTTTTAAAGGCAGAAGTCCCAAACAGTCCTTGCTGTCTCACAATGTTTAAATATGTTTTTAATAAACAATTGCAGGTCTTTTGTCTGAATAGTCATGCTGTGTGTTGATTTGCTGGACATCTCTGTATTTCATCATGAAGGGCAGAGGGACCACATACGTGATGGGAACATGCATGCTTAAAGAAATGTTATTCCATTCCCACAATATGAATCTTGTCTTTCAAGGGTCATGTGAGAGAGATTTCTGCTAATGCTCGTCTTTTGTTGAGGCCTTGCTTTCAGAGGCAGATATTACAATGTGGCAGCTGTTTTCTTAGAAACTGTCAGTTTTATTTCAGGACAAAATCAAAGAATATTTAGAAGAAGAAGGCCTTGAGAACAGTAGAATATTAGATGTAGGTCAGCAGAGAGCACTGTCCTGGCTAAGATGCAGCAGTACCGCTGCAAAGGGGTGACATTGTTGCATCCTCTTTGTGTTTTTTATCTCTATTCATGTATTTCAGTACCCTGTTTCATACCACCAATTAAGATTCACAAGTTTCAATAGGAAAATAATATTCCTTATTGTCTTGTCTTACCTCCTTTTATTCAATTTGAGCAAGCCATTGAACTTCCTTGAGCATGTTGTTCCTCTTGTGTGCTTAAGCATGATTCAGCCTCCCTGTGCACCGAAGCACACACTTACCACAGAATTATCTGTGTTCCAGTGATGAGTAAGGCTTCTACTTGAACAGGAAACACTTTTAATAATTTGTATTTATAGGACATATTTTTCTTTGGAACCTTCCAAAACATTCTTAGTCATATATACGAGTCACTCTTGAGATGCAGGCATCCTTGAGACTGAAATTGGCTGGTGTTTAACAGTGTATAGTAGTGCTAAAAATAGTCAGTTCAAGACTTAAAGCAAGAATTACTTAACCTCCGATGCCCTACTGGGTCTATCACTATAATTTCTTTAAATTATATATGGTGGGATTTGTTTAGGCTAGCACAACTAAATAACCTCTTCATCGTTTTTGTTAGGTGACATATCAGCTCCCTTTTGCATCATGCAGCTTCCATGTGTGCTGTAGAAGCTCATGGTTTCAGCTTTTGAAGTCTACCATTCAATCACCTGTGAGTTTGATAAGATGATAGCTACCACACTGACATGTTTGTTGTTGAAACAAACAACATGTTGTATTTCAATGTATCCTGTAGTACCATTGCTTTTGGTAAAGGATTTTGAGGGGGACTATCTGGAAGAAGAGAACCCAAGAGTGTGAAATGTCAAATGAATTTATGAAGTTAAAGCTTCATATCACACACTTTTTTTTATTTTCATATGGTGGTTTGGTTTATTTTCATTGGTCTTTTGCAGTTGCTACATTCCTTATTTTTCAGGAGCAATAGGCAGCTCTTCACAGATCTGGTCAGATCTGTAGTGGCAGCTTGCGTTTCCCTGGAAGGGATGTTGCAAAGCCAGAAACCACCTTGCTGCCTGGTATGTTCAGGTGTGTTACACACAGCTCTGAGGAGAAAAAATCTTGGGGAGAATGACATGATACCACTATATTTGTTCATTTTTCACAGTTTCTTGATCTCTTGTACTCACTGCAGCTTTCATTATTATCTCTGAGGTAACAAGAGGGCCCTTCCCCTTACCACCACGTCAAAAAAGGCATTGGTGAGAGGGCCTGAGAAAAGCTACCAAAAGTAGGGAAATGGTTAAGACTTAAATGGTCCTTGTGTCAGTGTTGCATCAGGGTATTAAACACACTGAAGAGACAAAATGAATTCTCAGAAAGGTCTTCAAATGGGATGGCCTCTTCTAGTGGAAGCTTGAAGGCAAGTCTGCCACCTACTTTTGGCCTTGCTTTCCCCACCCATAAAATTCATCTTCCACGTGTTCTTGTATTTGTGATAAAAGTATGAAATTCATCTATGTCTTGCAAACCACTTTGAAATTGTGAGTGGAGGCTCTTGGACATGAGCAAAGCATTAGAAACGGAAGAAAAGTCTTCTATCAGGACATAGTTGTCTCCAGTCTGTATCTCAAGAGCCTATGAAGGGTGGTTGGAAACTTTTTACTCCTGAGTTTGAGCGATATAGACTATTCTACATCAAACATACACAGTTTGAGAGACAAGATGTCTGCACTATGGTATATATGAAGAGTTGGTAGATAGAAGAAATTGTACCAGGTGACCTCATTTCCCTTCTTTGAAGTAAACAATTTAAACTTCAGCTCAGTTTTTTCTCACTTCTTGACTTTTAAAATTAGTTGTTCTTGCTGAACTCCTCATTCCTGGTCTTACTACTAGATAAATGGATCAATTTATTCTATCTACAAAAATCTAGATGGAGTGAATCACTGGTTTTTTTCTCACTGGTCCATGAAAAAGTTAAGCAGATATCCAACCTTTTGTGTAGTTTAAAGAGGATGGCCTCAATATTGATGAAGACTTTCTGCCTTTGAGGCATTTTTTCATCTCTTTATTAATTTGCCAGATGTTCTCACGTATTTTCCTTTCTTTTAATTGGACATCCCTATATTGCTTACCATGGGCACTAGAGCTATCTGAAATTCAGCTGCATGTTCTAAATATTTTTACCTCATCCTGTGCCCAGCCAAAAAAACCTAACAGCAGTGGCTAAAGAACATTTTATTTCTTTGGTAGTTTTCTATATGCTTTAGAGATGTTGCTTCTACCTCACCTGTTCCATTAACAGCTTCTCACAAAGGAGGCTGATTATTATTAAACTAACTGACACTATTCCAGATGTTTTGGGACTATTTTTTGGTCCTAATTTAATCTTCTTTCCAGATCCTACAGTAAAATCATAATCTTTTGCTACTTTCCATGAAATTTTATAGTTAACCTTTGGAATTCACTGGTGCATGAAAAGCATGAATGACACATACAGGCTGGATAATCAGAAGCACATTTTGCATACTAAGCAGTATGTGGAGAACAGCAAATCTAATCTCATGCTTAAAATCTCACAGCAGGATAATGTCAAAAAGGATTTCACCCTTCATCTGCTCAGTAGAGAAAATTCAAATCTGGTCAAACTTCACTTTCTCTCTGTGGAAGCAAAGGTTGTCCATTGAAGAGTGGAGTATTAATTTGCTCCATGATGGTTTGACATCTTTCCTTTTCCTTGCTTTTGTATTCTGTTCTCATAGTGCTGCTGGATTTATGGAACAAATATGAGCTTTTCTCTCAGCTACAAAGAAAATGAGGTGCAAGGAAGTAGGAAAAGTACTTGTTTGTTATAGAGAAATTACTTTGTTAGAATAAGTGTTGAAAATGATACATGGAGAAGTGCATCCTTTTCTTTCTACTCCTTCCTCCTTTCTTTTGAATTTTGTTTAAGGAAAATGGGATTTTATAGCTTTATGTAGTAAAGCGGTTTCAAAAGTGGAGAGAAAATTCTGACTATCTCAAAAGGGAGGATAATTGCTATCTTGAGTCATTCATAGGCTGCAAAACAGCAAAGATTTAAAATGTTAAAATTCTTAGGAAGCACAGGAAATGGCTTCTGCACGTGTCAGTTCTAGTTTATTGGGTTGTAAATGTAAAAGAAGACAGTGGGGAAAGGAGAACTACCAATCTTTCTTCAGTATCAGCTGTGATGTTAGAACTTTTTAAGAACAGGTTACGAGGATAAGTATGCACTTCTTAAATAACTATATTTTGAACAATGAGGTTGATGATTTGGTGTTTTGTTGTTCCTGTTCTGCTGTGTAATAGAAATACTTAACCTTCAGAGGCAGGGGATTCAGGAGCTGCTGCCTGTACTCCCATCTTTGTCTTCTACTTTTTCCATTCTGAAAGAGAAAACTTAGAATCAAGGTATAACACACCAAAAATCTATGTGGCTTCCTTGTAAACTGACTCCATTAAAAAAAACCAAACCAAACAAACAAAATAAACAAAACCAAAACAAAAAGCCCAAACAAAATTTAAAAAAATAAAATAAACCCTGTGCCTACATGGAAGAGCATCAGTGATATGGTTTTGCATTTAATGCTCTTCAGTCTTCACAAAGTGTAGGATCTTTAGACAGTAGACCTGTGGTTTTTTTGGTTTTTTTTTTTTTTTTGCCATGTTGACTATGATTTGACCACAGATAACAACATCATTCTGACCTAGGTGAAATAATGAACTGGTACTCTTTGTGTTTTTTGATTGTTCTAATGACTGATTAAGACTGTATGGGTCTAAAGCCTGAGCTGTCTGCTTGCCTGTGGATGTAAGTTTTTTTAAGAATGTGTTGAAATCTGTGAGCAGGTGACAGCTTGTGAGGGAGCAAGGTGTTACTGTCACTTATATCCAGTGCTGAGTTCACTTCTTTGGATAAACAGAAATTTTTGTCTTATAGAATTATCAGTCCTCTATGGTTTTCTGGCAGTAAATCCACTTTGGACAAAAAGCCAAACAAACTAAATGCATGCTTGCCAGAGGTACTAAAAGTCAAATAGATTTTTTTACTTAAATGGATTCTATGTATTTCCCAAACAAGACAAAAATCTCTCTAAAATTAATGTAAATGCTGAGAGATGGGTTCAAGAATGTGATTTTTTTTCTCCTGTTTGTATTATCTATAAATTTTGTGATTTTGTGTGTGCATGAATTAAATGCATTTCTTCTCTTTTTATTTGGTTTTGTTATCTGTTGGTTGCATTAATGTAATCACTGTCCCTCTGGGCCCTTGTTCTTATGTTGTCATTTCTGTGTGTTTTGATTATGCATGTTGGCTGTGATAGTTATACCAGTTGCTTTTATTTATTCAAAGTGCTGTTACCCTGGTTTATCTGCTTTTATACTAACCTGTTGTTTATTGTCTTTGCTTTTTTTTTTT
>VXBC01001445.1:1114998-1287666 GCA_013399945.1 Ploceus nigricollis | reverse complement strand
TTTTTTTTTTTTTTTTTGGCTAACAAAGTTGAGTTGACCAAAGCTGACCTGCAAGGTAGTGAAGGTTGTTCTTCTCCATTACTTCTTTCAATGAAAAATGCTTTTATGTAACATTTAGTGCCTTTTACTGCCTCTAAGACTGGAACAGAATGGCAAACAGCAGCATCTCTGGAGGGGGATTCTGGGTTGAAGAAGAAGATGGCAAACAATGGAGCTGCTTCTGTTGACCCGGGGGATTTGACTGTATCAATCTCTGAATAGCCATAAAAGCACCAGTTGATTTCTTGGAGAGCCTAATGATCAGGCAAATAACTACTGTGCATCAAGATGTAGAAGGCCCTCAGAGGTTTAAAAAACAGAAAGCTGACTTAATTTCTTTAGTACTGATCTTAAGGAGGGAGATCAGGAGGTAGAAACTGGTTTTTGTTTTTTTTTTTTAATATAGATTTTGAAAAAAAACCCACAGAAATAACTTTCTGGAATTTCAATTTTAAAATAAAACAAAAAACCCCACAAAAATCTCTAAACAACAAACTCCCTTAATATTTAGAATGGCTTTTTACAAGCCATAATCAGTGTAGGAAGGGTTCCTTTTTGGAGGGTCAGCACAGTAGCAGAACCAGAGAGCAGCACACGGGAGCAGCTGTTAACAGCGAGGAGGATGAGGAGGTCCCTTGTCCCCTGTCTCAGCAGTCAGTGCTGCCAACATTGCCCCGATTCTGCGCCACAAAGCTCCTTCCCCAGCGGCTGTTGCCGCACCACTGGTGTCACAGGCTCCCCCCAAAGAGACCTTCTGGCAGGTCTGCAGGCCCCTGCTGGTACGGAGTGCCTGGTGCCTGTCCAAGAAACTAGGGCTGAGTCATCTCCCCTGCAGGTGTGTCCTTGTCAAGGAGGTGTGCCACCAGGTCAAGGAGTTATTTGAGAAAGGCACTAGGTTGAGTAGCATTTGTGAGAATAAGAAGGAAACCAGGTATTCTCAGACACCCTGTAGACTTTTTGCTTGGGACATAAGTAAGGAAACGTGCATATTAGAGATCAATAGGCCTTGGATACGAGTGTAAACAGAAAGATATTTTCCATGGCACTGAAAGTGAATCCTTTTAAATATTATAATGAAAATGTACTTCCCAATTCATCTGTAAAGTAATATAGAGTACAAATTAATTTATTCTGCAATGCCATGAAAGTTAAAAAATTACTCCTCCTTTTTAATGGAAAAGGAAATAATGGTTTCAGGTATAAGGGGAAGTCAGAGGCATTGAAAAATGTGTCTCTGTTTAGCAGTCCTGAAGCTACAGATGGCATCTGTTATAGGATCATCTTAGTCACCTTGAAATGTTATGTCTAAGCCACTTAATGTCTAAGGTTCTGTTGTGAGACAAAATATAGAATGTTCCAGTTTCACCCTCTGAGATAGAGACTTCCTGACATTTTACATATCTCTAGAATTAAGGTTCTGTAGCTTTAATCACATGATTCATAACCTCCTTTTCTATTCACTGTATTTACTGTGAAGACCTGGTGACATTGCTGACCTCATCTAATGTAATACATGCCATTTTCAAATGAAAATATTCTTGTTCTGTATTCCAGGTATAGGCAGGTAGCCATTAACTTTCCTTCAAGATATCATCTGTGTTTTTTAGGTAGAGTTTGGTGTTCTATGGCTCAATAGAAAAGGATAAAAATTAATTTGGACAAATGAGGATGTTTTAATAGGTAAACATTTTATCACTGTAGCAGTTGTTGACAATAGCATATTAAGAGATACCCTCTCCCCCAACAGCTAATGATACTGACAGTCTGAGATAATTTTAGCAATTGGATCCATATGAGACATTGAATCTGAAATATTTGACAGCCTTGAGGTAGACAGAAGTTAATGTGATGTATTTTGCTTTATGCATGTGGAGCATCTGATTGCAACTATGTTTTGTTGGCATCTCTGACCTGTTCCCAACTGTAAAATTTGAAGTGCTCTGTCCTACAGAGGTGAATGATATAGAGAGGTGCTGCACCCAGGGATTTCTGAAGTTTATGTAAATGAAAGGGGTAAAAGATGAGATTTGAAAAAATAGGAAATATATGTGGGCTGAGGCCGATGTGATAAGAAGAAAGTGTTCTGGAATATACTGGAGTATAAATAACTTTAGGATTAAGATGTTTTGTGCCATCCACTCAAATTGTGGCAATGATTTTGGGACTTACATTAGACATCAGCAAGTATTGTGTCTCTCTTGCCACAGCCACTGTTGTTCTCTGTAGTCAGTTATGTGTCCATCAGAATTCAGAATGCATGCTCAGGAATTTCTGATGTTTATTGAAGTGGATGCATCATGCACAGGAAGTTCAGAACAAAGACATCTATTGTTTTGATTTTTCCAGAGTCCTCAGAACCAAAGGCATATTACACCTGTGAAGATTATTCCATCTCATGCTCAATTTTTTTACAGAGGTCTTAACCCTGTAGGAATATTTGCCCTTGAGATAGAGACATCTGATTACATTGAAGCCTAAGGGGAAGCATTTGGCTTGAGTGCATAAAGTGGATTATTTGCTTTCCAGGAAATCAACCTTTGCTAAATAGGTTTGGATATTTCTGGATAGGCCATGATGCCTTGTACTTAAGGGCTGGACTTGATGGTCCTTGTGAGTCCCTTCCAAATCAGACTATTCTGTGATTCTTTTATATTGCTGTGATTTGAAATGAGGAAGGATGTTTTTCCAATGTACTCTTTTTTCTTGTTCATGTACAGCCCTTTCAATTTTCCTTTGTGCTTTTAGTTTCTGTGTCTGAATGTCTAAATGCTGTCTACTTCCTCTGCTTCATTTGTGTCTCCCTGTCCCTTGTTGCATTCTGTGTGCAGGCATACTCCCTTTTATGCAGTTGATTTCATGTTCTCTGGTTGGGATTTTTATTCTTTTGGCCTTTTTTTGTTCTTTCCTCACCAGCATGTGTATAAGCACGTTGCTCATGACCTTTTAGGTTACCTAGAAATGGAAAGTGGAAGAGTGGCAAGGGAGAGGGTGATAGGTATATGCCAGCTTTCTTTGAGGGGAAGGAAATCCCACACTTTGCAGATCCATTTCTATGAATTGACATTGCTTCTAGATTCCCTTCTTCCGTAACCTTGAGATAGATGTGCTTTCTGTGGGAGAAAGCACATTTGTGCATATTTGTTCTTTTAACTAGTCCCAGTTCCTGAAGTTTTCAGACTAGCCACTTACTTGGAACAAAAGGACTCAGCACCATGACTTCTATCAGGTGGATGAAGTATTCAGGCTCTGTTGAGGCATTGAAAAAAATGGCTACATTTTTCAGAGGACAGAAGAATGCTGGCTTTTGAGTTATTTCTGACAATGAGTAACTTTAAATATGGAACCTGACAGATGTCTAACCTTATTTAGGTGATGAAAGGGATGATGAGTTCTTAACAAAGTATGAAACTGAGAGCTTGAAGAGCTGCCCTTGCAATCGTTGAAAATCTGTTTGGTTTTTGGCTCTGGTTTGCTATATTAGTCTGTGATATTCCTGCTTTCTGCTATCTGTGACTCAAAATACAGGATCTAACTTTCTGAATCATGCACTGAACCCTGACTATAATTTAGTTTCTTGCATTTGTGCAAAGTAAATGCTGACATACCACCAATATGTATTTGGCAGTAACAGTGTACGTGGTGTGGTCCATCCCAGAAAGTGATGGTTCCATGAGATTCAGCCTTAATTTTGCTCACTTTTTAAACAGGAAAAATCTTGTTTTCCAAATTATTCTAACATTGGAAAACTATTGAACATAACTTTGTTTCTTACTTAACCTGCAAGGAAGAGTGAGTCCTGGAACTGGTTTATTTTCTGCCTGGTGCATATGGTTTCCAAGACCTGATGCCTTTCTGAGCTGAACTGCTACTGCAGATTGAATTAAAAAAGGCTGACGCTCTCTGGTTATGAAAGAGGAATGCTGACAGAAGTAGAGTGTAGATTTATCAAAGGTGTAAATTGATTGTGATATCTGACTTTACAGTAGTGGTAGAGAAATTTCAGTGCTGCATGACATTTGTAATTTAGGAACTATAGGACTAAAAAAGCACCTTATTCTGCAAAGGCTATAAAGATGTCTTGTGTATATTACTTTCCTATTGCTTCGTAACGTTTCTGAAGATAGAAGGGGAAGAGATGAGAGCATTTAGGGAGATGAAGAATGAAAATGGAACCATATTGTTATTGAACTTCCCCTGTTGCTGATCTTCATCTTATTGAGACTATAACGTTAACACAAACAGTTGATTCCCTTCAAAAAGAGTGAATTTTCGATGTGTGGAGGAAGGTGTTATGTGCAAGACCAATAATGGTTTGCTTATCTTAATATTTATTGCTAGTTGTGATCGAAACATGAAGCAGTTGTGTTATAATCCTGCAGCTGCTGTATAAACTGATTCCACATGTAACTTGAAAGAACAATAAACACAATACTGTCTTTATTTCTCAGGTTCCTTTTCCTGCAAAGAGCTTTCAAAAGATACAGAAGGAATGACTTTTCTTGCCAGTGAAACATGGAAGTTTTAGCAACATGCAGCAGTAGAGTTTTGTTTTATTTTTTTAATTTCAGGGCAAGGAGAAACATACCATACAACTGATATTGTAGGAAAGAAGGTAGAAAAAGCAATTTGTCTAAGCAGAATGCAGATACAAGATCAGGCTATTATACTCTTCGAAGGTGATTTTCTTCAAATACTTAGTAGAAAAATTAATAAACAAACAGTACATCTGGATAGGTAGCTGAAGAAAAGTGTAGTACTGGTCTCCTTCCCAGGGAGGGAGACCCAACAAATCTCAGATCCTGCAAGTCCTTGGATACTGAGCTGTTCCAGTAAAAATTAGAGATGTAGACATAAAGATAAAAAGGATATTGTTGAAGAATCCTGGCTTTCTATTTCATATTCCAAAGGAGATGCCTCTGTTGGTAGGCTTAGCCTGGACAGGAAGAGACACAGCAAGTCATGCTTCTGCTAGCAGGGTTGCTTTTCTGCACTGGGGACTTCTCCACTTCTACTTGATATCTGCTGCCCACTTACTCCTCTTTCCACTGTGTGTGTGGCACGAAGAAGGCAATGCACCAAGCTCAGCTACAAACAGACAAATCAGAGGTATCTCAGGATTATTATGTGAAGACTAGTTCTAAAACTTTGCTTTTAAATACTCTGTCTGCTCTTAGTGTTGCCAGAGGAATGAGATTAAAAATAGACCTGAGTCCTGATGGCACTGGTAATTTAGAAACAATTCTACTGCTTTATATATAAGTTGTTTGTCATCTTCTTTCCTTGTTCGTTAGCACTAAAGGGCATGTGCGTGGTAGCACAATCTTCATGTTTTTTAATCCTTCCTGTGCTTCTGTCACTTTGCTCCCTAATCCAAAATCCTAATTCCCTGTGACATCCCTATTAGTTGCTCTGAAGAAAATTCTGTTGCTACAGAGGATTATGACATCAGGCAATGACTGTTAGCAGCAGGAGTAGATGAACTCTCTGAGACAATGATCCTTTCATGATTCAAATGGCCCACAGAACTAAGAAGTGAGGCCAAGTACCAGCATCTATGCTGTGCTGTCACGACTCACTCTAAAGATGGCAGATCAGGCTTCAAGGTTCCTTGTGGTATTGTCAGGCTTTCAAAATTCCTCATCATTGTGTTTTTTTCTTTTTCTTTTTTTTTTTCCTCCTCTGGCTGCTGAAAGTGCTGTTCACATCTTCACAGTTGATTTCTGTTAAATACAATTCAGATACCATAGTACAGACCATGAATTCAAGTACTTTGGCTCTCTGGGCTCTATCATATGAAGACTTCAAGCCACAGGTACTGGGCCTTATGCGGTCTTATTCCTTAAATAGAGTCCTTTCTCTTGTGGCATCTAGACAAAGGATATGCTCATTGTCAAGTCCAGTTAGTGATTAAAGCCTTCTCAGAAAAATGTAGGAAAAGTGGAGAATCGTTGCTGAGAATGGTGTTCTGCTCTGCTTCTGTGTAGTGGTTTTTATAGTTGAGGCTGTAGCAAGTTTGCACAGGGTCACAGTTGCTTTCTGGTTTAATATTTTAAAAATACAGGCATATATATCTTGCTTGTTTATACCTCTAGGAGTATTGGCATTCACGATTGAGGTTAGACAGTGCAATAGTAATGTGCAGGAGAGGTATGTGTTCCTCATTCCTTATCCTCAGATAATTTAGACATTTTAAGCAAAATGACAACTAATATTCTATTTCAGATCGTTAAGTGTTATCCCTTCTTTTGCTCGGCCAGAGTAAGTCTGAAGGAAGTATCAGACCACAACCTGATGCACATGTATGTATATTTATATCCATGATTTTTACAAGAGTAAAGGCAGGAGGGAGACTTGTACATACCTGTGCCTGCCAGCCCACGCTGGAAAGTCTGTCAGCTCTGTTATAATCTAGAAGAGATCTGTTAATTTCACACTGTGCCACTGAGACCGCTGGGATTCATATGGCTGCAAATGAGAGTCAGGTGGGTGGGAAGAAGAGGTGGAGGGGAGGAGAAAAGTGTTGAAAAATGCTGCTCAGCTTTCCTTCAGCATGGCAACAAGGGGTTTTCTTGCTGTGGCTGCTGCTGCTTCTTTTCAATAGGTGAACTTTCCTTCAGGGATTTTGTTGTCGTCTTCTATTGACCACACTTATGCTTCTACCTGGACGTTTTGGAGTTTGTTTGGTTGGTTGGTTTTTTATAACAATGTAATAAATTCTGGAAGAAGCACAGGTTTTTGTTAATGTTCAGTCAAACTCTGCTTACTGAGTCACATGTTCATTCTCATTGCAGGAGAGATGTAAAGAAATGCAGATAGCTGAAAAATTACTGAAATTCATCCATTCTGTTCTTTCAGTGAGGAAAGATGATCTGGTGGGGAGAGCAGAAACTCTGCACCAAAGCTTTAAGGGTCCATTCCTGGCTTGGTCTTTGAATTGTTGGGAGGATCATGGCCTGACATGGAACTTCTAGTTAGATGTGGGTTCTACAAGGGCTTGTAGACACAGAAGTGCCCAGGTGTGCAATCTCAGTATCAAAGTTGCTGAATAATTATGGGATTTAATGAAATCACTATGGACAGTATCTGATGGAGGTTGAAGGGTTTCATTTTATGTTAAAATATTTTAAAATGCTGTCTCCACTTTGGTCTGTCCTATCTAATCTGTAAAATGTAGATGGTAGTGTTGATGTGATGAAGAAATAAGGAGAAGGATTGAGTCTTGTAGAGTTGCTGTTGCTAGCCAAGATTGTGAAGAAGGATGCTGGGATGGGTTGAACAGTTGTTTCTTTGTCCTTATAGCATTCTCCTTGACCAGAAGTGGTTAATGAATTGATTTCAGGCAGCCTAGCCAGCTGTTCCTTTATTATCTGCTTTATTTCTTTCATTTCTTCTTTTCCGACACGTACAGGATATAGCCTAGTAGGTATGTCAAATGTATATGTACATTTTATTTAAAATCCTGCACAACAGGAGTGACATACCTTTGTCTAGAATGCTGAATATAAAATACTTACCCAGGAGGTAACTTGTAAACTCATGTTCTTGTAATCTATGACTTGCAGCTTCATGCCTGCTCTCAGATGATTCAGAATCCAGCTACCTCCTTGTGGATGACATAGTAGCTGTAATTCAGAGTCTCTCTGATCTGAAGATTACTTTTTTGCCTATTGCTTGGATTTTGTCTTTGCAAGGCTTACCTGAGTAGGATAGCAACTGTTAGGTGCAAATCACAGAACAATGAAAGGCTGTTCTGTTAGTAGTGGCTGCTTCCTTCTCTGTTTCCACCAAAAGCATGGAAAGCAGTCCAAAAAGAGAAGTGTTGTGGATAAATGTCATGCCCTTCTGAGGACTTTATCAGCATGTTTCCAGAGGAACCCATGTAATAGGTCAGAGTGTTTGGTTTTTGTTTGGCTGACTTTTATTAACCTATAAAGCCAAGTTGTAGCCAGCTGAGGCTTCAAAACTTCAGTTTGAATCTACATTATCAGTGTTCTTTGGGTTTGATGAGGCATTGTTCATGGGCTTATTAATTAGCTTTCATTTCTATAAGGGGATCAAACTTCTAGGGAAGCACAACAACCTGGCCATGTTTATTGGCCTGGCATCATGCCTATTTTACTGTAAAATTCTTTGAGCAAGTTGGGAACGTATGAGTTGGGCCTGCCTAAGAGGGAATATGTTGCTGGTCCCTCTTCCTTGCTCTGTGTTACAGTTTGCTGTTTTGTTGTGAAGTGTACACTGTCTTTGTGCTCTTTTTACCTGAGTTTCTTGCACGTCCAGGATGGAACACTGTTTAGTTAGTGCTTACTCTCTTCTGCATGTGGATCCTGATGGTAATGGTAGTGATTAATTGAAGATATTGTGGGCCTGACCCAAGTGATTCTCTCAGCTTTATTTCACTCTTTTCTCGTTATCCTTTCTCCAGGACCGAGCACTACCTGCCAGGAAGATTCCTGTGCGAATCAGGGCATCTGTAATCAGCAATGGGAAGGCTTCACCTGTGATTGCTCCATGACTTCATATTCTGGGAGCCAGTGTAATGATCGTAAGTAGACTTTTCAGTGCATTGGTGACCTGTGAGTTCTGATATAAGAGAGCACAGAAAACAGATTCATTGTTCTTTCATTTGCAATACAACTTTCCCAGGTCAAATCCAAACTTTTTTTTCTTGGAAATTTCTTTAAAGCCTACAGCAGGTTATTTTTTTTTCTCCTTAAAATGAAAATATTCAATTCAGCATGTATTGGTTTTGTTTGGCTGTTTCTTTTTTTTTCTTTTTTTTTCTTTCCGCCTCTTCTTTTTGGAAGCTAACTTCACCAGTCCAATGGTGGTAATTGATGTTAATGGAATTCCTGGTTTAGCGAAACCAGGAATGACTTTGCAGATATTGTATGTAATATTTTCATAGGTAAAAAATGTCTAGGTTTTGTGTACTGAATTATGCTTTGAGATTTTCACTCAAACCTTGGTGAAAAAGGCATGGAATGCATGTAAAATGAGTAGTGTTCTACTGAAATACTAGCTGTATGATGAAAGGCTGAGTAATGTTTCCGAGAAGATTCACTTAAAACCAGTGATCAGTTAAATACACAGCAGAACCATTGTGCTTCTTGGGGTATTGATTTGCTTAATCTCAAAACATTGGATATTCTTGGCCAATTACTACTAGGATCTCTGATAAAATAATTGAACAAACCCCTTAAGTCTGCCTTTAGGGGGCAGATAATCAGCTTTTTGACATTCCTTCTGCTCATCATGATTTGGCCTTTGCTCCTGCCTGGAGGGAACAGATCACTTCAGCTCTACTGTCTGCCTGCTTCTCTTATTTGAGGTGACTGCCCTCTTCTCCCTCACTTGCTCCAAGGCAGGGAACAAAGGAATACATCATGAGTGCTGTAGTAAGCATAACAGTAGGCTTCAATAATTTGGTTCACTGACTGTATAAATTTTAAACCCAGAAAAAACTGCTTTTCATTAAGATATTTGTGGTGGACTTAATTAGTGGTACCAGCAAGGTCTGTGCAATATTGGTGCCACAGCACTGTCGTATCTGCAACCCTTCCCCTAAAAGTCTGAGACATGACTGAATTGATGGCACATATGACAAGCTGTGTAGCATATGGTGACAATCCTTTTCTGCTGAAGGCCAAAATGCCTGCTTTTCTGAGTCATTCATAATATGTAGTGTTGTTTGTGTTGGTCTCCCATTTCTTCCAGCATATTTCTCTCAAACAGATATTGGAAAGGCCTATCAGCATTCATACTTTGACAGGGGCTGTATAAACAAGGTACTACTGACACAGATTTATAGACTGTAATGCTGTGTCTGGTTTTGGGTTGCTTTGGAATTCAGAATGTTTCCTTTGGGTCCAGAAGAAACATTCTATATTGGAGTCACAAGATTTGGTGCCAATTTTCTGCATTTTTATTTTGGTTTCCTTTTATCAATTGGACACCCACTTTCCCACTCTCAAACTACTTGTTCAGTCAATCAGTTTAGACTTGCTAAGTGTAGCACACAAATGTGTGAAAGAAACACTATTTTGAATTCTGTTGGGTTGCATTTAAATACATATCTGGGAAATCTCTTGTGTTATTGATACTGTGGGGTTTGTTTCTAATGTGTTTGGCTTCACAACTCCAGAACATTGCAATGCCCTTGCTAAGCTGTTGGTAATGGCTTAGAACAGGCCCAGAAGCATCAGGAAGAGTCAGGTTCCTGTGTCTGTAATTGGGGATTTCTTGCTGCTGAGCTGGCAGCTGGAAATAATGCAGAGAAGGGAGCTTGAAATGAGTGGGGGTGTTGTGGGCAGTGTAGGAGCCAGCCTCCAGTTATCAGGCCTGGCTGGTAATTTACAAATGCACGTGGAAGGATGTGGGTTTCAAAGTGATCTGGAAAGGTAAGTCATGCAGACTACTTCTGGAACATGACAAGACTTCATCCTGGACCTTCAAAAAGTGCGTATGACATTTTTTTGTGGGTTTTGTTTGTTTGTTTGATTTTGTCTTTGTCGTGTATCATGACATTGGAAATAGAGTTCTACTCCTGACTTCCTCATACAGTACAGATACATTGTGGGTGTGTAGTTGAGAAGGCTAAAGTCCTGTTCCTTCCTACCTTTTAGATATGGTTGCTAATCAAAGTACAGGCGTCTATCAATTGAAGCAAATGCGCTAGACTGGATTTTAGTGCAAGTAATGGCAGGGGGAGATACCTTCTGTGTAACCTGAGGCCTTTTATTTAGAAATGCATCAGGCTCTTTGGTAGAATGTTTATTTGGCCACAGCAGCCCATTCTATTAATTTAGTAGATGGCTATTTCTACCTTATGAGCAATCAGTGGTTCCCCACTGGTGTAAATATGGAGTATTGAAGTAAATGGAACAGGTTGAATTTTACACAATGAAAATGATAGCAAAAGGCTGACTTACTGTACATATTTTGCCTTTTTATTTATGTTAATCAAGTCAAGTGTCCACACTGGAAATTTGCATTTTTGTGTGTTTGATGAAGACTATATCTGTGCCTCTGAGATAGATAAATGGAAAGTATGGTTTTCTCTTCAGTTATTCTTGTTGATCTCATAGATTGTCCCTAATTAACTATTGGTAGGTGTGATTTATGTTTGGGTTTATTTATTATTTGCTAGAGCAAACTTTGCAAAGATATTCAGTCTTATCAGTGCTGAGTAAAGCTTGGTGCACCAATATGTTTTTCCTTTTTAATTTTTGTCCCAGGTCTAGGCCATTAAACTTCCTAATTCAGATGCAACTGGCTTGGAACTGCTGTTTCTGAAGGGTGAAGAGGAAGCAACTGTAATTGCCCTTCACCCTTTAGAGGTGACAGAGATGCGTTTTGTAAACCCATAGACATGTTTATCCATTCACCAGTATTGCTTAACAAGACTAGGGTTTAAATTCCCAGTGGGAATGATGATATAGCCTTTAATGTTAGCTGTTTGTATGTAGCTCTGTTTTAGATGTTGTTTACTTTTTAGGAATCAAGATGCTTCAGAATAAGAAATTAATGGGAGCTACGGGGGCATAAATTCAGTTTTAATGTGCTTCATTCTGACTTGTACAACTGTATTGATGTTTAAAAAAACCAAACACAGGAGTAACCCACAGACACCCCCTCTCCTCAAATTCATTTGATAAGGTCCATTGTACAAAAGTTAATTTAGAGGTTTGCCCTTCACACTGGCCAGTACTAAGACCTGTAGTGAAACGTAGAAATAGAAGCAGTAATGCTATTTAGGATATACTGGTTCTATTTTCCATGCCTTTTAAAATACGTTCTCAAATTTTTGAAGTTGTTCCATAGTCTTCAATCTTTATAGATGTTTTAATCATTTCAGCATTGCATTCAATAAATGTGGGCTTTCAATCTATTTTAAGAATCTACATGACTACTCTAAGATGTAGGAAGTCAGTGTTAGTGTATTGCAGTTAATATTAGAAATATTAAACAACCCTGGCATGCCAAGCTGTTGCTTAGACTGTTCAAATGTGCAACTTTAAGCACGTAAGGTAGCAGAAGTAAAGTTAACCCACGATGTTAGCGAAGTGTCTTGCATCTGGGGTGAACTCCATCCTGCTAATGTTAACCATGATATGTGATGAAAACATGGTAGTTAAGCATTCCAACCTACCTGAGAAGTGACTTGTATTTATTATACTATTGTCTATGAACAGCTTTACAGATTCTTTGATTAATTCACATTCTTGTCTATCTGATGAAACAATAACATTTTCTGCACAAGAGAGAATGCATAAGAAAAGGCATTGCCAATCTAGCGAATGAAAATGGTATATCCATGTCAAACTAGATAGTAGAAAATGCTGCTTTTTACTCCGTGCTTCATGCAGATGAGTAACACTGAGGGTCAAGCTTTCCAAGAGCAATTGCCAGGGTAACACAAGTATGTATTAGTGGAGATGTTTGCCTGTGAAAAATCAATGATCTGCAGCAATGACTTGTGCAAGCAGAGTATAAATCACCTTTTGAAACAGGTTTTATGTTGTTGTTGAAACAGTTAAATCCATCTGCTGACTATTGATTGTCTTTTAGAGGGGTTATCTATTCATTTATTTGTAAACTTTGGGTTGTAATAGCCTGGTTTAAAAACAACTTTTCCATTTGATTGGTAAAGAGAAAAGGCAGCCCAAGCTTTTTGTCCTCTTGTGTTGGCATCTTCATATGCCTCCAGTCTCCATGCTTTTCAAGGATCCTGTTGATAAGTAACCTTCCAATGAGGTTGCTTGGCTGAGTGATGCTTGTTTTTTGTTCGGGAGATAAGTAATATACAGGGCTGTTGAGTTTTTTTTGTGCAATAAGTTATATTTTTTTTCACAATCCCTTTCCATGTGATGTATAACCTATATGTTTTTACTGTCTTTATGTGAATCACATTTGGAGGAGGGAAGGATTAGAGGGAGAGTTATAGTGACTTTGTTCCATTGTTCATTAATTTAGCACTGTCACAAGAAGAGCTTTTGATAACTTCAGTTATGTAATCATAGTGAGTGAGGCTTACTAGCCAAAATATTTTTTTACTCGACATAAAAGGAAGGATATCAAAATTAGCAAAAAATGTCTAAGACCAACACTTTAGAGTAAAGCACAGAGTACTTTTGATTGATTAAGGAAGACTGAAGCTGGCCTCAGCCCCACATGTGTGAGATACCAAGGTTGTCAGAGCAGGCCCATCCGTCTTCATTAATGCCCTTCTTTTGTGCACCCTACAAAGTAAGTGAATGAGTATGAAAGTGCATTGATGCTTCTGGAGCATAGTCTGTAAACTAGGCTGCAGGTGGCAGAACTGGTTTCCCTCACGCCTGCTTAAATAACATAGCAGAATAGTCACTAGAAGAGGCTACTAGCAGGGCAAATGGCTAAATAAGTAACCCTTTTTTTATGATGATGGCTTTATTCTGATGTGCTCATGAGCCATTTGCACCCCAAATTTACTTTGTGAGTCACTGAGCACTTACAGCTTGTGCTCTCCATTGCAGGATTCAGACCCCCAGCTGGGAGATGAGCCCTATTGCCTCTGTCTCAGTATTTTGTGTTTTTCACCATCTGGGCCAATTTTTGTCCAGAATTCATGACCTCCTTTAATGTCAATGCCAACAAACTCAGCTTGATTTACTTGGAGAAACTCTCTTCATTGTTCAATTATCACCCATTTATTTCTAATGTGCCCAGCTTACTCACTTACTGAGTCAGAGAGCAAGAGGTTGCTAGTGTGTAGAAAATAAATCTGCATAGACTTCATTAGTCATGCATGGCTAAACCAGTCAGCTGTTTAAATATCAGCATGCTTGGGGATTTGCCTTTGATACTACAGAGACATCCATCCGACATGAAGCAAGAGTCACCTCTGATTTATCTTGAGTGAATCATACTTCATTACAACAGGTCAGACACTCAGCCTACTTCGTAGTTCACTCCTCATGCTTTGTTCTTGCTTACTTAGTGGTCTTTCACTTATTATAACTAGTGTTTTCTGGCTGATGGCTCATTTTCAGTTCCTAACTTATACCTTTGGTGTCTTCTGACAGTGAATGACCATATGCTCTGAGAACGGGGATAAAAAAGAAGGGAGTACATGATGTAAATTGTACCAATGTGATTTGATTTATGAACCCTGCTTTCATCCTTCTTAGCACTGTTTACTTTCATTTGCCCTGCAGGTCCAAGAAAGGTAACATCTTTAGGGCAAGGAACTGCTGCTTCTTATTAAAGCACCATGCACTTTTCTGATGGTTAGTAATAGCCCACTACATAATTGCCTTAGCTCTTCAGTGATTTAAGAATGCTCATTCTTTTCAGTGTATGAAAGGCATTTTCCCTCCCTTGAGTAACAGCTGTTAAACATCAGATCAGACTGCAGATCAAGAACTTGTTTGCCCCATGCTCCCTTTGGGAGTCATCTGGAATGGGCAGTGCTGTCAACATTAGAGGGAGAAATTTGTCTGTTTTAGGGGAGAAAGAGGGAATTTGAGTGACAGGTGCTTTTTGAAGTTGCTTCTTCTGCACCTTTCGGCTTCTCAAGGTGCCCTGACATGAAAGTGTTTCCTTTTTTTAATAGTGAAAGCTAGCCAGCTTTATCCTTTTGTGATCCCCAAAATGCAGCTAGGTCTCTAGTGAGTAATTTAATTACGATTGCTTCAACAGCTTGGCAGAAGGAGCATTTAGAATGAGAGCTGTAATCAGTCACTGATATCTGTGCACACCTGGCTGCTGTCAGCACATAAGCTATGGTCCAGCCGTGCTACAGGCTTCAATAGCATGGAAGGAGAGAGACTTTTTACAGGTCGGAGTGATTACAGCCTCCTGTTATCAACCTTTGAGCAGTTCAAGCAGTTAATTCCCTACCTGGTGCTGTTCACCAGCTATGCCATTTTCATAAGCATGTCACAGAAGGCTCTTGCCATAATTTAGTTCCTTGTGATCTCTGCTCCCTTTGACAGTATTTTCTTTAACTTGATGCTCTTTGGTAGTCATGGCAATAATTTTCACTTTTCATCTTAAAAGTAGCTGAGCAAGTGGTACTGTGTCCTATGTATTTTGCCCCATGAGAGATTTGGCCTCAGAAGCTGTTCCTTCAGTAATGGCACACCCAGGGTGGAATCACTGATAAGACACTGATGTAAGTTGGCAGCAGAAACAGAAATGTTGTACAGTGGAATAAGAGTCTCTGTTCTGTCACCCCAAGCTCCATTTGTCCATGATGATCTGTAAGCACATCTTTCGACTGAATGTAAGATAATAAATTAAGTGTTCTAAATTGTCAAGTGCAACAATGATTTGATTAATTTTAAATTTAGCATTTTCTTTGTAATATCCTGCACATGTTCATATTTTTTTAAGAAGCATTAAATGTAAAAACTCAGAAAAATATAAAAGTCTTCAACCATCAATTTTACTCTTTAAAGATTCTTTTCTTATCGTAGCTTCTTCACAGAAGATAGTACAGAACTGAATTTGGAAGATAAGGAAAAATGTATGTAGAGTTGGATTTTATAGGCAAAAATCACCCTGTGCTCAAGGACTTTTATTTTAAATGGATTTTTTTTCCCCCACACAATGCTATGAAACTTCTGTCCTCAATTGTATTGTCCAAATACTTTTGATAATCTCACACCTACTATGGTCTCATCAGCCTGAGGTATTTTGAGTGCCATATGGTATGCAGATAGTACCTGTTCTTGTGCAGAGAAGGGAAAAAAAAAACATTGAAAAATCTGTTTAGTCTTTCAGCTGTTGCAATTGATCTGCAACAGGATACCCAGTCACGAGTCCAGGTGAACACACAGCTGGCTTTGATAATTCCCTCCAATCCCCTATGAGTCTGTTGTAAATTGCACTGTGGATTATGAAAATATGATTTCCATGTTGGGCTTACTGTCCTGGATGGAAGCTCTGATTTGCAATAATCCTTAATCTGTTTTTTGTCCTGCCTGGGCTCTGTGTGCTCTCCCATATTTGCAGCACTCAGCTGAGTTATATATGTGTGCTTCTAAGCCGTTGATCTAAACCTGATGTGTGATAAGTGGGGTGTAATGGTGTTAACGAGATGGGGTAGGGTTCATTTGGTGCTTTCCCAGGCAGCATAGAACTGTTTGCCATAGCACACACTATATTGCCTCCTATTCCTCTCAGGTCCTCAAGGTGATTATTGCTTGTTTCCCAGGCTGTCTACATAGGGAACAGCTTGCAAAGAGGAGCCTACATTATTGGGTGAGAACAAATAGATGAGGATTGAAGTCAATCTTTTCTATTTTACGGACTAGATTTTGTTTGCAGTAACATTTATAAATACAAAGTAATTATTTAATTCAATAAGTAAATAAGGTAACTTCTGATTTATGCCAATAGTTGCAGATCAGAATCTGCTATGGGATTCTCACAGTCAAATGTGCCTAATTGTTTTGTTTTTAAGATTTATATATATTGTTTCTATATACCTTAGACTAAAAGCTACCTTTAAGATTACAGTCATTAGGTGGGCAAATCTATGTCATAAAATATTTACAGTGTGGTTAGCTGAAAGAATGCCAACATGCAGAGAGATTCAGACAGTACTGGAATTTTTAAACTTTTTTCTTCTTGCTGATTTTTGAGCCTGCATGTCTGGGGCTACCTAAGGGAGGGTGCTGGGGTCAGTAGGGATCAAGAGACAGATCTTTTATACTTATTCGTTGTTTTGCAATGGAAATTGTTAACATAAAAACAAAGGCAGGAGGAGTCAGAGGTCCTGAAGGAGATTCTTTGTTCACTATCCGAGCTGCCGAATGTACTAATTATTTCCTGTCACTGACAGAAGGCTACTATTGATCTCCAGTGGAGTTTAGCTGCATATAGGGACATAGCTTTATTATGTTGCAATCTTGTTACCCAGGAGCTGGTATATAATCTCAGCTGTAGAACATTGGGGATTAGATGAAAAACCTTAATTACAGTTATCTTAATAATGATCCCTGAGGGGCAGATTGAAATTGGCTGCTTGGGTACCTGTGAAACAAGCTTTGCACAGGGGAGCACATTTTAGTGGATTTAATTTATCTTTGTGGAAGTGTTTCATTGTGTACTGACATCTGAGGCCTTGGCAAATGCTGGGAGAGGAGTCTGGAACTTCAGTTGCCTTTTGCTGTCCTTAGAGATTTTGGGACACAAAATAACTTCACTGAACGTGGGAGGAATTAGGCTTTTTAGTAAGAAACCCTAAGAATAATCATATGACTTGAATTCTTTTGGGAAGTAAGTGTTAACTGAAACCCCAGTTAGCTAACAGCTGTCTGCAGATGAAAAAGCTTTCAAATCTGTGAACATTAGTTCATTTCAAAGTCTTGGGCGCATAGAGAGCTGGTAAAAATTTTTCATGGGCGGAAGTTTAATCGGTGCAAACTGCACACTTAGGGCAAGCAAAACTTTGTGTATTTCAGTGAAAGCCTTAGAATAGCTTTGAACAGAAAATATGAAGGAATAAAAAAGCAGGATGTGGTTGATTTCATTATTTTCAAAACAAAGCTCAGGATTTATTGACTGCATCATAAGGATGAATTTATTGTGAAAGTTGGCAAAAAATGGTTAAAACCTTAGGAAGAAGACAACTAATCTTGGTTTAAAAGCATTGACCTAAGTTAGTTCATCCTCCTCTGCCTAGGTTTATTATTTAATAAGCTACTGTGGCATTGCTGTGACTGCTGCGACAATAAGGCTGTGACTTCCTGAGGCTTTTCGCAGACTTCTGTGATGGAGATAAGCAGCATGGGCTTGTGGTGGCCTCCCTAGTCTAGGATATTCCTTTCTGTATATTGCCAGCACAGTGCTTGAGAGTGTGGTCTTGAGCAGGATGGGGAAAGAGATTTGAAAATGACTCCATCCCTACGAAAGCAGAGTTTGATCTTTGTAGCTTTTGTTCAGGTGTCTCTAGCCTTAATGTGAGAGTAGTTGTGCTCATGTCTATTGAGTAACTGTCTCAGATAACATAACTGACCTCTAGACCAGAGTGTCTTGACTAGACTCTGACTTCAATAATATAACTGCCAAATATAAACATATTTTTCTTCCAGAGAGACTCCAACATTTATTTTGAAGGAAGTGTGGTTGGGGCTCTATTCTTCCTCTTGTCTCTGATCTGAAACCTATTTGCAGTGCTTGACCACAGCAAAACTGGTGTCAGGTTTGCTGGCTTCCCATAACCATCTGTCATATTTATTTTCTTTCTTTTTTTTTTCTTTTTCAGATTGTACTGAATGACCTTCTGTCTGTTATATTTCTGCCCTTTGATCTCAGGCAAATGTTGAAGATAGATAGCAATATCACAAGCCATCCATCATACAATTTATAGGTCCCATAGAAGCATCTGTGTCTTTAGCAGTTCATCCGTCACAGATAGTTTCATAGTTCAACACCACAAAATGCTGAAGAGAGGGCTAATATTGGTATTTCTTTTTATTACTGAAGACTTCAGCCATCAGGTGTCTTTCACTTGAATATGCAGACTGTCACAAAAAGTGCCTGTGCACCAGGGATAACATTATGGATCCAAGCCAATTGCATGTTACAGAAGGCAGCACTATTGCTGACATCAGCAGACTCATTTTCCTGCTCTGCTGTTGGAACACTGGATTGGTTGTGTTACCAGTGCAGAATGAACTGAGCAGACCTGGCTCTGTGTGAATGAGCCAAAGTTCTCAGAAGCAGTGACTGTGAATTTGACTACCAGCAAATAGTTGTAGGCACTCCTGCTGTGTGATATGGGACAAGAGAAAACCTGTTTGAGTGACTGTACATGTGTGTGAGAGGCAGAGATACCAGTATCTATCTTGAGTTCGATAGGCATATTTGACAGAAATGTGTAAAGTTACCCAATAGGGCGTGATTTTGATGTCTTGTAACTGTAGTGTCAGCTCTGCAGAATATGCATTTGATACATGAGTTGCCATGCATAGGTATCTGAAATACCTGTGTGAACTATTGCTGAGCTGTGCACATTTGTCCAGTATATTGAGCTAGGCAGGGCACCATGTTAATCCTACATGCCACATGATGCTGAAGTGTATAGTGCTGCAGCATGGAGATTATCCTGAGAATTTATCTTGTTATAGTTACTTGAATGCTGGAAACTGAGATAAGACAGAATTACCTATGCTTCACATTGTTTAAAACAAATCATAGGAGTTAAGTAATTGTACTGTCAGGAAAAACACAACCCAAACAACCAAAACAAACAATTCCAAAACCTAAGCCTGTTCCCTTTTTTTTTCCTCTCCATTTTTTACACTTGTTACCAGTGGCATTTGTCCTATTTGGAAGAGGTTAGAGACTTAAATTCCTTACCCTATCATGCTGAAATAGAGTTGCTTCTGATGGATACTTGAAACATAAATTTGTGCTTTGTCTTAAAGGGAGGTATCCTCACAGAGATCTCCACTTGGCTGTGGAATTGCTACTGGTGGCTCATACGCATGGAATATAGATAGTTCAAGTCATTTAAACTTAAATTAGGTGTACCAGAGAGCATACTTAGCCCAAATATCACATTTGAGAGACCTGTACTAAAATAATTATGGGAGCTATTTGAAATGCATAGACAATATACGTAGTGCTTTCTGTTTTTAAACAACTTTCATCCTGGAGGCCAAGATGAACTAAGAATAAACTTTGAAGTATTTGCTGAAGTGGAGCTGGGTATAACACTATAATTGAGATGGAGCTGAAAGTAAGACCAACTGCATCCCTTCTGCACAGAGACCCCTGTATTTGCCGACCTCCTTCAGAATTTAGGACACTTAAATGCTTTCTGTTGCACAGATGAATTTCTACCTGTCATAAGGTAGAAACTAATCAGGTCTTCATGTTTTCAGTAGTGCCAGGAAATCCTTATTTATTACCAGTAAGATGTGAACCAGCTGGGTAACTTAAGCTGTTCCTTCTCAGACACTCTGTAAGCATACCTCCGTATTTGGGAGCAAATACTGGAAAGGATGGAATAGCTGCTTCTCTTAGTTTCCTTCTTTTTCTAAATGGAAAAGGGCTTTTTTCTTTCCCAGTACTAAATAGAGAGAACTATAGGTTGTTTTTCTTGGCAAATTCAGTATTTGTAGACTTGTTTTCTTTGCCTACCTTAAGTACATGAGATTCAGACTTGTAAGAAAAGTGTGCTCACAGCTGTGCTAGGCCTGCTGGCAAATAAAATTCAGTACAGATGGTTGTCTGCCCACACTCTATTTATGAAGAGGCCTGCAGTGTTTATGTTAACGGTGATGAGTTTGAGAGATAAAAATAGGGAGTTGTTTGTTGTTCATTTGTTCTTTATAGATCTGCAGTGAACTTTTTTTATAAAGCACAAATTCGATAGAGAGATTTGTTAACCTTCTAGAAGAGCAGCCTGTCAAAAAGCCAAGCTGCAGACGTCTCAAGTGCTGGAATCATTCCTTGGTTTTTATACTTGTTCTATTCACTCCACGAGATGGTGCTGTGTACCCACAGACCCTAAGCATCATTTGCTTGAATTTTCCCAGGTTGTTGGTGGATATTTGGATTATGAAAACTTGAAATGAAGTTAGAAATAATCTCTATCTTCCAGCTGTCTTTTTCGCCTCTCCAAATTAATCTCAAAAAGAGGTTTTCCAAAATCACCTAAGGCTTTGTATAGTCCTCTACAGATTATGTCTTCCTTGATATTTATTGAGTCCTGCAGCTTTGCCATGACTTGAGGGTTTAGGAAACCTTCTGGAGGCTGCTTCCAGATGCCATAGTTTCAGGGCAGACATACTAAAGAGCAAACAGAAAAACTCAGATTGTGTGTTCTTGTCTGTGGCCGTTCCTTGTGGATAGCTTGCTGAGTCAGGAAGATATCTGCATGTTGCAGGGGTCTGCTTAGTTCCACATTTATTTATTTATTTAAATATTGTGCAAAATGTTCCAGGGCTTCAGCCCTGGAAACTTAAATTATGTGATCTTGTCACTTAAAATAACTAGCAGTTCTTCTGTTCTCATTCTCCTACCATATGCTTTCCTATTTATGGTCTTGGGAGTCATTTTGTATTTTATTTCTCCTGCTTTCAGTTAGATTTGGAGTAGAGCACTACTGAGGGTACTGTCTTTGCAAGGAGGAAACTTTGGAATCTTGTCTTTGAAATGGCTGAAGTCCACTGATCTTCTGCCACAAGGTGGAAAGAGACTTCTTAGGGGGAAAAAAGTCACCTTTTACAAACTTGCCAGGGTGTTAGCCTTTCTTGGGTTGCTAAAGTGAGTTTTGTGTCAGTGTGGAAAGTAAAAGAAACAACTTAGTAGTTATTTTTGAAGTTATGGATAGAGAACTTCCCTTTGTTTGGTGTAACAGATTCTTTCTTTACAGAAGCAGGTATTTGGGGTGAAAGGTTTCTCCATCCATTGTGTGTCCCTGGAGTCTGCCATTTTAGCTTCCTGATTATCACTCATTGTGTGTTGTAGCTGTGTGTCCACTGTCTTCACAGCTCTGCCTCTCATTTCCTCATGCTTCCGTAAAGAACACTCTGACCTCACTTGATCTCCCGTTTTTGTTCTTGGCAGTTTTCAAAAGCTTGAACTTGCACTTTCCTGCTTTTATGCTGACTGACAGTGGATTCCTGATTTATAATATCTAGTTTCAAATCCCCATAAGTGGTGTGGAGGTGATTAGTAGAGAAGAGGTACAAAATCTTTACGTGCCTAAATGAGGCTGAGACCCTCCCCACTTTTTAACTCCTTGTGACTAGTCCTGATTAATGTGGAACAACTGCGGTTCTGGGGCAAGTCAGTAACAGTTTTCCATTTCAAATACCTAAGTGCATTTCAGCAGGACTCCTAATGCACATCTTACTATTTTCACAGTTGTTACTTTTCACTCAGCTTGGGAACTTTAGGACCTAACTACACTGATGACGTCATTGTGTAAGGATTGTTTCTTGCTCCCTTACCTCAGGACACGTTTTGGATATAAGCAGCAGTTTTTGCCAGCAGCTGTTAATCCCCAAGAGCTGTGGCATGGAAATTCCATGTCATGCATGTTCTCCAGGGCAAGAAAAGCTTCTTAGCTGGATACCTCTAGTAAGTTTTTTAAGATGCTAGTAAATGTTCCAATGCTCAAAGCTCGTCTCTGATTTCTCATTCAAATTTTAACTCCCAGATACAACTTCAGAAGTACTTCTGTGTATCATCAGATATACACCAGAGGGATTTTTAACTTCAGAAGTGATGTTTCTCACCACTTCTCAGTGTCCTGTTTCTGCTACCATGAAAATTTACCAAACAATAAAAGCTAGGTTTCACTGATAGGTTTCTGTCTCTAAGTCCTCCCCAGATACTTCTCTGAGGTTGTCTTATCATGATGTAGTAGTTATGGCTTCAAGGCTTAGGAGATTGAGAAATATGATCAAGACTTTATGAATAACACTGTGAAGGTGTTTTCTGTGTACAATGTGTTACTTGCTTTGCCCTACTCAAAAGTATGCATGTTAGCAAATAACTGAGCTCTTCTTGCTGTTCCAGTTAAGTGATTTGTGTTCACTACCTATAGATTATACTGAGCTTTGGAGGCCAGACTGGATCACAATGCAGCAGTAACTTGAGAGCATTTTGGATGAGAATGTAGGGGCATGGGTAAGGTAGACTAGCTCAAAGCAGGGCCTGTTCTGTGTAGGAAATAGCTGATGCTACTCTCAGTAGTTTGATAAGTACAGCTTTTGCCCCAGCTCACCTTGTCATTGCTGTTATAATGCAGATTTCTGACTTCTGTGTTGGTTTCTTCTTTCTGACTTGGGATTTGCCGTTTGAGTGTGGGAAATGGTTCTCCAG
Organism: Ploceus nigricollis; assembly: GCA_013399945.1. Lineage (NCBI taxonomy): Eukaryota > Metazoa > Chordata > Aves > Passeriformes > Ploceidae > Ploceus > Ploceus nigricollis. The sequence continues at coordinate 1,264,797 of VXBC01001445.1, read as the reverse complement.
CTTTTCCATGTGTTTTTTTCTGAAGGCAGCCCAGGACTTGTGCAGAGCAGCAGCTGTGAATCGACAGAGCTTGCAGTAAAACAGCAGGAGGACACGTCAGAGCATAAGGGGTTGAACTCTCCAGAGACAGAATTTTTAAACTAGGAAGCACGGGGCAAATTTTCCCTTGCTCCTTGTTTGATTTTGTTTTTTTTGTTAATTTCTTTGTTTTGTTTTTTAATGACTCCAAGTTTCCTTTCGCATTTGTTGCTCCTGTATTATATATCTTTTTAATCTGGGAACTGCTAGCTACAGAAGGTAGTGAGACTATTTGATGTCAAAGAGAGCTTCCCCTTCAAAAGGCAGCTGGAAGATGGCAGGGAGGATGAGCTAGTTTGGGATCACTTATGTATCTTCCTCTGGTTCAGATATGGCTCAGTCTCTGAGAAAATAACAGCTGTTCTGCTGTGATAATCACTACATAGCTTACTTTGTGGGATGTTTTGGAGAACTGGAAGATCTTGAATAGTTCTTGAGGAAAAGCTTCAACATCAGAACAGTTCTCCTGCTTTTGGCTCTAATAAAGGCTTGTGGTCAGAGAAGTGAGGTCAAAAGCTGAGTAAGACTTTTATATTTTCCAGGTAAGTGAATGCTATTGAATAAATGCTGAAAACTGTTAGTTTTAAATTGGAAATCCAACAGAAAATGTTGGCGGAGCTACTGTTCATGATCTCTAGCATTGGCCAATTACTGCTTTTGACTGGAGGTTTTGGTGGTGCTAGTTCTCTCAGAAAACAAAAGTTGAGCTCAGATGTTCTCAGAAACCTGTAAAACTTGTAAACCTGATAATGCAAGTATCTCTTCCTAATTTTCCTAATTGCAATAGGAAAGCCCTTGGTGGCAGAATTCCTATTATTTCACTTACTCACCAGTACAATACAAACGAGCAAGCACAGTGACCAGCTGCAGCAATATCTAAAGACACTTATGAATAACTCTGAATCCACCTGAGAGTTGCCTTCTGTTTCACACACCAAAGAAAAGGAAAAACCTTCTTAAGGCAAATGACTGTCTGCCTGAAGAAGCAGGGCACAGCAAGGCCCATACTCCTTCTGTACCTGGAACGTTCTGGCCTGGGCAGTAAATCTGTCTTCTCCCTTTTGATCTGTGAAACCACCTATGACAGTACTGCTGGAACTGTCTGAGGGCACCTAGGTTCTGTCTCTTAGTGTGATGTTAGTGGTGGTCTTTGTTTAACTGCAGCCTTCCCATGTGGAAGATATAGAGCTTTTCGCTGCAATTTGTATGGAGCAAATTCTTTTTCTTTGTTAGTATTCACAGGATGTTGTGGACATCTTCACCTGGACTGCTGCAATCCATGAGTTAATGTCTTTGCTGTATCCATTCATGTGTTCATTGAACTACACTGGTTTCTATCATAAGTAGGTATAATAGTAGGTCCTTTTGAGTCTCTGCACGTTGCCTGATAAGTATGGCTGTGTAGACACAGCTTGAGAACCTGAAAATATTTATTTCAACTTTGCTGGGCATAAAATGCAAGTTTATCACTGGTTCTTAAAACAAGCATGCTCAGTGTTGGCTAGTTCATCTGAAGACACACATTAATAAGCCTTAAGAAAAAAGAAGAAAAAATAAAGTTTATTCTAGTAAAATAAAGGGTTAAGTATTTAGAAAATAATTTGAAAGCAATTTTGGGACAGGAGCTTCTGAAAGGCTAATTTCTAAGCTTTTTTCAAAATCCTTTCAAAAAGCAATTTCATACTCCTAAGTTAGGTTTCTTATTCTCCTGTGCCTAATGTTGGTCTTACATACACTCTGCAGATTTGCAAAGAGATCACTCAGATAAAATTTTAAACCTCTGCCTGCCACTTCAGCTGTCTGTATGGGTTTCCTTTTGTATTTTTTCACAATTTGTCCCTTAGCTATCAGTTGGTGGCAGTTCATGTAGGCATTTTCTTCAGTAGGCAGCTGTGAAGGATCACCATCTGAATGTTTTCTTCACTGTTCAGATTCCAAGCAGAGGATTCTTTTGCTACTATTGTCCACCTTTCTGCTTCAGAAGAAATTAACATTAAATGTTTCACTTGAATATTTATTGATCAAGAATAGAGAGAAGAAGAAATTAAGTAAGGTTAGTTTAGACTGCATGGAAACATTCTCCTACTTTGCAAACTAAATGGAACACTCACTGATGACAGGTTGCTCTAGAACTATAAAGAGCCTAAATTTGATCATGACCAAACACAGCTAAGAAAAATTGTTTACTATCTTCTGCCATACATGTTACCAATTTCAGGGGATCCTATTTCAGCTTTGACATCATGGGACCTATTCTTGATTACATAAACTGGGTTTGTAAGATATCTCAAATGATGAAAGGGAGAATATTTGTGTCATCTGGGCAAGGACACTAAAGGACCTTAGTAGCTGAAGAGGTCCAGGAAGGAAGGTGACCTGGAGCCATGAATATATATGTATGTGTGTGTATATATATATATATATACACACACACAGTAAAGAGGCAATACCTCTGTCTCGCAAGTGAAGGAGTTGTCATTTTTCTGGGAGCATCTCTGGATGAGGAGGAAGAATTTTCACTGTTTATGTGAGGGAAATTTAATGGTCATGGACAGTGGTAATGAATGAAGACAGTTCTAGAAAAAACCCTCAGAGTTAAAAAAAAAACAACCAATAAAAAGAAAACCAAAACAAAACAAAATGTTTTTTTTTTGTAGTAATTATACAACATTATTGTGTAGTCAATCAGAATGCAAAAGTTTTAGGAGTGTCTCCTCTCCTCCTACCAACAATCCCTTTGCCTCAGTTCACAAAAGAAATTATTCTTTCTTTGAGTAAGGACTTAGTAATGGAATGAATTGGTGTCATGAAGGTTAGTTCTAGATATCTGCAGAAGCAGGTGTAGCCACGCAGGGTTAGGCCTTGTTGATGCAACAAACAAACTGTTTGGCTCTATGTTCACATGCATTCTAAATTCACTGGAGATAAATGATTTTTGTTGATTAACATTGAACAGCAATGGATAGTCTGAATGTAGAGAGTAGATATCACTACTCCATTGTCTAGTGTGTTCCTGAGGCTTTGGAATTATGAAATAACAGTAAGTAGCTGAAGGTTTGTTTCATTCTACGTAGGTTGGGACTGTTCCTCTCTGGTTTCCTTCAGCTGCTTATGCTCATTTTATTGGGACAAGGTTTTTGATTCCTTGAAAGGGCAACATCACATACAGTGTGATGCACTTCCTTCTCAGGGAAGGAAGATGTAGACCTCTCTTCTACAGCACAAATCTTGACTGTTATCTGGGGATGTTTCCCTTCCCTACTTCTTACAGGGGATCTCTGTCCCTGAGCAACCTTGGAGAGTCACTGTTGGTCTTCATTTTGCAGTCTTCCTCTTCCCATCAGGAGAGCACCTTACTGCTGATCAAGTGCCAGGCATTTGCTATATTATTTGGTTAATGTGATGGATGCCTCTTTCTCTGCCTCCTCGTTGTTTGGAGCTAAAACATGGGATTGTAAGATAGGAGGTGATTAACCTTTCCTAATGGAGCTGTGCTGCAAGCAGGATCTCACCCACCGCATCTTCATTAGGCTCCACCAAAGCCTGCATTAGCTTAGATTAGGTAATTGGTCATTTATAACACAGGAGAAGGAGAGGAGGAAGAGCTTATGAAAAAGTGTCAACTAGATTAAGGGCATTAAAATTTAATTCCTGTTATCCAAGAATTCTGGAAGGCAGCATTTAATCAGGCGTGCAGTTGAAAACCTCCCATCATCAGAGGATTCAGTCACAGTGAACATGGTCTTAGTCTATGGAAGGAGGTGTACAGTGGTAATGGTTATGGCCTCTGCATGTGACAGTCAGTTTAGGGTTATTTGTATAAATTTTGGAGATCTTGTAATTTGCCCAGGGGACAGAGCTTGCAACTTAAAACTACATACTGTTTTACATCAGTTAGCTGAAGATTTTCTGAAGAAGCAGTGAAGTTTGTGTTCTACAAAAATACCTCGTCTATTTCCTCACTTTATCAGGAACTGTCTTGTCCAGATGACTTATTCATGGACTATTTCTGGCCTATTTTCTGAGTATCCCAGAGAATATTTCCTCAGGATCTAGGGCTTTCCAAGCACTTTCACCTGAAATGTTTTGAATATCTTCAACTGCCTTGATAATATGGACTATAGAAATGGCTGTCAATAGGGAGTTGCTGGATGAGATACAGTCTTTATGGCAAATTCCCATTTTTTGAGAGTTTTTTTTGTGTTTTTTTGATCCTAAAATAATGATACATGTTGTATGTGGCATGTCCCCAGATGCTAAACACGATGCAGCCATAGCAAAGGGATGAAGCAAACAGGTCAAACTCTATAATTCTGCAGTACTTCTCAGGAAGTTACTTTCCTCCTGTGCTTTATCACTTTTGGCACCTGCACATGTTGAAAAGATCAAATATTTACCATTGTGAATGGGTCTGCAAAAGACTTGACTGTGTCCTGCTCATAGAAAACAAAGACACAATGTGTAATGATAATGTTGAGCTCTGTCCTTGTATTTTATAGAAAACCTTAATTAAAATAAAGAGAGAAAAAAAAATGGTCTTTTGATAAAGATATTGTATGGTCAGACAACAAAACTGCATCTTTCAATGACTGATGGTCATCAGGAGGGTTGTGTGGCATGGAGCAATGTGTTGAGAAGTTTTTCTGTACCCAGGAGCGCCTGGAATTTTTCAAGAGTTTTGTTTATGAGCTTTAAAGGAGATGACATATTCTGTCTGTGCTTGCCCCCTGTCTGTGGCTTTGATAATAAGGTAAAAATTCAGCTCAGGCTTTCTTCATGGGTTTGGCTGATCCCAAAGTCCCTCCCTTAGAAGCTATCTTGTTTCACCCTTCAGCAGAGTCCAGCCAGAATGGTTCTTCATGTAGCTGTTCTGGGAGGGCAAGGTATTTCAGAACTGTGCTTCTGATATGCTAGTGCTGCTGTGAATGGATTTTAGTGTGAAATGCAGAGAAGCAGGAGGCTGCAAGGAACCTCAGGAGTCCTTACCTCCAGTACTGTGCTTTGGTAGGGAACCATATTTCATAATACCTTTTAGAAATGCATGAAGTTTTATCCCTCATTTAGAGCGGTTTTTTGCCCCTTTTCCCTGTAAAGGCTTTTTAAAAGCTTCATTGCTCTGCTGATTAGAAACCTTTGTCTAATTTCCAGTCTAAATTTATTCTTTGGCAGTTTATAACCATCTGTTCTTGTACCAGTATTGTCCTTAGTTAAATAGTCATTTCCACTCCTCAGCTATTTCTACCCCTGGGTGTTTGTGCACAGTAAATGTATCTCCTCTCAACATTTATTTAGCTGGTCTGAACAAGCCAAGATTTTTTAATATTCTTTTTCCCAAACAGGCTTGTCTGTCCCCTGATAGCCTTCCTCTGCATCGGTTTTCATTGACCAGTATTGTACAGGCATTGGCATTTATTTGTGTTCAGAAAGTACAGTGCTGGATTTTTGAACGTTTTTGTCTTTTTTTAACTGGGTATTATGTGGAAGTATGACTCTTACCTGAATTATGCTACTGGTTTTCCTTGCAAGTTTTACCTTTGATGCTTGGTAAATAGGAATTAAATAATGGTGGCAATGTCTGTGCAGTGCTGGCACAAGACTAAATGAAGACTTGTTTGTAAGCATTGGGGTATGTGCTTTTCTCCCAAGACTGACTCGGGCGGCTGCAGACCACTCCTGGTATCCTTTTCAGAGGTGCTTTGTGGTGCCTGGTTGGTCTGGCAGAGTTGTTTCTTGGTAAGCAAACCTTGGTGAACCTTGGCACATTTGCACTGTGCCAAGTTACACTGTAGACTCACTCTTACCTTACACAGACACCTGCCACACAGGGATATTTGAACTAGTCAAACTCCCCTTGTGGGCAATGAAGAACAACAGAATCCTTCAGGGCCTGAATCATCTCTTTCTAAAATAGATATCTGTTAAGCTTGTTACTGTCTGTTGCTCATGAACATTTTTGTAAATAGGATGGTGCTTTCAGTTAGTTGATTAAACCCACATTTGGAGCTCATATTAGCAAAATGGAGCTGATAGCAGTTACATGTCTTTCAGGTGTGTGGTAAGAAAAAGCGCAAAGGACTGCAAAGCCATTCAGGGTTTTGAAACTGCAAAATGATAGGTGGGGAAAAGCAGAGAATAAATGATATTCTGGTTGAATGATTGCCTGTGGGAAGATCTTGTTTCTGTCAGTTACTAAGAGATTATTCAGTCTCTCTCTTTTGGAAGCTGAGGGCATGTCTTAAGGAAAAAGGGCAAAAAGAAGTAGAAGGAAGAATAAAAACCTACAACAGCTCAAGGGGTTGGAGGACTCCAAGGTGGATGTAGTCCCAGAGTGTGTGCTCTTTTGTCATCCTGGTGAAATCTAGGGTTTAATTTTATTTTCTGTAGAACAAGTAGCTACTTCCCTTTTCTTTAGAACCTATTTCCCTGTGCTTCTCTAAAATGGATCAAGTGATTATCACTTCTCTTGACAAGTTTGGTAGCAAGCCAAGTCAGAACAGATTCAGTAGATTAGGGGCTCTTGTCTCTTCTGAAAGGGCATACAAAGAAGAAACCTGACATATGGAGGGTACCTCAGAAGTTTGCTCTAATGCTGAATTTATTGCATGGAAAGAGGTTTGCAACATGAGCTGGTTCTTCTCAGCAGCACAGCAAGATTTTGGGGGTTTTTAAAATTACTGGGGAGAGACAGATAAAGGAAACAAGCTAGGAGATAAGCTGATGTACCCTATACCACTTCACAGAAAAAGAAAAAGGTCACCCATGAGCCACTTAATTTAAAAGATGGGAATTCTCTTAAAGGACCCTCATATGTTGAACAGATAATGTGGATGCTAATGAAAAGGAAGACTGATTAGGAAGTACCTACTAGCAAATCTACTGCTTATTGGTATAAATGAGTAGTATTTTGGGGGTGACATGTAAAAGTAAGCAACATATGGCATGACTGTAAATGGTTCCCAAGTGTTTAAAGTCCTGAACAAGTAAAGAAAGCAAGGAGCATTGGGAAACTTTGGACTCTTCAAGGAGAAGGGGGCCTTAAATGAGTGGGCGTGCTGCTTGATTTCTGTGATTATTTCTCTCTAGTCTGCCCAACTGGGGCTCACACCAAGTGATAAGATAATTATTTCTGGAGAGTAGAAATGTTCCTGCCTAGGAGAAAAAAAATCTTCTGAATAACCTAGTCTATAGAAGAGGAAAAAGAATGTGAATGCTATAGAATATGAGAGATCTGAAGGCCTTTCTGGTGTTGTCTAATGCCAAAAATGGCAGTATGACCTCAATCTAAAGAACAGGATGCCATTTCTTATATATAATGCTTTTGAGATATTGGGAAGCTGTTTGCAGAATTACACTGTATAGATGTATAACCATTTATAAAGTAATTCTAACATTTTTACACTTCATGATCGGTTTTTATAGACTGTGATAAATAAGTACAAATGTACAAGTATACAAGAAAAAGGGAAAGACCTAACAATAAGTCTTAGTGAATGTCAATAATCATGTTTTATTAATATATAAGCTTTCCCACAGCCTTGCTGAAATCCCAAAGCAGCAGAATGATCTCTTTTTGCCTGCCATGTACCACCTTTATCAAGTTCCTTTTTCTTTACTGCTTGGCTGTTAATAACTGTGTGGCTTTCCCCTTACTGTTACATGAGATCCGGGATTCAAAATGGATGAGTCTTGTTTTTCAGCCAATTTGAATTAAAAGCAGTGGCAGACAAATGCCACTGGTGAACAAAAAAAGTCAGAGTGATTTATTTTTAATGCTATTGTCATAGCATCTCTTGGTACAAAGAATGACTCTTTTCAGCTGCAGTTATAGCAGTGGCTTTTCCCCTTTAGAGTCTTTTTTGTGTTATTTTGTTGTTCTTTGAGGATTTAAATCTTACTATTGGAGCCATGTGACATTTTTGGCCTTTCTGTGCAAGAGGAGCTAGTAATCAGCAGTTGGGTTCTGCTCTGGCACACCATGCTATTGTTCTCTATGCTGTCTTTCTCACTGCAGTTTTCCACACTAAAGGAATGACATTCCCAAGTCACCTTGCCTTGCTAAAGTTTGGGGTCACTGCATACACTCTAAGACCTGACTCTTCTTCCCTCTGGAACTCTCATTATCATTTACATCTGCAAGGCATGGACACTAAAATTTAGCAAAAAAAGGAGCAGATGTATTCATTTTCAGAGGCATAAAATACAAGGAATAAATTGTTGTAAAGACTCCATGAATCTTTCAGTAACATGGGATCCCTGGCACCTGTGCTCCTGTAGCACCTTTCATTGCAAAGTCCTTTTTGTATTAGCTGCATACCAAGATAATGCTCCACACCTTTGAGATGGACTTTGATGGATTTTCAACAGCATATAACACTGTCACTCACACTATTAAAAAAAATGGATAAAGGAAGATTCCATGCCATGCTAAAAGCAGAAGAGTTCAAGGAGGCAAAATGTATTTGGTCATGCTATAATTGCATATGCCTTCCTTTTTTTTTGCCAGAGTTCTGAAGCATTAAGGAGACATGCTGTTGCATAGCTAAGGCATGTTTTAAAGCTTTTCCACCCAGAAGTCCAGTGAACTGATGTGAACAGTGTATGACAGAAATGTACACGAACATAAGAAGATTCAGAAGACTGATGCAGTAATGGGGTGATGCATCTCCAGTGCTTGCTCATGAGTGAACAATTCAGTATGTTACCAGCACCACCTGGACCACTTGGGTTCATGTAAAGCATCCTGGAGGGAACAGAGTTTGCTTGGAATATATGCTTGCTCTCTGAGTAATAGAGGTATTTATATATCTATATTTCAGCACCTCTCTTCAGAGGTTGTCTGATTTTTGGTAAAATCTTCATAAACGTAGTTTGGGTTAAGAATCTTAGGGAACAAGAGACCTTATTAAAACTGATGAAGCAATAAAAGTAAATAAATATATTAGCTAACAAAGACTTAACTGTTTCTCATAAGCTTAAAAAGTTTTTCTCTATATGCATAAGGCAAAAACTACCTTGTGTACCATGAAATTATTCTCCTAGCTTTTCTGACTAACTTTAATCACTATGTAGATACAAGGTCACTTTTTAGGATTTTGAAGTCTCACATATTTCTGGTTTTAAGTCCAAAAATGTCTCCTTTGACAAGGGACCTCTGCCCTTCTTTTCTAAATACTTTTTCCAAGTTACTCATGGAAAGTAAGACTTTTATCCCTAATAGACACAGGGTACAGTCATATACTAGTAATACTCATCATCCAGGTATTTAACTATCAGCTCACAGATCATGTTCTGATTTGGATACACTTGATTTGAACCTGTCTTCTTATTAAATATACTGCTGAAACCCTCTGTAGTTCCTTCTAGTAGTTTGGAGGTTGGTTTTTGGTATTTTTAATGCCTTTTGTTTAGCAAAATGTAAATATTGGTAATTTCCAGAGTTCCTCCCCTCAAGACTCAAGCTTCTTTCTGTAATCTGTTATGACACCTTAACTTATGCTAGTGGCAGAGGACTACATAGGCAAGTAGTAAAAAAATCTCTGCTGTAGAGGTTTTAAAATCTCCTGCATGACTTCAGCTCTCTTCAGCTGTTGAGCTGCTGTAGGATCATACTTTGAGATGGCTCATTCATACAGGACAGCTATGATTACACTGATGACCTGTTTGATTGTCCTCCTTCACCTGACAGTAGCACAAGGCCCTCTGAGGTTGCTGGCTAGAGTTTCATGTCTTGAGAGCTCAGTTGACTTGTAATAGGCCAGGGAAGTAGTTCTGTAAGGTGGCAGTCAACCTGGCATGAGAGATGGGCACTGGTAGGGCAGCAGAACTGTGCTATGATGCTGGGATTGAAAGATGTATAGGGAAGAAAAATGTAAAGCATGATTTTGGGGGGAAGAGGAAAAGATTTCTGAATCTAAGTGACAGCACTGGAGTGCAAAACACTTGGTTATGCTTTATAAAGTTAAAACAAGGGGTGGATAAGGACATATAAGCTGGCAGCAGATTGTGGTTTATGGTAATGACAGTCCCAGAGGAATGTCTTTCTGTTGGTGACATTGAACTAAATTGCATTACTCGAGATGTGTACTAAGGATGGGTAATGAGATGTATGCATGGAAAAGAAGAAGCTGCTGCTTTTATGATGGTGTGAAATGACTGGGATGAGAGTGTGAGTGTGCCTGCACAGGCACTTCTGAGAGGGGGTGCAGAGGAGGAGGGCGGATGCCAGGGCAGGGTGGGCTGAACGATTTCTGTTTGAAAGCCCTGTAGTTGAACTTGTTACGAGAAGGGGTCTTAGGTCATAAACATTGACCTAAACGTTTCTCCAAACTGAAATTAGGCCTTAAATGCCTAAAACTTTGCCTTTAGCTGAACCGAGATGCTTATTAAATTTTTTTATGCTGATGTTTTGTGCTTTGAACTAAATTTGTATGTATGTGGAAAACCTCTGGAAAACTGTTTTTGTGAGGCTGATGATGAGGAAATCATTGGTATCGGTTGCATATGCCTTCCTCAGGCTGGAACAGATTGGCTGTGTCTCAAACCTAAACAACACCCCTATCATAACTGCTCCAAAGTCTTGTGTGCCTGAAAGAAAGGAGATGCTAGTGGGTGGAAAGCACCCATATCTCTGCTTTCCTCAGTATGCCAGGGTAAGAAAACTTGCACCAGATCTTTCAGAATAGATCCATTGTTTATCTAATCCTCTCCTTATTGCTGAAACTGAATATACTGTCAAACAAAATGCCTTCATTTGGGTTTTGTTGGGAAAGTATTTGAATATTTTCTTTATAGTAGCTTGTAAAGAGTTTTTGGATATTTTGTGAATTAGAAATCACAAAAAAGTGGATAACAGGATACTCATAGTATCAAATCTGTGTTTACATGCAATCAAACTAGTTATTAGCTGAACTGCATATATCCTCTGCTAGGGAAAAGGCCAGGGCTCTGACTTCACTGGTGTAAACTGTCTCTGTCTATTCTGCATTTCTCTCTATAGACAGAAGCTGTAGCTATGTAGCCATTTGCATCCAGGGACTGACCTGCCATGACAAAGCTCCTCAGACCTGGCCCCTTGAGTGCAGAGTGGTGCTGTATAGCTGGTATCCATACCACTGAAAAGGAAGAGGGAAGCAGTGAAGACCCAGGAACTTTGCAGTTGTGGTATCTGCTAATCAAACACGTGCACTGATGAGGCCTTCAGTTACAGTAGGGAGGAAAGGAGTTAGTATGTACCTCCAGTGTTGGCATTTCAGATATTGGCATTTCAAGTGCTTTGTGCAAAGATGTCTCTACTGGTCTGGACCATCTGGCTACCTGTGTACCCTGTCAGTCAGGGATTCTAGCATTAGTGAGTAAATGGCTGCTCAACTCTTCAGTTACCATCCTTTTAGCTATGTGACAGGGAAATGGATACCTGTGACATTCTCAAGGGTGTTCAAAAAGACCTTGTAAGAAACCCTAGGATGCTGTTATGAAAAAGGAGAGTATCTTTTACTGCTCCTCTGAGTTTCTAAAATAACTCAGTCTTTTTATCTTTATCCTGAAGTGCAGGTGACTGCCCACGCTTTTGGGTCTGGATGTTGGGTATTTTGGGTTGGGTTTTTTTTCTCATTTGGTTTGATATTACTATTACTACTACTTCAAGAGTAGTGCCTTAAAACAAAGTTTGGTCAGTGGAATAACTATGCTGTTAGATTTTTTTATGATACAGATTCTTAGTTTGGATTTCTAAACATTTGAGAAGCATCTGAATACATGGAAGAGACTTGCTTATACTTAGGCATATCACTACCTGTCAGGGATGCAGCCTTTTGCCATTCCTTCCCGTTGCAATGCCTTTTTTTCCCAAAAGCAATGAGGAGTTTTTCCTTGAAGAACATGTAATCTTAAAGCTGACTTGTTCCTGAGAGCAGAGGAGACTTTGCCAATGCTGACTGGAGTAAATTCACTTAGGCTGATGGCTGATGAAGGGATGGAGAATTTATAACTTATTTGAGTACCCATATATCGCCCTCTGTGTCACTTGCTTATGATGGCCCTGCCAGAAGATAAAGAAGTGCAGGAGGCTCAATGCAGACCATAGTGACAGGCCAGGGACAAATGTCTCTGTTGAGTAAATTGATTTGAATGGTTCTGGTGAAGTATCAGGCTGGGCTGAAAATATTATTGCATTTAGTGATCCAGCTAGCTTTATATCCTGGTGGAATTCCAAATGCGGGGAAAGTTAATTAAAGTAACATGTGTATGTATTTTGTCTAGAACAGCAGACATGGATTTTTTTAGATGTCTCTGTATGCTAATCTTTTACCCATATCTTATCAATCTAAATACAGTCTTGTACTATTTCTAATCTAGTGGGATTGCCATGAGGCTGATAAATATCAGTTGTAATTTATAGGGCGTTTATTCAGGTAATTGTGTACAGAATACTTTTTACAGCCCCTAGAGTCTAAACAGGCAGACACCTAGAGACATAAAAATGCATTATGAAAAGACAGAAAACAGACAAATTGTTTTATTTTCTGCAGGTAAAATTTAATGGACATAAAACTTAATATGGTGCTAAGAATCCGTGGTGGGGTTTTTTTTCTTGTTTTTTATTTGTACAATGGATGCGGAGCTTGAGGAAAAGTGGCTGGCATGAGAATTGTTTAATTACATTTTTCTGAAGCAGAATACCTTGTTTTCTTTTAAGTGTTGCCATTGTGTCCCCTGTGAGTCTGAGCCAGCATTTCCCCCCCAGCTGTGAGACGTCTGACAGAGAGGGGCTGGGAATGGAGGCTGTGCAGAAGGGCAGCCTGCTGGCTCTGCAAGCTGTGCCTACAGAGCAGCTGGCACCCAGCTGATCCCAAAGGCTCTCACTCCTTTTAGATGCTCTGTGGTGCCCATCAGATCTTTGGATCACTTTAGAGCTTTAAAGTAAGCTGTTCTGTGCTAGCTCATGTCACTACTTTCTATGTTGAGAGAACATTTCTGTACAGCCCTTTATAGCAGAGAGTTGTGGGCTACAGCTGTCCCTGGGCTCCAGGTGGGTGTCAAGTCAGCGCTGTGCAAGGCACCAGCACTAAAGCTGTGTATGGTTCTTCTCCAACTGCAATTTGAGGAGCTTTCTTTTATGTATGTGTAGATTTCTAATGCTGCTGGAAAATTGCTAACTGTTCTAACTCATAATTGTGGTTAAGGAAGCTGAGGTGGGGAACAGAAAGTGACACTTTGCTAAGTCCAGTTGCCATGTATTGGCTCAGAAAGCCAAGACTGGCCCATCTCTCTTTTCACCAAGGTACACAGATCACACATTGTTTTTTCTAGTCATTTCTTTGTTGCCGCATCCAATGTTTTAAGCAAGAGCCTACTTTTAGAAAGCGTTGATAGCTGACAAATAATTTTCAACTTTTTATTTTGAGATGAATCTGTTACCTCAACCTTTTCTTTCACACAGCTTTCCTATCTACTTCTTCCTGTAAATGAGTGACAGGATGGGGATCACTATTCTTTTCTAATTCAATTGATTCCTTAGCAGCCTTGAATTGCAGGCATCTCCTGCAGTGTGAATGTTGATATGGCTTGTAGGACACTGCTAGGAAAGCCTAGAGCATGCAGATTTGAGAACAATCCAGCAAGAACTTGCTAGAGCTCAGAATGAAAATCATTTGGTCTCCCTTCTAATCTGTCATTTCTCATCAGTACAATTATAGAGGAGATTATCCCTAAAGGAACTGAAAATGCAGAGGGCTTTGACCGGTGAGCCATGGATAATTGGGGGAAATATTAGTGGAGGGCTCAGTCTCCTGCAGCCAGCAGTGGTGACAGGTGGCATGGCTCTGTGGCACAGTGTTGTGGCATGGAGACAAAATGTCAGTCAATCATGTTTTATTGCTTCAAATTTTTTCAGAGCAGAAAACATAACAAAATTAAGCCACGGCACTTGCTATATGTGAACAGTAAATATACAAGAAATGCATCACAAATTGCCAAAATTGCTGGTCCAGCATATACTATACTGGCACAGAATATTCTGAACTAAGACTTGGCTCTGAGACTCCATTCTACTGTCCAGCCCTATCACTGTCCCAAGTACAGGAGTCAGATCAGATATACTCTCTTTTCTTTTAAAGATACTGCACATTCATTTCAGACCTCTGAACTATAACTTGAAGACTTCTGCTTGATGAAGTCAAGCTGGCTGCTTCTTTCCTAGTATGAAGGATCTACAGACAGGGCAGTAACTGACCAGATGATCCTGCAACTAGTGGTTTTCCTTATTTATTCAAAATTAGTTAGTGGGAAGATTAATTGTCTGACTATAAACTGCATTAATTAAATACAAATATCAGAGTTTTTTAATAAGCCTCTGGATTGGATGGACCCTGTAATGTAATATCAGGGGATTTTTGTGTGTGAATACTATAATTAACTATTGTTTTCAACCCTAGAAATGGCTGCACTTCATCAATTGCAACTAACAGCACAAATCTACCTCACAGGGACACTTGATTGCTGATGCTTCCAACTATATTTTAATATCCTTTGAAAAATGTAGAAATAATGCAAAGCATGTATTCAGAATAATAAGGATATTATGGTGGCAGGTGTTCACTTCAAGCAAAAACTATTCATGTTGGTTGAGAAAGTAGGACTTCTGCTGCAGATCTTGGAATAAATAATGCAGGGCCTTTTTATTAACTCTGTAAATAATGGCTCATGTCAGAGTCTTGATTTCTTCATTGCTTCTTTGGAAAAATCTTCTATTAGTTTTTTTAGGAATGATGGCCAGAGACAACAGACATTGGTGTCTGATAACTAATAAACTTATGGAGTGGATCTGATCTGTGCTGTTTCTTCCCCTGCAAAGGTGTGTTGAGTTCCAACTTGTCAGCCAATCAGTTTTTTATTTCTTCATCACAGTACTGGTGGTTCTTTGAACAACTTGGGTTGGAATAGACCTTATACATCATCTAGTTCCAACCCCCACATTTTCCACATGAAGAGCTGTTTCTTCAGGAAGTTGAAACAAAATGCCTATGTTCTGGCATAGGGCAGTGGTGTTCCCAAGGGGTCAGTGTTGGAGCTGATATTGCTTAATGCATTCACTAATAAGTGAGGTGATAGGATGGAATAATCCCTCTCTTTAAGTTTGCAGGTCACACTAGATAGTGGAATCAATTGGTATGCCAAATGTCAGGGCTGCAATTCAAAGACACTGTTGTGACCAGGAGAAATGGGTTGCTAAAAGTATTAGCCACCCTAAGCACTGTGTGGTTAGGGATGAGTTTGGAATCTTGTTTCCAAGTGAGAATGGGAAAGCAATAGAGAGGCTAAAACATCCATTGCATTCATTGCAGATCCAGAGGAATTTTGTAAGAGTACAGGTTTGATTGTCTTGTCCACTGGTTGTCCTTTTTCCTGTTGCCTGCCTAGCATCACAAAAAATGTGAGGCTACCAGTTTTATAGCATAAGCAACTCTGAATCCTAGCTATGGCACTCCTCTTTTTGCTTCTATACAGATGTCTTTATGAGGCATCAAGGAATAAAATCTGAAATAGTCAAACCAAGAAAATTGTATGTGGATTTTGTTTTCCCACCAAAGGCAGCACAGAAGATGGAATATTTGATGATCTCTATGGGTAACATGGAAGTTGTTTGGTTTGCCATAAGCCAGTTTTTAATTTTTCAGGCAGTAGAAGGCAGCTGCTTCCTTCAACCTACATTTAAGACTAAGAGGTAATGACAATGAGGTAGAATAAAAGTAAGGTAATATTTGGAAATCATGCAATGTGTCCTCTGAATGAGGCTGCCTCAAATTTGAAGGCACGTTGCGCCCACTTGAACTTTATAGAAGTTTAAAGCTCTCTATATGCAGAGAAAGCATTTCACTGGTAGTTTAACAGAGCAGCGTCTTCTCCACACCCTTATTTTCTGTTTATAACAGAGAAAAATTTTCATTAGACACACTAGGGTTATGTTGTCTCTGTTTTTGTCACTTTATCTAGATTCTGGTTTCATTATGTCCTGGCACACAGAGACCCAGCATACAGCTAATGTGTGTGTAGATTAACCTGGAAATTTGGAAGTTTGATTTTCCTGAATTTTACTTCCCTCTCCCCCGGCTTTGTTTTCACGTCTTGCTTGGATGTGTTTCAGAGTTGAAATGCCATCTTCTCAATGCTTCTCAGAGCCTGGAGGCACCTGGAACTCTGTGGGTCTGCTTTTGAGATGATGTATTCTAGGGACTAATCAGACATGAAGAAGCATTGCTTCAGTGGCTGGCACCTTTACTTTGTTGTTCTCACTTCGTTACGGAGCTGGCCAACAGTACTGTGTTAAAGTTACACAGTTTTGAGTGAAATAGATGAGTTATATGGTCTCCATTTGTTTGGGTTAGAGAGTACTTGTCCATTTAAAACTGATAAACTCTGTCAGGGATTGTCACAAATTATAACTATATATTCCTCATCTGTCACAGAATATGAATGAACCATGGACTTCAAATGCAGCCACTCTGGCTTGCCACCTATCACTGAGCAGTCATTTTGTTTGTAAAAGCAATGATTGTCAGCTGCCACGATTAAAAACAAACAAACAAACAAAAAAAAAACCAGAACAAAAAACCAAACCAAAACCAGAAAGGACCCATATTCTGATTTTGATTTGATGTAGAAAAAAAAATTAGTTCCAGCATTTAGGTCAAATCAAGGCAGCATGATCCATTCAGAGCCTGAGAGACATTTTGGGAATGTATTGCTTATTATTAGCACTCCCATTTACTCTTTATATGACCTAAGAATACCAATTTACTTCCTCTCTTTTTTTTCTTCCTGTTATCTGTCACATAAAATTTCATCTCTTTTCTTTCCTCATCACTTTGTTGGGAACCATTGGATGAAAAAGGACAATAAAAGTTCTCCATGTTCTTGTTGGAGGGATTATTTTCTCCTTATAGTTTGGATTTTGGTGTCCTGTCTATGTCCCTGGAACAACATACCTTTCCAGCTCCCCTGAATATTGGATCAGTAATCTGATCTTTAATTTGCATACCTGTAATAGGGGGATAATGCTTTTATAAAACTCTTTGTCAAATGCTTTGTATAGGAAAGGAATAATGATAGCCCTTGAGAGCTCATAGGGTTATTTGGTGCGAAATAAACATTCCACATCTTAAAAATGGGCTTTGCT
Source organism: Ploceus nigricollis (assembly GCA_013399945.1). Taxonomy (NCBI): domain Eukaryota; kingdom Metazoa; phylum Chordata; class Aves; order Passeriformes; family Ploceidae; genus Ploceus; species Ploceus nigricollis. The sequence continues at coordinate 1,247,546 of VXBC01001445.1, read as the reverse complement.
AGTCATGAGTTAGAAATCCAATCTAAAAAAAAGCAACGTGATGGAACATAAACAGCTTTTCTGAGCAGAATGTTTTATGGTACTTCTGGCAGAGAAATGCTGTCAACAGCAAGAACTTACTGTAGCCTCCTCATGTCCTTCGGATCTGAAGACTTCTCTATTTTTCTTATGGATTGTTGTTTATTTGTTCAGTAGACTGAACAAATAACTTGGAGACATTTCTGCAGAGAGCATGTACTCGTTGGGCTGTTGGGCCACACTTTCTACTCCCAGCTGCTCTCATCAGAAAGTTGTGTCCTACCCTAAGCAGCTGCTTTGGAGACAGCTGGCACAATCCAGCTACCCTTCAATTTGTGCTTGCTAGCAGCTGTCTGGCACGTTGATATTTCTCAGATCATCCCTCTTTTTAATGAGGCAGCTCTGTGTGTCTTTACTGTTGCTCCTGGGTGTGCCTTAGGTCCCAGCAAAATCTGTGAGTTCTTCGGTCATCACACTGAATTTTTCGGTGGCAACAGGATGGCTTGATATGTTGCTCCTGTGTTACAACAGATGTGGTGTTTCAGTGTGGGAGAGGGAGGACCCTGACAGTTAGAAGTGCTAGCTTGATGCTAACCAGTGCTGTCCAGTCCTAGCTGCTGGACACTGCTGCTGTCTATGCTAATAATAGCTCTCATTTGTCCAGCACCTTTACTGGAAGAGGGCCTGAAGCAATTTATGAGCTGCATTCAGGCAATGTATCCACCTCTGGGTTGAAATGAGACATGTGATAGTGCACAACAAAGCTGCCTGAGTTTCAGAGAATGTTGGATAATCACTGAAAGCTACTAGGTGAATGACAGGCTTATTGTCACATGAAGGAATGAACAGCCATTGGATTCTCTTTAGAGTCTCCCTTTGAAGAGGACATCTGAGCCAAAAGGAAAGGCCAAGAACAGACTCATAAAGTCTGGATTATGGTGATTTGGCATTTACAGTTATTTCCTTCCCAGAAGCTTCACAAATGTTTGTTCATCAGATCCTGGCTCCTGGGAGGAGCCCAAAGCTACTGTTGAGAAAAGCTCCTGTAATCAGAGCATTTAACAAGGGTGCAACAGCTGGGCACATGCTCAGTTGTGAGGCTGGTGAATTTTAGAAATTAATCTGCTGGAGCTTTTTGTACACAGATCTTTAGAATTGTGAGAGGGAGGAAGCTTGTTCAGTTTGTTAAACATCTGTGGAACAGTTCATGAAGTTTATTTAATGGAAGCTCTCTTTCACTGATGAAATGCACAAATAGAATTAGTGCTAGGTGAATATGTGGACTGAAGCTGATGAACACCAAAACCCTCTGAACAACTAACTTTTTATCTGTGGATTAAAATAATATTAATAAAGCTTATCAGGACCTATTTCTCCTAAGTGGAGGTTCACATATGAGTAATCATCTGTGTCTTACTCATAGCTAATCATGCATGCCACTCTGATTAACAAGTCTCTATTCAGGAGAGGAGGGATAACAGAAGGATGTGAGGATACTGTACATTAGGAAACATTCAATATTTCATCAATTTGGGTTGGTTTTTTTAATTATTTGGAGACTGGAGTCATGGTGTGGACTGGTGCCCCTCTTCCTATAGAGGGCTGCTGAAGGTGGCTCTACGATGCCATCACCTTTTTCAGGGTCTGGAGCTGATAGAAAACAGACTTCTTTCTGTTCAAGTGCACAACTTGTGTAGAACCTTCTCTGTTGCTGCTTCTCATTTCCAATTTTCTTTGTAGGTAGAGCTCTCTCCTTTCTCTGAATGCATCTCAAAAAGGGTCTCGTTTACTGCTTCCTGATGTGGCTTTGGAACACTTCCGTAGCCTTAGGGAGAGGACGATTTTCTCTCTGAAGTCCTTCACTCTTTCCTCAGCCCTTGATCTTATTATCTGGACTCCTTTTGTTCCTCCTCTTACAGGGCAGAGGAGGATGGAATAACTGCAGCTGTACCATTGGTGCTGTTGACCAGGGGATTTAGGAAAGAGAAATTTCTGACAAACTAACACCGATGAGGAAAAGAAACATATGCTTCCACTCATGCAAGACAGTGCAGAATGAATACCCTGCAGCAACTACAGCTCTTATCTGTTTCAGGTGAAGGGAGATATGCTGTTTGGAATCAGATTTGCTCAGGTGTTAGTGACCTCCTGCCTCTACAGACTCCACCAGGACTGTAATTACTATACTGCTGAAAAGTCATTAAGTTTCTTTCACCTAAGCAATAAAAAGCAGTGTGAGACAGAGGACAAGGTGCTTTGGGAAAAGAAAAAAAAAAAAAAACAAAGTAGAAACCAAATAACAAAACAATTTTGTCTTGAAGGTGTTTAATTACATCTGTTGGGGAAGAAAGTAGGAATGGGGTGTTTGCAGCATGGCTCAGGAGTCAGTAAGTGAGAGTGAGTATCTGGCTTGGCAAATAGAAAGTCACTTCTGGCTGTGCCAGAGAGAAAATGTGTTGCCATGCCTGAGTTGCTCAATGTCCATACTCAACTTTCTGTTCAACTGAATCCCTATTTTTGTGCATCTACTTTAATACTAGTGATGATGATGTCCTCAAAATTTTTCTAAAGGCCCTGAAATAGGATGCTAAAGATCAGGGCTTTCTTAAGCCTTTTCTTCTCCAAGTGAAGAAGAAAGTGGTGTACTGGACTGAGGATCATTACTCGGAGCTCTAAGCATCAAAATGGAAAGTATCCTGAACTCATAAGTTCAGATTCCAGCAAGACTAGTTTTTTGCTTTTAATTCTCTTGCCATAAATGCAGAAATTATGTTTTTCCTTAGCATAATATACCTCTGATCAGTAAAACTATTAAGCAATTGTAAAATGTATGTAAGAGGAGCCTTAGATACATTAACTTGCTGTTTCAAGGTGTTTATTTCAATCTTCATATTTAGAAGAGACTTTAAAAGTGAAAACAAAATGCTGCCACAGCATTTGGTGGTGGTAGTATGGAAGTTGTATTACAGCAGTAGACAAAAGGTCTTTGAAGAGCACACCTCCTGAGATGCTTTGAGGGGAGAGAAAGCCCTCAGGCAGTTCCAGGATGGATGACTATGTACATGCTTTTCTCAGTGTGACTGTCCATAGAGAGAGGAGAATTACGGAATGGCTGATTCAAATATGACTGGTTTGAGACTCCAAAAGGGTATTCAGAGTTAGCTCTGGTACCAAAGCTGTTTTGCAAATGTTTGTACTGCATGTTAGGTTTGTCTGTAGACAACAGACAACCCTAACATTGCAAGTGTCTGTTCACCCCCAGGTTAAGGTTGTCTGTAGGCTTTTCATTTCAGTTCTGTACATGGTACACCCAGTGCTGATGTGAGCAGTAAGATGAATTGCTACTTATTTTGTCTTACCAGACCTAATCCATCATGGTGCATGTAGCAATTGGATTTCTGCACTCCAAAAAGCTTTTACTTCCAGATATTAGATAAATAAATAGATGTAAGGACCTCTCTTTCTAGATCTTTATTTTCTTCCTTCTTGTTCTTTTTCTTCTCCTTGCCTACTCTGTAATAAATATGTTTGTTTATTTTGGTAAATATCCATAATTCGGAAGTAGCTTTATTTAGCACTTAGCCCACTACAGACTTAAAGTGATTGATATCAGCATTGTTCTGGAATGCCAGAAAATTAAGTCAAGATTTCTTTTTTAATTCCTTTATTAATTGCAAGCAAATGTTTTCTTTCCTATGGATCAGCAAAGACATTGCTTCAGGATGAAAAGATAGAATCTTTGCTGGGTCCTATTAGTAACTTCTTGTTGGAATTGATTATTCTCTTTCTTTTTTTGAGTTTTCAGCAAAATAGATGAAATGACAATTAATACTTCATCATCAGAGGGTCTCTCTGTAGTCATTAATAACATGCTTATCCATCCCTTATCCCCTCCAATTCCTTTGTAAAATTCTACTAATATTTCCAGAAATGTTGGGGTTTTGTTTATATTGAACATAAAAGCTTTACCTAAGATATTTATTTGATCACCTTTAGTTTAATTTGTTTCTTTTCATTCCAGAGATGTTCCATTGAGCCCGTCTGTCTACTGTGTATGCTACTGTACAAGATCAAACCATTTTCTGCTCTTTCCTATGTGATTGGTTAGTTGGGTGGGTTTGTATTTTGCAATAAATTCCAAAGCCTAACACTTCAGTTTCACTTTCTGTGCTAAGGAGAAACTCCTGAGGGTTACTTTTTCAAAATTAAAAGACAGTTTAGGGAGCAAATGAAAAGAACACCATCATTTTGCTTCAATTCATTATGGTATCTCCTTGTAGAAATGATTAAGAAGATTGGAGGTGGGTTAAGACATTGAGGCCTGAACTGTTTTTGTTTAGAAGAGCTGTGAAAGGGGGCACTATTACATTTAAAGAGTCTAATTATGTTTTTAGTGTCTGCTGAAGCCTCAGATTTTACTGTACACCCTAGGGACTACTGCGATTGAGCTGTTGATCTTTCAAAAAAAAAAAAATCCATTTCCTGTGTGTTCTCTTGGATTTTCCTAGGAGAGGCTTTCACCCAAACACTGTGTAGAACAATCAGACAGCTTACACTTAAAGTGGTAAGTCACAGTAAGAAGTATAAGCATCACAAGATGAGGTGGCTTACCACAGGCCAAGAATGGTGGGGGAGGAGGAGAAGAAAAGCTCAGCTGACATACAGGAAGGGAGGAAAATGGAAAAAAAAATACCACCACACACCAGGAACTAAATGCTTTCCTGCTTTCCAGAGAACCTGCCCATAGCTTACAATTGTTTGAGCTTTTTGCAGCTTTGCTGCCTTCCTTCCTTTCCAGTTAATTATTCATGCACTTGCTACTAGCAGGCACATTTTGTTTTCCTTTAGGTGTAATTAGAGCAATCAGAGGGCTTGTAATGTTGTAATAAAAATGCACTTTTATTCTTTCTTTTGCATCTCTCCTTCCTTTTTTTCTGTCTCTCTTCCTCTCTTTTTTGCAGATGTCTGTCTGCTGACCACTGACAGTTCACCAATCCTTCTGTCCTTCTAATTTTTTTCCTATTTTTTAAGGCTATTTCTCTCCTTTTTTTCTCTCTGTGTAAGTGCAGTTGCCAGTTTAAGAACCCAGATAAACTTCTGGACTTCAAGTTTTATGAATTCTTGCAGAGAAAATGGCCTTGCTGTAATAGCAACTGCGCTAATTTTGAAATGAGCAGAATTAAATTGCACCCTCGAGGGCAAACATTTGTATACAATGTGTAGCAGAGGAAGAGGTGACAGCACAGCTGAACTTTTACGTGCCTTGTCTTTGCATGTTTTGGTACATGGTGAGAAAAGGTTTCCTTCATGCTCAGTCAGCCAAATGTTTTATTAGGGTTTAGGGTTCTCTTTTACTGTGGGGTGTTTTATCCTCTGGTGTGGATTCTGGATCAAGACAGGAATAGAGCTCTCTTTTGATAAATTACCCTTTTTTGCTATGAGTTATGCAACAGACTTACTACATCACATTGTTTCTTAAATTGGTATGTCTAGTGTTTAAACTTTTTTTTTTCCTGCAAGTATATAGCAGCTGAAGCTCCCTTAGTGCAATTATTTTCTTGCACATGTCAGAGCCATTCAGAGATTTTGCACAATTTATTCAGTACATCATAGTATCTCTTTTGGGGTCTGTTTGAAATGGCCTGTGCACTGGAGTATAAAAAGTGAGTCATCAAGGAATAAAATTCTCTGTAACCAGCAGTGACAAGAAGTAGTCCATAAGCACTTAAGATAATTTTGGCTAAACATTCTCTGCATCTTCTTAAGGCAGCTGCTGATAGGCTTCTCTTTAGTGTTACTCAATGCCATTCATATTATTTGTGTGATACTGTTGATTAACTTGCAAAGAGATGGTATTCATCAATACTCTTAACTGGTCAAGGTGAGAGGTGCTTGTTAGATAGGGGGAACACAAATTGGAAGAGAGGTTCTCTGCAGCTTTGATCTCTGGGTGGAAATATAGCTTGTCCTGCCCAATGTCTGACTCATTCTTATGTGTTTGTGTGGGTAAGGGTCTCTGAGAGAATTTGAACCATAAGAGAGCATAAATTTGGTAATGGCTTTTCACATGGAAAAAGCTTGTTGACAAGGGGGAAGGAAGAGTTGACCTCTGCAGTCTCAACCTTTTGCATTGCTTTCTCCTTTCCTCAGCGGGTTGAAATGATCAGTGCCAGTGTCAGCACTGAGTGGCAGTAGCAGTCTTTGCCTGTAGCCTATGCAACTCTAACAGTAGAGAAAGGTCTGCATTACAGGCAGTGTGAGCTCCAGATCCCTCTACCAGGTTCACAGTTGGAGAAAACAAGGAAGTGCCAAATGTGGCAGCTCTGACTTGTACAGGCAGAGCTGTTGAAAGGACCAACAGTGAGGAGCCAGCGTCAATGGATTTTTCTTCAATAGCAGTGTGAGCCAATTCCCCACGTATGAAATCTTCTTTCAAACAAAGATGGCATTTAAAAAAAAAAGTTTTCTTCTGATATTTTGTTGTTTTTCTTGATATCCGTATACTGCACACTGTACTGAATGCCAGGGTTTCTGCTGCTCTTCTCTGTTTGTGCAGACATCATTATATCATCCTGGAGGGGAGAGGCATTATTACTCCAATTTTTCACATATGAGAAATGACAGGGCTTGTCATGTCCAGAGAGTAGAAGCGGGCAAGGGTCTGCTGGTGAACATTAGCTCATTTCTTCTCTTGACAGCCTACCAGTGCTGCCAGGAGCTAGCAAAGGTAAATGGAAATGACAGTAATACCTCTTTCTAGTGGCATAGCTAGATCATGCAGTCAAAGATCCCCTCTGTGCAGGGCTGGGCAGGGTCAGCTCTTTGGTTAGAGAGCTCTGAAGAATACTGAGTATGCTTTGTGGTGAGGAATCAGCTTTTTGGTAGTGGCTGTGGTCCCGTCTACATTTTGTGTTATTTTTGAGGTGGAGAGTAAAGTGAAGGTCAGTCTCCTCAGAGTTGAAGGGAAGGGTGCCTGCTGTCAAAGACACCATGGTCATAGGCTTCACTGAATCCTGTGCACCTGTAGGTAATCATAGAATCATTAAGGTTGGAAAAGACCTCTAAGATCAGTGAGTCCAACCTTTGATCAAACACTACCATGTCAACTAAACCATAGCGCTAAGCACCACGTCTTGAACACTTCCAGGGATGATGTCTCCACTATCTCGCTGGACAGCCCATTCCAATGCCTGAACATCCTTTCTGTGAAGAAATTCTTCCAGATTTCCAGCCTGAACCTGGTGCAACTTGAGGCCATTTCCTACTGTCCTTTTGCTAGTTGCTTGGGAGGAGAGACCAACCCCCATCCATAAAGTTCTGGTATGCTTTTCCTTAGAAGGAGCTGTATATCGTTCTTGGTGATTTTTTTTTAGGCCAGTAGCATTAGCATCAGTATCCTGACCAAGCAGCAAAGTCTCTGTTTTTTTAACACTCCCCTTACAGCTACTTTGCAGTCTTTCACTTCCAGTCCTAGCTATGATTTAGCCTGCATTGTCACATTCCTTTTTGGGAATGGCCTTCTATGACCAGGGTTAGAGTGTTGGTGGATAAGGGAAGAGCCACTAATGTAATCTACATGGACTAGTGCAAAGCACTTGATGCTGTTCCAAGTGACACTCTTGCTTAGTAAACTGGAGAGGCATGGATTTGATGGGTGGAACACTTGGTGGGTAAGGAATTGCCTGAATGGTAGCACTCAAAGACTTGTGCTCAATGGCTCCAAGTCCAAGTGGAGACCAGTGATGAGTGATGCTCCAAAGGGGTCATTATTGGGACTGGGCCTTTTTAGCATCTTTGTTGGTGCCATGAACAATGGGATTGACTGCGTCTTCAGCAAGTCTTTTGACAACACCAAGTTAAGCAGTGGACTTGACATGTAGGAGAGAAAGGATGCCATCCAGAAGGACTTTAACAGTGTGGAGAGGTGGGCCTGTGCAAACCTTGTGATATCCAGCAAGACTGAGTGCAAGGTCTGTGCCTGGGTTGAGGCAATCCCAAACAGAAATACAGGCAGGATGAAAAATGGACTGATTGAGAACAGCCCTGAGGAAAAGGATTTTGGTATGTTGGTGAATAAGAAGCTCAACATGACCCAGCAATGCATGCTCAAAGCCCAGAAAACCAACTGTATTCCGGGCTGCATCAAAAGAAGTGTGGCCAGCAGGTCATCTTTTAAAAGGTGCTGCTCTAAAAGCCAGTGATGTTTAGCTGTGACAGCAGCTGTCTCAGCATGTTTCTCAGGATTTGTCTTCTACTGTAGCAGGAACTAAAAGTCTGGGCCCACATGATGGTGTCGACTGACAAGGCTTTACTGAGCCATAGCAATCACCTCATATCCATCGTCCAGCCCACAGCAACTTTAATGTGGGATTTCTGATTTCATTCTCTTTAGTAAGATTTCCTTTGGTATGTGACTGACTTTTGATAAAAAAATGCTGTTTTACTTAGGCAACCTGATAAGGAGGGGTCTGATTTTTTTCTGTTTTAGAGAATTCCTTGTCATGATCTGAGAAATGGCACAAAGTCGGTGCTGGGAAAGATGACTGCTCCACATACTCTTTGAGGAACACTTTCCTCTTTAATCAGTGCTGTGGCAAGATGAAAACACTTAACTTTTAGTGGTGGTTCTGGTTTCTATTTGTGTTGGTCTCCTTCACTCTGGACTGAATCAGAACTGCTTGCCTGTAAATCATAGGGCCTCAGGAACTCATGGTCTGATTTTTTTTGTGGTTTGCTTTGGGAATGGGATAAAGTGAATTATTCTTGTAGGTTTTGAGTCCTGGGTAACCCAGATGGTGCAATAAAGAAAGAGAGTAGGAGGAAAACCCTCCATCAAATGATGTTGACTGTTATCACCTTTTTTAAACTTAAGTATTGCTTTATGTTTTGCTGGGGAGGTGAGCAGATTTTCATATTTGGTAAACCACTATCTGACCAAATTATAACCCAAGTGATGAATATTTAATTAGATCTCTTCTCTACGAAATACCTTGCTGCTTAGGTGGATTAAGGCTGAGTAGCCCATAAATTGGTACTTTGGTTGTTAGCTTCCACAGTGCCCTGGACAGTAACAAAAAACATGAATTCCTGTGGATTCTTGTATAAAAAATTAATGTTTGGATTGGATTGTGGAGGGTTTAGGTCTTTTATCCTTTTTCTATTTATTCAATAATTTAAAAAAGAAGGTGGAATTAAATTAAAAATTTAGGAATACTTTTAATATTGCAGTGTCAACTAACTGCATCCCTCAAAGTTATCAGCCCTCATCTTTGCCACTGACATGCGTTAAAGAGTATCTTCAGGAATGTGATATTGCCAGGAATTAAAACAAGTGATATCCACTCCTGCAAACTTTAAAAGAGTTATATGTATAGAACGTGAACTAATTTAATGTCATATTACGTTTTCCTTTGAGTTTTCTTATTGCTATTAGTCAAATAAGCACTGGGAATACAGAGTAATGTTTTTGCTACATCCTTAGGATTTACCTGCAGGCAAGGTGTGGCAGGTAGTCAAGTGCCCATTTGGGTTCACTCAAGTGAGAAATGGATACTACAGTTTGACTGGAGTCAAATCTCTAAGGGTTGCTGGTATCTTACAGCTTTGAGGTGATGGGAGAATGGCATAGACTCAGAGTTTGCTGCTCTGCAATGTGTCCAAAACTGAGGCAAGATGATCAGACTCTGAGGATGAGGGGTGAGGAGCATCCAGTAGGTCCTGCTCAGTAAATTCATGTCAAAACCTCAGGGCAGTATTTTCTCTTTCCAGGTGCTGTGCTATTTCTGGGTCTGTCCTGGTGATGTGCACTGAACAAACACTGACTGTATTTCATGCTATATTATTGTTTACTGTAGCTGATCTTAATTTATATTATTATATAACGTAGCAATGAGGCAACCCAGTCACTGCAAATCAGAGGAATTAGTGCAGCTGTCATGTGAATAAGCTCACATTGTGCCTCACAACACCACCCCAGGCTTGCTGGAATCATGCAGACTCAACTCTGTCTCCCTCTCATCTCTGTGGATACAGCAGAGGATATGTAAATATGTGTGTGTGTACGTATGGATCCTGTAGGTATTTACACATGCTTAGGCAATGCTGCCTTGCAGCATGGGTTATTATCTGGGTTTGACAGCAGCCTTTGAATGCAGGCATCAGTTTCCCATCCGGATGTTCCCTGAGGCTGTCAGCAGTCATTGGGACGACTGGCAGGGTGTCAGCTAAGCTCTCCTCTCCTGGAGGAATATTACAGTAGCAAAGCTGATGAGAACTGTGACATCTTTGAGGGAGGACACTGCATGAGGTCTGCATGGTATGCATCATCCCCTACTTGACAAGTTTTTCACAGCAGGGACTTTTTTATTGTTTCTATTCTTGTCAATATCTGTCAAGGTACCTAGAGTAGTTTTCTCTTTTCAATTATTTTTTTCTTTCTTTCCCTTCATAGCTCAGTCCCCAGCTGGCATCTATTGGGTTCTCATCTTTGCTGGTGTCTGGAGAGTCCAAGAGCTGGAGCAATGCAGTAGGTAGCAGTCTGCTTCCCATCAGCTCTGATCTAGGACACAGCACTAAGCCAAGGGTACCAGGGACTGGTGGTGTAATTCTTTATCAAGCATGAAACTAAGAGTCTCATCTCCAGGGATGGATGAAATTCTTGGAGATTTCTTGGCCAGAGCAATCTTTCACCCTTTCAAACTATGGGTTATATAATAAGATTTTACTTTCCTGAGTTTCTATTTTAAAATTTAAATATAGAATCCTTTCCTTGCTCTCTCTTTCACAACTGAATGTGCTGTTAAATACTCCAATTTCATCTCAGTAATAGCATTTCCGGGAGAGGAGAGAGAAATGTTCCTAAACACGTATTTTTTTAAAGTGTTTGGTATTGAGGAATCACAGTAATTTTTTTTTACTACTTTATTTTTAAAAAGCACTTATCTTCATATCCACTTGTATTCTAGGAAGAGATGGTATGTGGATGGAGGTCATGGCCTGATAGACGATGGTCTTTGCTGGGTTCAGGTACCAGGATACTTTCTTGGACCTGATATGTAATTGTCTGAGGCATTTGATATAGCTTATACAGTTGTCCCTTTTCAGAGGAAGGCTTGACACTCAATTCCCCTTAAGAGAGAGTTGGGGCAACTCTCTCAGATGCTTCTAAAAGTGTCCTGAGTGGTCAGTGTTTGTTAGGCTGTAGCCACGAGTTCCAGTAGGTCACAGAAGAATAGCTCCTGCGTTGGGGATTCAGGGTCTGAGGAGTGAGCAAATGCAGGACACAGGAAAACATTGGCAGCTGTCTGCCCCTACTGTGTAAGCCAGCTTGAAGAGCCGTGGACTGAGTTTGTTTGCACTGATGAATGTTGTGCTCTGCAGCTTGTGAACTGTATTGAATCCCCCACCATGCTGCCTTGCTATTGCTGCTGGCATAGCTCGTTGTGTTTATGAATGTGACAGTCAAACACATCAGAGGCACAACTTGCCCACTGATCTGTGAGACCGCCTGCCTTGCTCAGTGGGAACTCAGCTGATAGCAGCCGAGAACACACAGATTACTAGGAGGGCTTGATTGGAGAATTTATATCTCTAAAGCTCCTTGGGACACGCCAACCTACGAGGTTTGGTTGTCCATTCATGAAGTTCATTTAAACCTTGAGGGGGAAGGTTATTTTCCTAGTCTCAAGAGAAAAGTGTTGGAAACTCTTTTCCACTTCTAGTTAATCTATTTATTATGAACCATGACATTTCACCATGATATAAAGTGGATAAGGAGGAAAAGGCATTGAAGAAGGTTTCAAATGCAGAGCACAGTAGTTTTAGAAGAGAGTCAGAGATCCTGGTCTTTGCCATGATTACCGTGCCAACGTACAGAATTGTGTTTAAATTAGAGTTTATATTGGCATAATTATTTTGATAAATATCACACCCAAATGAGCATAGTTAAAAATGATGAGCTGTCTTAGCCCCTTTGTGGTGGGAATGAAGATGATGTTCTGTGGGAGTTTTGAGGTTTTTTTTCCCCCTAAGAACATTCATATGTTTTTTGCCCTCCGGGGAGTTCCAGGACATAATGTTTTTATTTCTGTTGAATTGTAGCAAGCAATGATTGTTTCATGTTGTGGCTCTCATTGCATGAGGAGCACTTTACCTTCCTGCTCAGGATCTCCTTGTTTCTTGTGCTGTGTGAGGTTATAGAACAGAGGATTCAGCTGTCTACTGCAGTTGTTTCCGCTGGAATTTGTATTTTTTTCAGTGATATATGGCAGATTATTATCTGGATGAGGACAGGGTTGGTAGCTGCATTACACTGACTTGTAGCATTGCTGTGGCCTTTCTGAAGATAATTTCTTGGAGCAGCTGTTGCAAACTGTGCTTTCTTCATTTTCAGCTTTAGACTGAAAAACCCCTAATCAAAAGACAAGGTGACATTTTCAGGTCTCCTGCAATGTAGTTAACTTCCCCCTTAGCCCCTGTCTCTGGTTGTTGCCCTTTTCACAGCAGTGTAGGATCATTTCCTGTGCCCAAGCATTCTTGGAGGGCAACAAATCTCCTTAGTGCTAGATTCCTATAATAAGAAACAGCCCTGCACTTCTCCTTTTCTGCTCTGAATCTCATTTGCTAGACTTACTGGTGTGTGTTTCAGTCCTTTAATTTTTCTTGCTGTAGCACTTAAGCATAATTTGCTGTCAAACACATGCTCTCTGACTGAAGTCCAACCAGATTTACTCGCAAATGTGTCTGGGCCAATAGCTTTTCTTTCAATTAGATTTACAAAGAGCAATTTTGGTGCTCTGGCATGTTACTCAAAAGGGAGGTTGTGGGAAGGGCCTTGGCCCTGCCAGGCACTTAATTAATTAATTAATTAATTAATGAGTTAAAAAAGAAAAAAGAAAGGAAAATAAAAAAAAATGGAAAAAAGAAAAGAAAAAGGATTTAGGGAATCTGATATTATTTGTCTATGGCCAAACAGGGCTGTAGCAGTTTTTGCTAAGGATTTATCAATAGCCAGGGCTCAATCTGATGGGTGCAGTAAGATGTAGTGCATTGAGATGTAAAAATTAGTAGAACCAGACATCTTTGGATGCAGATGGGGTTGTGGCCACAGTTAGCTAAATGAGTGAAAACCATTTGTAGCAGGGCTGAGCCAAAACCACAGCAGGCTGAGAAGAATTAGCTATTATCCAGTATTATTTATTTATCCATACTTTCTCCTGAAAATACAGGGTCAGGGTTTTCACATGAGGAATTTGAATTTATGCACTGAGATAAGAAGCTTGATTAATTTGTCTTCTTACCCCTGCAGTCATAATGAGATATTTGGCTTCCCATTGATGCTAAAGGCATTTGTGTGCTCAATGACTTTTCATATACCCATAATTATCTTTCTAGATAAATAAAACTAAATAATCAGATTTGTCCCAAAATGTTTGAATATCTTTTCCTGGTATTTCATAGAATCTGTTGGAAAACTGAGCTCAGAACTGTGGTACTGTCCTAAACCCATGCTTTTTTTGTGAGGTTATCTTTCCAGGCTTCATGGTCTTTTGATGGTCTGAGTGCAAGGCTCCATGGCATCAAGCTGGATTTTAAGCTGTTAAAGGAAAATTTCAGTAGAGTAAATTATTAGTAATTTTAAAAAATTCTTTGGTTGTTTCACGTGCCTGATGTCTGAGAACCAGCAAAATCTTGCAGCATCTGTGGTGGGGTCAAAGTAGGGATCACAGTGAAGCTGGGCTGGCAAGACTTCCAGCAGTGAGGCAAGGCAAGTTCCAGCTGGAGACTCTGTCACTGGAGTTGACCCATGGGACAGGACAGGCTTTTTTGTTTTTTAAAGCTGCTTCTGTGGTGATCTCTACAGTTATCCTGAACTCTCTTTTAAAATGTGATGTGTTTCAACCAGCTATGTTATTATTTTCTCTGTAAGTGTTGTGTCTTGAACTTTGGTGACTCTAATGTCTTTGAGCTGCATCTTGTACTACTTGGATACCTCAGAATCAGTGGAAACACTGTGGAAGAAGATCCTCTTCATCAAAATATATAAATATTTGGAAGAGTCATAGCATTGAGAATTTTCTAGTCATAATAAATCCTGGCATGTTCCTTCAAACAATACAAATACAAACAAGTATCAAAGGAAAGACTGAAGGCATTTTGATATCAGGCATTTGAAATGCCTGATATCAAAAGTAATTCCATACACTTTCCATTTTTAACAGGCTGCTTTAATGTTCTTAAGTTAACTTTGCATTTTACTGGTGTCTCAATTATGATCAACTTGATATCTTCTTCAGTGATTTTGTGAAGCAGCTGGGCATACAAATACCTTCTTTTTGCAGATGAACAGTGAGGTGTAAGTGTATGCTATTACTCTTTTTTAAAATTTATTTTTATTTTTTTAATTAAAAAGAATAAAATTCACATGTGAAAACAAGCACAGATGACACAAACGTGGTCCCAAGCTAGTTATTTGGGTGATGCTTATATCCTTCTCAAAAAGATTACATTTAGAACCTTTGGAAAGCAAGGGACATAGTCGGCCCTCCAGTGTGTTAATCATGATTGCACCAATAGTGGCAGCTATGTTCCTAAAACAGTAATGTTGTGATGGTGACATAAGAGACAGTGTGGTTGGGATGGCTACGTTAGATTTTTGAGTGTCTGTTCAGAAGATTTGATCTGGCATCACAGAACAAAAATGGAGCTCTACACTGTCATTTTTATTGGTGTTGCTTTGCAGAACATACTTTTAAAACATTGCAAGGTGTCAGATGTCAGTGAGCTGCGTGAGCTCCCCACTGCCTCAGATGGAGTTGCTCCAGCCTTCAAAATCTGAATCAAGGCAGTTGATTTATAGCAGTAAATTGCACAACCTCGCATCCTGCTAGGATCACACTGCCCTTAAATCTGTTCTAACCACTGAGAAGAGAGCTGGTTAACTCTTCAAAATCTGTTGTGCAGAGAGAACTTGTCTACAAAACAGCAGATTAGAGGGAAATGAAGCAGCCTGGTCTGGTGGGCAGACCGGCAAGTGGCAATGGGATGACTCCTAAGTCCTGTGCTGCTTCAGTTGCTGTCTCTTGACCTGACACTGAGTGAGAGGGGTAACTGGCCTCTTCAACCTCAGGGTGCAAAGCTGAACAAAAGGCAGTAGAAAAACAGCTGCTTCTAAGTAGAGGACTTCGGGGTGAGTGTGGAACTGATTTAGTATATTGCTAAGGGGCTCTTAACTCCAGCTGGCTTCACAAGTCTTTGGTCGTTTGTGTAAATTCACAGATCGAGGACAAATGCACTCTATGCTCTAGGGATGCTTTGTTTAAAGGGGGCTGATTAACCTCAGCAACTTCTCCAGAGGCAGTGGAGAAAGAGGTCTTTTATAATAGGCCTTTTTTATGGGTCCTTTTTGACGGTATCTTGTGGCAATGTTGTACTGTAACACGAGGCAGTGTGTTTATTTCCATGCTCTGCCAGCCCCTGATGCCAGTGCCACCTGTTTTGCTTCCCACTGCACAGCTGTGCCTTTGTGTACAGTTTCTGAAATGCGTTTTTATGACATCTGTGTTTTAGCTCCCTTGGGATCCATCACTTGCAGGCCTTTCTCACTGGGCACTCTCCCTTCGCAGAATCAGTGCTATAAATATAGCTTGCTTAAATCACCACTCACTGAAAGAACAGAAAAGATTAATGAGTAAAATTTTGCCTCGGTGGAAATGAAATACTTGCTATCGTGATCTCATCCAGTAGCACTGAGTGGAGATTTCTTTCCTTTACAGTTGAGTCAAAGTAACATAAAAATAAGAGCAAGGTTCTGCAAGTATTAGACCTGTACTCAAACATTTGTTTTGCTCTTGGACTTGAATTCCTTGTGGTAGATGGCTCAGGGAATGATTCTATGGGAAATGTGCTGTAGTTACCATTACGAAATCCAGCAATTGCCAACGGAGACAGCTTACCTGTTCATTGACATGAAGCCCTTTCCCCCAAGAAGATCTATGAGGATTGCTGCTGCTGTAGAAGTCACCTGTACTCACTCAGGATATACACGAATGCAGCTTAAAGCACTGTTGTATGGGTGTTTTCTAGAGGTGTATAAATACCTGTGTGGTTGCCAGCCATTACTCTGGGCACTGCAGCATGTACTGTGATATCTGTAAAAATCTTCCAGTTCAGGCCACAATAAGTGGATGAGCACTGTGGTATCCTAGCAGGTAATTATCGGAAAAGTCTGGCTGCTCGAAGATGATCAGCATGTCTATTTAGGGAATGTAGTTTGCAAAAACTTGTAGGATTTTTTCAGATTTTTAAAGCTGAAGACCAAAATGTAATTATAGTAACAAATAGAAACTAGCGAATACTGCAGCCATGAGGGCATGTTCTTTCCCCAGCTGGTTTGAGAGTGCAAGGAGCAGCAAGGAGGAAAAGGGTAACCTGATGTAAAAGCAGAGGTTGTTTCTGCAAGCATACTGGCTGAATTTCACAGTGACTGTGATGGCCTTGAGATTACTCTAGTTCTGAGGGTTGCCTTTGGGATACGGTGGTGTCTAAAATTCCATCTCACTGCAATGCCCTACGTGTTCACTGAGTTTAATGTAGAAGGAATGCAGCAACAGTCAGGCTTGCATTTTGTCTGCTGGAGGAGAATATTGTTGCAGTGTAATTTTTTGGCCACTGATTTCCAAAATGGTACAGTTTTCCCTCTTATTGTCATTCAGACTTGTTTTGTTATCACATCTTTGAAGAACCAGTCTCACTGCTACATTTCCTGTTTCCTCATTATGAACAGGCTGAAAGGTGAAATGAAACATGTTTCAGCCCCAGACATGGCATAAATGAGAGAGACTTCTGACAAAGAGCCCTAATTATTAACTGATTACTTGAACTTGAAAATACTTAAAATACAGGTCATGGCCAGTTTTTGTTCAAGTGAACTGATATTTCTAACTAGTTTACAGCAATGTTAAAGTGGCTCTTATATAGCTGGCGATCTCTACAAGGCTGTTCTTCCCCTCCTGACACAGTCCCTTAATTATACTTAGAAGTGGGCTAAGTTTACAAGGAGGGAGGCAGAGGCATTTGCCTTGAGTGCAGTTCCCAGCAGCTTTCCTGTACCCTTTCTGCTGTGACTTGCTTTCATTGCCAGGTACCAGCAGGGTTTTCAGCTAGGCAGATAATGGGAAAATTAGAAATTCTGGGTTATCATGAATACTGCTAACTCATTTTAGGGGTAGAGTTTCCTTCAAGGCAGATGCTGTTGAACTCTAGAGAAAGAAAAGAATGTGTGAGTGTCATGAATGCAAATATGGGACCTTTGGAGAATGCAGTTTTTCTGTTTCTCTGTTTTATAAGGCTTGTCTTCTAATGAGCCTCTAAAATAGAGGAAGCATGACAAATTCCTGAATGTCTTCTGAAGTGTGAGATGTTAAAGAAAAATCACATCTTTATGAATATGTTCTTAAATTTTGCTCAGCAAAATCCTGTTTCAAAGTGCCTGGATGCTCTGGTGCATGATCTGTGAAGTCATTGGGCAGTAGTGAACTGCAACTAAAGAACCTGTGTGGAAATTGCTGGTGAATGGAAAACAGTATTTCTCAAAATTGTCTTACATTTTGACTCAGGCTGAAAGACTTGATATATATAGACTGTAGGAGTAGGCAAGCTTCTCTGATTTAAAGAAAACAATATATTTTAGTAATCTGACACAATGGGATTTTCCTATGGAGCTTGATCTTTACTGTAGAGCACTGTCATTAATTCTCAAATATAAGTCTCATATTCAAATTTACAGTATAAAATCCATGGATGCAATGTGAAATGTAGCATATTCTATCCCCTGAAGCAATTTAGAGAAGTAAAGTAACCTTTTAATTTAATAAACAAAGGCATCCTTTCTCAGATGAAAACAATGGATTGGCAGTGCTTTTTCTTACCATCACAGCAAAGCAGCTTAGGCCATAGTGCTAGTTCATCCCAGTACCTGTTTCCTGCTTGCAAAAGGAAGGGAGAAAGAACAGTTGCATGGTCTGGACAGAGTTGAATGATTATGACATTGACTGGAGATTTGAGTGATTCAGTTAATTTTTCTTTTTGACTAGGGATATTCTTTGTGGAGTGACAATTTTCTTTATCTCTGGTGTAGTTCAGTTTGAAAAATAGAGTTGATATTTTTGTGCTTCAGAGAAATGTTCTGAGATAACTCAGTGTATTATACATCTGGGACAGTGTGAGCACCTATGGCATCTCTGTAACACTCTGGTGAGAATATAGATCAAACTCTGTTGCTCATATTCTTCAGATCCTGAATAAAGAAGTAACACCTTGTCACCAGTTTTTATCCATTTGTGTTTTTATCCCTCACAGAGTTCAAATAGACTGATTTGTGGTTTTTCTTCTTGCACTTAAGAGTTTTGTTTTGGCAGGTATCTCTGTTCTAACAATTTCTTTTTGTCTTTTGACCAAGATAAAAGTAACACAAGCAAATCAGAATTTATTTCCTTGCTATAACAAACCCAAGCCACAGATAAGCTGTGGCTCAAGAGCTGGTATCTTTCAACCTACCATGGCAGGGCTTAATTCTATTCTTCCCCTGGTTAAACCAATATCCCATTCTGTGACAGGGCTGAGAATTTAGAGACTCAGCAAAAGCCAAAGTCTTGCACAAGAGCCCTGGACTGATTGGAGAGTTTTGCATTTCCCACAAGTGAGGGCTGAGCAGTCTGGCTGTCTTATGCCATTCCTGATGTCAGTCACTTTTCCTTAAATGCATAAGCCAACCTAGTCCACTGTCACAGTACACAGCTAAATCTCCACTTTAAAAAGTACCATTTGCCTCCTCCCCAAAAGGAGTAGTGTGATTTTTGGTGGTGGTGGTTTTTGGTTTTTTGGGGGGGAATTTTTTGTGGTTTTTGTCGTTTTTGTTTTTGGTGTTTTGGTTTTGTTTGTTTTTTGTTGTTTTTGGTTTTGTGTTTTGGGGTGGTTTTTTGTTTTTTTGTTTTTTGTTTTTTTTTTTAATCTTGGTAGTTCTAGGTCATCTGATCATCACCATATTCATTCATTTCCTCTTACAAACAATTTTTTCTCCCTTTGTAACTGAGGTCAAATGCTTATATGTAGGTGACACTGATCATTTCATACAGTTTCTCCCATTCCTCTGTTCTGGCTCAACTCCCTTGCAACATTCTTCTGTCTGACCAGTGACAAATGGGGCCTGGAGTGAGATGGAAATGAACTCAGGAGTGAGTTTATGGGACTGCAGGGGACCATCTGTTAATGTAAATGTTTAAGGTAAAATGCATTAAGGCTTGCACGCTGACAAGACATTTCATTTGCATTCTGCCTCTGGGATTATTTCTGGCTCATGCCTAAGGGCAGCAGAGTTCCAGGGCAGACAAGCATGCTTCCTCCTTTTCATCTTTTGCTAGTGCAAGTTTTACGTTATGGTTGATATGCCAGACCCAAAATGTGAAATGTGCTGCTTTGATTCAAAATGTGGGCTTGGTTTTAAAAATTAATGTGGCCTATGCTTCACCTCAAGAAAGTATAGATTCTATAATGCCTTTTATATTTATAGAAAAAGAGAATTCAAATATCATTATTTTTAGAAGCAGGAGAGACTTCTCTATTCTTTACTATTCAAACATTAAATATAAGAGCAAGAAAGAACAGATCATAAAGAGAAAGTGCAATAGGTTGATACCTCTCATCTCTCGCTTCATGCATATCTTAAATTAAAATAATAGGGAAATCTAACCTACATTTTTCTAACATGTTCAGATAGTCTCATGAGTAACCTAGGGGAAGATGGCTTAAAAAGGTCTGAAGGTGTGTGTCACTGCATGCTCATCTGGGGACAGTCCATAATTTGAATCCTGACAGTGTTCATTTAGGTCTAGAAAGAAATTCTAGGTATTCCCAAACCTGAAGTGGGGCATAAGTCTACAGTGTTTTAAGGAATGTAATTTAAAATATGACTTTTCTGAATTAGAAACTGGGAATGCTTTTTAGTGTCTTTTTTATTTTCTGCTTCACTCTAAGCTGCCCTTAGAACAAAATATTGTTGGTATGAATGGGAGTTGTATTGCAGGACATTCCTTTGTTGGTGTACCTTTAGGAACATGAACTTGAAGAGCAGGAGAGTTTGAGAATTGGAGTTTGAGATAGTCATTTCAACTCTAGCGACTTTACTAATCTTGAATTTATGGGACAAAATACAGACAAAGTCGTAGTTACTAATCAAGTGTCTGTTGATAACATAAATCTCCAATCTAGATCTGATAAGTCTGGACTGTAACAATTATTTTTCTTGTTATTGTTGCATAAATGAGTTGTTCATACAGTGTCATGGGTAAAACCCAGATGGAAACTGAGCGCCACTCAGCTGCTTACTTGCTCCCTGACCCCGCCACTGGGATGGAGGACAGAGAAAAGACTAAAAGTGAGAACTTACGGGTGAAGGCAAAGGCAATTAAGCTGGACACAAAAGAAAGATCATAATTGTTATTACAATAACTAAAGCATTTGAATACTCAAAGCAAGTGGTGCACAATGCTTACTACTCCCCAACTAATGCCTAGCCAGCTCCTGAGCAGAGGCCCCTGACCAGCTTTCTCCTGGTTTATATGATGAGCATGACACCATATGCTATGGAATATCATTTTGGAGTCAGCTATTCTGGTTGTGTCCCTTCTTAACTACTTCTGCCTCTCCAGCCTTCTCCCTGGCAGGGCATGAGAAGCTGAAAAGACCTTGATGTAGTATAAATATTAAAACCATCAGTGTGTAATTAACATTATTCTTATACTAAATCCAAAACACAGGACTATACCAGACACTAGGAAAAAAATTAATTCTATCCCGGCCAAACCCAAGACTTAGAGTAAAAAATGTTAAAGTTCTGTCTAGAGCCCCATAGATCACACACAGCTTAATGGCTTTAAAGAGGATTGTGTCCAGTTCATCTAAACATAGCATAGATTGGACTTTACTCTCTTCTTGTTTTATCTTGCATATGCCAGTCTGAATATGGCTAGATAGCTTGGATGTGGCTTGCTCTGATACCAGCAGAGGGTAATTCTTGTCTGTCTTTCATTTATAGGAGAAGAGAGCAACAATTCCTACCTAATTCTTTTTCCTGCCTTGGCAGCAGGAGTGTCACAAGGGTGACATTGGCAATGAAGGTTGATGAAGAACTTTGTGCTTATGTCTTCTTACTTTAGCATGCTTATTCTCTACTAATTCCTTGCGTGGGTACCCTGCACTGAACATGCCTTTGTGTGGGTTAGAAATGGATTAAGCTTAACTGCCAAAAGAACTCTAGGTATAGAATAAGGGAATTACAGACAGAATGCTGTTAAGCCCCATTCTTATTTGTTCCAAAGTAATTTTCCTGTATTGGCAAGCACTAAGGAAAAGCTTCTTGTCCTCTTGTGGTAAGAGAAGAGAAAATCCAGTTTTGATTGAGCATACCCTTCTTTTCTCCTTTTCTCCTAACTCCAGTTTGCCCTCTGTGCCAAGCTAAAGAATTGCACGTTCACCTCTCACTCTCCAGCTGAAGAAGATTGATGTGCAATTAAGATCTCTAAGGAGATGTATTAAACGCTGCAAAGATTCCAAATTCTGTCATGAATCTTCTTTTTATGTTGTTTTTCCTCTCCTTCTTATCCTGTGTATTACTATCTCATCTCCAGGGCTGTGGTGACCCTGGCTCATACTCCAGTAAAAGGCAGGGGCTGAAGGTATTACAAAACTACTCACTGAAATCTGCCTCCAGTCACAAAGATCTTTGAAACTGGTTTGGTGTCATGCCTTTTTACCTCCATCTTTTCTCCCATCTCATGCTGTGTTAGGTGAGAATTTGATGAGTCACAGTTGCTGCAATGTGGCTGGCTTTGAATGTTATCCTAAGAGTTGAAATTTTTTCTTTTTTTCTTTTTAGTATTGAAAGAACTCCTAAAGTTTTGGAAGTTCTCTTCTATGTTGGCTTCTTCCCTAAAACTGCTAGGAGCAGTGGAGATTTTTGTAACTTTTGGCTCATGACAAAATAGGGTAATTGTGTGGAAATCTGGAGAGACCAGTCATTGTGAGATATCCACATTTATTTCCTGGATCCAGATATTCAGTGTGGTTATCTTACTTCTCACTGATTTGCTTTCCTAATATTTAATAAAGCTTCTATTCCAAAGTAGGTATTTCCTTTCTTCACTTGTATCTTGGTGCTTGGTTTTCTTTAGGGTTTTTCCTGTTTTTACATGTCTTCAAGTAGTTGTGTGTTTTGGTTTTGTGTGTGGCTTTTTTGTATTTGTTGTTTTTTGTTTTTTCTTTCTTTCTTCAAGCATCCTTCTGTGTAGTTTACTTGTGGATTTTGGTACAGGCAATATTGAGCATACCAGAGTGCATTAGGATTTCAGACATCTTTTCACAGAAGATATTTCTTCTCCTGCGTAGTGATTACTACTAATCTGAAATATTAAGTCCATTGCCCTATTTCTTGCCATATGCATGATACTGTTCTTTTGATGGACCATTTTTCAGAATTGCTGTGCTTACACTGGTATGTAGGTATTGAGTCAATAATATTACTGCCTTACTCTGTACATACCGAATTCTAAGATTGCTGCTTGTGTTTGAGTTTGCAAATATTTTGTCTCTGTCTTGTATTATAGATTTGTTTTTGATTTAGTTGAGTGAAATGGAAATCTTCCTGCTCGTGTCTGTGGATTTGGAAATCAGGCCTTGTATGATGGCAGACTAAGAAAGTAGTAAGGCATGTTTTTGTGTCTTATTCCTTATTGGCTTGTCATTTGGGATAGAGAAATACTCCACTAGGTGCAGTTTTTCAGAGAGCAGATCAAAGCAAGAAAATATTGTTAGGTTGAATGTTCTTTGTTTATAGAGAGGACTCATGATAGCAAAGACTGTTGAATTTTATCTCTACTTTTGTAAAAATCTGTGATAAAATTCCTTCAACAGAAGGCAGAAGTCAAGCCTTGATTACTTGCAGTCCACAAGACCTGTGTAGTAAGTTTAGACAGAGCATTAGTTTCAGTGTTGTGAGCAAATTGGACTACGAGTGATTACTAAGTTTTCCCTGCAGTTTCAATTGCATTGAATATTCTTCAGTTCCTTGCCAAAGTAATTGTAAAAAAAAATTGTTGTGCTCTGTTAACTTCCAGTGCTGCTTTTTGTCTTCCCTGTTGGTGAATTGACCTGCCTGTACAATTCCTGCAGTAGTGTCCTCTATAGCAGGAGTCCCTACAGCTGTTAGGATTTTACTGTGATTGGCATTTTGTATGCAACCACTCCAAAAGTGAAATCAACTAAGGGAATTGAGCTCATAGGATAGTTAAGAAAAAGTCTGAGGACTGCAGAAACTCGGCAATTATGATCTTCACAGCAGAATCTCCATCCTGTAAGGGCACTGAGCAATTGTAAGCCCTATTAGATGTGATGGAAGTCAACACCTATAGTCCATAATGCACAGCTTATAAAGGTGTTTGCATTTTTCTGGAAGTGGTTGCCACAGAATTAAATTTTTTTCATTGCTGAAATCCCAGCAGGGCCAAATACTTTTTTTTTCATTTGTTTTTCTAAAAAAAGTATTTGAAGCCAGTGGCAGACAATAAACAACGTGTTGTGATGGTGAATGTGTCCGCTTCACTCCTTGTAAGAGCAGAGCTGCTGTTTAAAGCCAACAAAATGGATGAGTTGAACACAAGAGCTGAAGGTAGGCAATAGAGTTAACTTGGTTTTGATGTTCTCTCTTTCTGAGTATTTTTCTGTTTCAGAAAGGAGGAAGAGGGTAGTATATTTTTTGCCATGCTTTGTGTAAAGGAAGAAGTGATGTAATAAGGAATACAGAGTCCAGACTAAGCAAATACCTAACTATGCTAATATAAACAATATTGATGTCCTCATATGACTATTGTCCCTAAAGTTAAACCTCATGAATGAGGTTCCTTCCAAGAGCTGAAAGCATAAATAATTATATTTTTACATTCATAATTTATATAAAAAGCCATCACACTTTTTTTTTGTCTTGTTAAAATATCTTTTGTAGCCTGGATGTTTTATTTTATATGATTTCTTTTGCTTCAGAAAAGTAGTATGAATTAAGCTATAACTGCCCCAATGGAACAAAGTTAATAGCCATTTAAATTAAGCTACAGCCTCCAGTGGATTACCACCTCACTCTCTTTGCTCTAAAATAGAGCCATTTTATCCCCTAGGTTACATAGTCTCCTTGTCGGTCATGGGAATTTAAATTTGATGCATTATCCACAGGAGGGCTCCCTTATTGTTCCCTGAAGGTAACAGAAACATATTGGGAGTTCCAAGGGGAAATTTCAGTTTCAAAATGCAAGTGCGAGCAATATGGAGTTCAAAGAAAGTCTCTTTTCTAGCTCACACCAAAATCTAGCTTCATGAGAAATTTTATGCAGACCAGCCTTAATGTACTTTCTGTTTTGC
Source organism: Ploceus nigricollis (assembly GCA_013399945.1). NCBI lineage: Eukaryota > Metazoa > Chordata > Aves > Passeriformes > Ploceidae > Ploceus > Ploceus nigricollis. The sequence continues at coordinate 1,223,066 of VXBC01001445.1, read as the reverse complement.
CTCTGAATCTAATATAAAGGTTGAGAATAGTGTTCCTGCATTATATCTGCGCATTCTGAAATCACTTCTAAAGTGGTTTTGTTTTCCCCAAGATGTTAGCATTAAGTCTGTGGAGAACTATCTGAAATCACTTCTAAAGTGGTTTTGTTTTCCCCAAGATGTTAGCATTAAGTCTGTGGAGAACTACAAAAGCAGCTCACATCAGGGTGGATGAAAAGAAGATAAATACAAACACCATGCTGCAAAGATGTTTACAGAATATGATGAATCCTCAGATGTTTTCTCCAATTGTTTTGTATTTATCTTATTTTTTTTTAATGGAGGATGTTGGGAAAAGAATTGGACTAGGACATCTGGTAAGGAATATCCTAGAATAATTCCTAAAACCAATCTTTTGTGAATCAACAGCTATGTCAGTTTCCCTTTTTGTGCTGCCCTGGCCTAGTGCCCTTAGAATGAAGGAGAGATCATTTCTTTCATTTTTTACAGACCATAAACAGTCTCCTAAAGTGTCTGTGATGGGAAGCTTTTTATGATGTGTTTGGGGAAAGAGATGTGAACATTTTTCATATGAGAAGCTGCAGCTCGCCAGTGTGTTTTGATTGTTGCATAAAATCATATCTGGTGACAGAGCAGTGAAAGAACTTAAGGACTTCTGAGTTACTCTGTTTTCTTTTCCCATGTACAAATTTTGGAGCTAAAACTAAAAAATAGTATCGACTAACATGGTAATTTCTTTCCTTGATGGATGTGCAGCTTGGGTTGATGTCCATCAGTTTTTCTGTTTTACTGCATTTCTATTTAGTTCCAGGTTGCTCACTCCAAGGAAATGTGTCCCTTTCAGGCTGATGTTTGCAGCATAGGCAATATTATTCAGCACAATATCTCACCTATTTGGCATGAGAACATCTTGTGAAGAAAATGTGAAGTGCCCTGGTGAACTCTGAACTTACCTGGTATCTTTTAGTCTGTTCCGTTGGAGAAGAAAATCTCAAGAGATAATTCTCAGAAGATAACTCACAAGAAAAGTCTTGCAAACCCAAGTAGAAGAGGATTAGATCCCACCTATTTGTCTGAGAAATAACTAGTTATTATCTGATAGCATTAAATGACACTATGAAGAGATGCCAGGCTATCAGGGAATAATTGGAAATTGCTTGCAGCTATCTCCAGCATAGATGGTTTTGTTATATTTCCTTCACTGTTAGATTGACTTTTCTTGTGCTGCTGTGTGGAGAAGAATTTGGGAGAATATTTAGAAGTAAGAACTATGAAGTTGGCTGTGTGGCTACTGTGATGCAGGCTGAGAGATGGCATGAGATAGTAGTCAAAATGGTCAGAATTCCTGGACTGCAGACCTAGCTCTGATATCAGGTCAGCCTGCTGTAGGTGTGAAAGTAAAGGCTAATGTTTATAATACACCATAGGTTCTTTACGAGTTTATTGTCAAAAGGTTTTTGATATCCATGGACTGGAAATGGCATGTGAATAGACAATATTATCATTCATGTTTATGACAGTGGGAGACCTTTGTGTTGCAGACATTTTAGAGACGTCTAAGTTCTGACCATATATTACAAAATGATAAAAAATATAGACATGAGAGGACTGTATACAGGTATTCCACATGATTCTTTCAAGCTAGATACCAAGATCTTAAAACTAATATTGAAGTTTAAAAGTGGTTCAGAACAAATAATACATTTGCATATGTACTCTTCTTTCATGGCCTACACAAATTGAGAAGTTTTTCTTAAATCATGCTCTTCAGGAACTTCTTTAGCAAATATTTCTTGGTGAATCTGGCCTCTTTTTCACCTTTTATCCATTTCATTGAGCCCATCCAAATTTGCATTATTTGGGAAATATGCTATTTGAAATGTGCATCTTTTCAAGACTGGAATATTCCTCTAATAAATACCATTTGCTAGAACATCTGCAAATGCAAAAAGCCTACAAAAATAACCAAATCACACGGTATGCCTGTGAAAACTACAGGAATTAGATGATACAGTGGTAAAAACATAATTCTTATCTACAGCTCTTGCTAGTACTGTTTTTGTGAAGCTGTAATGATGATGAGTGATGACCTTGAAACCTCTTTCATCCCATTGCTGAAGAAGAGGTAAAGTAGGTTAATGTTTCTGTCTATAACATTATATTTTAATGTGAATTAAACACCTTTTTTTTATGCCTATGCTGGATTTTCTTCTAGAAAATCTGTTACGCAAACTCCCTTGTAGTTCCTGACAATGCATACAGTGCAATAAGAGCTTCAGCACAGACTGAAGTATTATTTTGACCTTCTAGAGATGTGCTCATACACTATTGCCACATGTGCATGTTTTCTTTTATGCCAGTGCTAGTCAGATTGTTGAGTACATTAGTAAAAGATTTCTACTTGAAATCTACTGTCTCACTGGGCCTCCAACATATCCCACAGACCATCTCTGAAGTGATGCAAAGTTTCAGAATTTGAGAAAATAAGTCAATGCATTGTATTCTTTTCTATTTCTGTTTCTCTTCAAACTCGGTCCTGTGTACCTACCATTCATTCTTTCAAGAACTTCTGTGCATCCACAAGCTGGATTTTCGTGGATAAACACTGAGGTCTCACAAGGTGACTTTAAGGACTCAGTTTTGCTGGAGTTGTGTCTTAGCTGTGGCTGTGAAATTGGAAGGAACAATAGTAAGATCTTCCTGGTAAGGACAGTTCCTTGTAGCACCATTTTGAAGGTCAGTAGGAGACTTGCATTGCAGCTCATCTTGAAGCAGTACAGACAGCCCTTGGCTTGCAGTTGTTCTAAATGCAAAAAGACCTGGTCTTTTCATGAGGGCACATCTATAAAATGCCCCCGCATTATGTACTCATGCCCATTTCACTCAATTTAGGAATTAAGAAAAGTGCTTTCCCAGAGGCAGATCATAATTTGCACATCACCATATCCTTAGAGGACCTGTTACACTTCCTAGTGTGCCCAGTTGTCACTTATTTTTGTGCTGTCACCTCTTGCAGGTGAGCGACAGTTGCATTCATCTCAGCTACATTTTTATCGTGTTGCTGTTTGTCTTTGCTTTGTGTGAAACTTTTTCACTTCCCAGTTGCTCTCAAACATGTTGACTTCCATTATTTATCCCTCTACCTGTTGCTTGGGTGAGTCTGCAGCTTGCTGATCTGCAGCTAACATGGGCTTTTGCTCCAGTTGAAGTGTACTGGAGTACGAACGACAGAGGCCACGGAAGGGCAATTCTGGCTTCCTGCAGGCCCTATGGAGACTGGCTCGGTGCTTCCAGAGGATTTGTTCATATGTGTTGGTGCAGCAGCCACCTGCTCTCTTCAGCTGGGTTCTGTGGAGGGAAGGGCTGTGCAGTGCCAAAGGGTGCTACTCCTTCCTCTCTAGGCATCACTACAACAGGGCAGTGTCCAGTGATGCTTTCAGCTTACCTGGAGGTGCTTACAAAACCAAATCTATCTTTTGAGTCCAGTTTGGTGTTTCAGTGGTGTATCAGAATGGTTATTCAAGAGTTTATTTATCTTTTTATATATCCTTTTATTTGTAATCCTAATGCACTTTTAGCATATTGCAGTAAGAATTGTCAAAGTGACAGAAATGCCTTAAATGTAAAAGACTTGGGGGAATTAAATGAAAATTCCTTGAATTACTGTTTCTCTTGTGAAGTTTGTTTTGTTTCAAGCTTGGGTACCTACTTTTACTGCAGCTGCAGGATTTATCTGTGCTCTTTTATGCTGTGATCATCTCACAAATGGTAGCAAATTCAGTAGAAGAGTGTGCTCCCTGCCCTTGGCTGCTGTTGCTGTGGGTAAGTTGATTTCTCTGCAGTGCAGGGTTATATCAAAGGGTACCTCAGTACTTTTCTGTTATAAAGACACCCACCTTTTCCCCTCTGCTCTTTATAGTTGGCTCTGTGGTTTTTCGGTCTTTTTTCGCTTCTCCTGTACATGCAGAGGGCTGACAATCCCAAAAGGCTAAAGATGTGTAGGAGATGGAGACAAGTGAAAAACCTTTTGCTGAAGACCAGGGCATTGAAAGGCACCAGAATTCCACAGGTCTTTGCTGGTGTTCGCTTTCCTTTGTTGTATGATAACCACTTAGAAGATGTATATTTATACTAGCCATGCACTGACACCTTAGTTAACATGATTTCCTGGAATTTCTGTCCTGTAAACACTTCCTTGAGGCATTGAGGAATTTTTTTCACAAGTCATAAATATAAATATGCATGAATAAAGAGGGTACTTGAGTACTACATAGCATTCATTCCAGCCATGAAGTCAGTAGACGTGTCCCATAAACACCTGGGGGTTGACCTTTTTAGATGCCTCAGTCTTTGCAGCCAGGGATTCATGCATTCAAATAGGCAGAAAAAAGTGAGCAGAACATGATGTGAGAACTGGACAGGGGAAATTAGGAAATGATGATATAATTTGGTCACATCTGATGGAGAATGGTGTCTGGTCGTATTTCAGGAGTTGCAATTTATTGCTGTCAACTGAGAACATCATCAGAAATCGTACAGGCATAATAGGACACGCCTCCTCCTCCTAAGGATTTAAGTAGCATTGTTGTGGGAATAGATTACCAATCCCCAAGCAGGGATTTGGCTCTGGTAGGTTCAGGGAAAGGAAGATACCTGTATCTCTGGGCAGCATGTGTATACTAGAGCCTCAAAATTCATTAGCCAGAAGTATTTCTGAGGTCTCTGCCTCATGTCCACTATCTTATGGGATAAAGGCTGGCTGAACTTTTGCAGGGGGAGAGCTCTTTTATATTCTGAGAGAAGAATTTGAGGTGAGAGTTTAATATCTAAAATTTGCCTCTGCATTCGCATGTAGATATGTGTATTAGCAATATTAAACTTTCTAAACATTCTAAGAATATAGTTGTTCATGGAGATATGGTTTGAGCCTGTTTCTGTGAGATGATTTGGATGCTGTCTGCTGATGCTATGATATACCTACCTTACCTGAGCTTGCCATGTCGTTGCTATGCCCTGACAGGATATGGGAGCAGCCTTCCTCCCTCGCTTGGCAGGATGACTCCTCCAAGAACCTTGTGCATGGAATATGACTGAAGGACAGTCTGCTATGCTAGACTTCCTTACCTTGTGCATCCTTTTTGCTTCTTCCTTCTGAAATGCTTAACTAGAGTCTTTCTGCATCAAAAACTCAAATCCCTTGGGTTTGGGTGAGACATTTGGGGAGTGAGGGTGGGTGTATTTATTTTATATTTTTATCTTTTTTTTTTTTTTTAATCCAGTAAGATAATTTTGCCTGATTGCCTGATGATGGAGTTTGCTCACTCTGTTTTTTGATCCTGTAGTGCAGCTGCTGCTCTATTTTCTACATGGCTGGGCTTTACTGCAGACCTACTGAGCCATAGCCGACTTTGATTTTTCTTTTCTGTGGTTTTTTTTTTTTTTTTTTTTTAAGAGAAGAGATTGCCATAAACCAGAGTTATGGCAATGCAGCCCAAATAAAATATATAATTATCAGGGCAGGAAGGTGCCTTGGGCATCCCAGCCTGCCTGCAGTTGGCATCACTTGATTAGCTTAGCCTTGCCTCTTTGAATATTTCTCACAAGAAACTCAAGTAGTTTCTTTTGTGATGAGTTTGTATGATCTCTGTTGTTTGTTTACTTATTTGAGCTTTTGGCAATCATTTGTATTTTGTTTTGTTTTGAATTTTTCTTTAAGTGGAGGGAAATGAGCAAAATGAAGAGCTCATTTAAGAAAAATATTTTTGTCAACTTCAATGTGCTTGTGACAACGTGAGAGCCCCTAATCTCTCCTTAATATCTAGAAGAACTTTATGGTTGTCATGTAAATTTTAAGAATCATATCATGATCCTTAATTCATCCCTATGATGTAATCTTGGGCAAAGTATCCCAAAACTTAGCAGGAATCCTATATCTCCATCCTCCTAGCACTTTTTTGTAGCATGGCACTACAGGTCTGTGCAATGTCCAGTGAGCCCATGACAGGCTGGGAGGAAGGAAAGATGGACTATAGTGTATGCTTGTTGAAATAGGGAACGTGTACTTGAATAATGGTAATTAAATAGTTAGTCCAGGACCACAGCCTGAGTTGGATGATCTTTTACCACAGAATGAGTGTGTCACCTTAAAATTTAACCAGTGAAAGGTTGGGATGCTGCATCAGACTATATAGTGTTAAGTAAGTTACTTTAATTAACTGTTTGCACACTCTTCATTGCAAAGGCAGGGTAACACTTAGCTTAAATCTCTTTTATTGTATCTTGTTCAATTGCAGAAATGTAATAGTACACCTAAGAATATTCTGCTGTAACTGTGTCACATAGATCGTTGTTGTATACTCTTGTCAAAAAAAACCATAAAGTTGGAAAGGCTGAAAGCATTTATTGATTTCTCAGTTGAGGCATAAAAGAAGTAGACAACCTTTCTAGACTTAGGGACTTAGATCTGAGGAAGAAGAGGAAGAAAAAAGAGATATCTTTGACATAGATGGCACAAGGACAGTGGTTATGTTTCTGACATAACCCGACAGGCCTGAATGTTGAAAGTGCTGTCTCTTGCCATGAAAGGAGAAGTATAAATGAGGGGAGAACTAGGTGCTGCCTGAAGTATTTGCTGGCAATGTTTTAATAGAGTGTGTGTCATAGATATGTATCCTTTTAAATATTTTCCAAGCAGATGGATGAGGCTTCAGACAACCTCTAAGCAGTGCCTTTGAGGGATGTTAGGACTGTGTCTGTTTGTTTCAAGGGGATACAGCTCCAAAGCCTAACAGTATGAACTTTAAATATAGGCATAATTCACTCTTTCACAGCTGATTATTTTGGTGGGAACATGTGATGAGTTTGAAATAGAAGAGTGGGAGACTTTCAACACTGATTTAGAGTTGAAAGTCATCCATTCTGTTGCAGATTTAATCTGGCGTTGCTGTTGGTCTTTAAAAAGACCTTTTAGAGTATGTGCAAAACTTTCTCTGAAAATAAGCTTTTGGGGCTTCTGCTGGCTCTGCAGTGTGGGTTGCCTGCATCAAATAGCCATTAACATGCTGTTGTAGCACTTTGCTAACATCTAGTCCTAAATAAAATGTCCTAAGTATGATTAGTAATTACTGTTTTATTCCAGATATTTTATTTAGTAGATTTGTAATAGCAGTGATCCTTAATATTAACATGCTTTCTATGTTTACGACAGCTGTTCAGTCCTAGAGAGTGAAGGGTAGTGTGGAGTCTTCAGGTCACATGGTGGCATTGTGGAGAGTTGTGTTTGCTGTTGTCTGGCTTTTAGAACATAACATTTGAATGTGTGGAAGAGTTGTATTATGCATAGAGCTAGATCTGATTTAATCTGTCATTTTATGTAGGGTGATTTCAGAGTAGTAACCCTCAGCCATTGTCAGCACTGTGCTCTTATTTTAGTAATAGATCCCAGGTTATTTATTGCTGCCACCTTCCTGTCATAAACTGGCTTCTTTTCACAACAACAGTTGGTCTAAATTTGGGGGTAGTAGTTTGTTCCATTATGAAGAGGAAATGATTTTCACGGAGTCAGAAAACTTTGATGTATTTTTGTTATTTTAAAGAACTATATAAAGTCCTTCATTCTCAAATAAAATATGAAACATGGACGCTCCTGTCTACTCAGAGCACCAGTTCTCTCTATATGTATCCTTCCTCAAATGTCACATCCCTCACCTACACCACCCATGAGCTCAGCTAGACCTAAACTTCTGTCACTCTCTCTGCCTGGAGAGTGTGTCTGCTCTCACATGACTTTTGAAGGAGTTGCATAGCTATAGTGTGTTTTGTTTTGTTTTGCTGTTTGCTGAATTTTTTTTAAATTCTAATTGCTCAAGACTTCAAACAGCATGATATTTTCGTTTTGTGTGAAGTGGAAGCTTGTTTTCAACTCTCTGTTGTGTCTACCTTTCAAATACTTGGGTAGCAATTAAATGTACCAGTTCCACTGCGATTCAGCCTCTGCTTATTATTATTGTTTTAGGCAGATCTTTTTCATTCTGTCTTCAACAGTAAACCTTCAATCTTTGGTCTCCTTTGCCATTAGTTGTACTGGTTAAATTTAAGATAGTGCTTCCTATAAGCCTTGTTAAGCCAGAGTGTACTCACTTTGGTTTAAACGTGGCTATCATCAGTTTTCTTGAAAGCAACTAAAAGCACTTAAAAAGCAAACAAAAAACCCAGTTATTAAGTTAAAATAAGCCAACCTTTAGTAGAAATAAGAACTTGTGCATATTAGTTTTTCCTGGTTTAATTTTAGACAGACTCGTTCACAGGCATCATTGTAATGTTTTTAAGGAGTAGTAAAGACAAGTTAGAGAAGACATGGGATATAGGGGATGGATCAGAGGGATGGACGGCATAAATTCAAAAAATAGAAGATCAGCAGGTTGGTTTTTTTATGTGACTTTGTACAAGCATGATTGCATACAGGTTCTTTGTAACTTCTTGTTAACTATTTCACATCACTTTCAGTTTAGAAATATGAGATGAAAGGAAGTTATTGTTTCTTCTTGGGTGGCAGTAGCAAGATGCTAATTGAAGCTTTGGGTTGTTCTTTGTTTCTTGATCTTCACCCAAAATGGAAGTCCCACTTTCTTCAAAAAGCTTAGAGCTGATAATTTTATTAGGGAGGAGGAAGGGGACCAGGCAGGAGCAGTTAAAGTATAGGGTTTTTTATTTCAGGAAACATAAATCTCTGTGCTTCAAAAGGACGGGCTTTGTGTGTGCATGAGAGAGAGAGTGCAAACACTAATGCATCATGGAGGACAGGTCATTCCGCTGAACGCAGTTCAGCTCCTGAGTCTTTGGAGATTAGAGGCAGCAATAATTTCTGTCTGCTGTAATTTATGTTAATGTGGCAGCCCAGGGTTGTATATTTCTGCTGAGATGGCCATTTTTGTGAGGCTTCATTCTGACCACAGTAGAAACCGCAGGGGTTTCAGGTATTGGTGTTTGTTTTTTGCTGATTTAGCCAAGCAGTGAAACAAACAATTTCATTTTTATTATTTAATGATGGAATTTAATGTCTGTTTCTTCTGATTTCAGTGGGCTAAAATGGTAAAAAGAACAGGAAGGAGGCAGTAAGTTCTGCCTCTCACCTAAATTAGCCCAATGTTAATGTAGGATCTGGCACTCTTTCCAGTTCCAATGGATGAAAAGAAACATTGCTCCAGGAGCTTTCCAGTAATCCCTCAACCCTAGGGGTCTTCTGACGTCACTGAGTTCCTGCTCCAGGCTCCAGTTTTCCCAGCATCCTGTGTTCTGCTGCAGTCTATCCCATCAGCAGGGAGAAAAGACGTACTGGTCAAGGTCAAAGAACACACTGTGGAAACACTGAAATAAGTGTCTAATATTGGAAAAGTGGAGAAAGTTTAGGGAAAGAAATTAAAACTGTTTTGGGAATTAAAGGAATTGCTTTTTGAGGTATTACTGAAAGAGTTAGTTAATCTTGCTTAAGTGATATCTGGGAGAGAGAAGGGGAAATACAACTCTGCTAGTATTTGATGATCATAAATAATATAGAAAGAGGCAAGATATTTGGATGACTACAAGTGGAGAATAGAAAAATTTAAGGGTAAATATTATGGAAAACTTCCTGTCATGGAGATATGTCCTTGCCCTGTCAAGCTCTGGAATCATTTCCCAGGGAAATAGAAGAGCAACTCCATGGCTTGACAGGTTTTGAATTAGACTTGGAAAAATGTTAGTCCATGCAGCATGTAGAATAATCTTTCTCTTGGCAGCAAGATAGCATATGAAAGGAGGAAATGATGATCTTGCAGAAGAAATTATGGTCTAGTGATTTATGTACAGAAGTGGGCATCAGGACATCTGATTATTTTCTCTATTTTATCACTGATTTACTTTGTAATACTGGGGCAAGTCATTTAATCCTTCTGTGCAACCGTGTTCCCATCTGTAAAGGGAATATTTCATCATCTGAAGAATTTACTCCCTGGACAATGTTCTCATAGCTGCATGGTACTCGGGAGTGTTATGATTATTTTTAAAAATGCCCACAGACTGGAGGAAGCTGGAAGCTTCTTGCCCCAGGTGAGTAACTGCTTAACCTCAAGACCAAAACAGTTGGTTAAAGCATCCAGTCTTTCATTTCCTTCACCATAATAAATAAAAGTCTATATAGCATAGTTGATGCAATCTCCTAGTCTGCCCTCAATTCTGCTACATTGCTTTTGTCTTGTAAACTGATACTAACTTGGGAGACTAAAAAGAGAGGAGAAATCACTAGGATGTGTTAATTTACACCCAGCAAGGCCACAACCTTTGCAGTGTGTGGCTCAAACCCAGAATGGAACTTGACATGAAGGCACTGTTCTCCTGCCTGCTCATTACAGCAGATTGGTGTAATTCCTGTTTTCCTCTAACAAGCTTGTTTTTCCAAATTACTTGCTCAGTCTCCTACAAGCAGCCACTAGCAATCATGTCAATTTCATCACCACTTTTCCCCTTGAGGATCTTCCCTTATCCCTTGGTACTGCAGTTGTGCCCAGCCTGAGCTGCTGGCCATGGAAGGAGAGAGGACACTTCCCTCCACCTTGATTAAAAGCTCCTAACACACATTAAAAATGAGATGTGATCAGAGATGTCAAAAGTCTGGCATCCCAAGCTAGGCACAGTATGTTATATCTCACTGGGGTTTCCACAGCATTTTCCTGGCATACTCACTGACTAGCCTGGTGCCAAATTTGAGACACTCAGGAAGGGTTTCTTCAGTAGGAAGCTACAGCAAGATTGTAATAGATCCAGTGGCCCTCAGGCAAGCAGTCAGCTAACAAACCTTTAGGGAGCTTGCTGGGCTTGTTTGAGAACACCTGGGGCTACTGTTTGTTCATATAAATAATATTCCAAAGAACAGCAAACCTTAAGTTCTCATTATTCAAATTCAGATTTACTGTGTCTTGTTCACATTGTTTATTTATTTTAAATTATTTGCTGGGCCACCACTGAGGGGCTACATTAATGCAAAGGCTAGCCTCCTTACCATGGCCCTTTGTTTTCTTTGTTTCTTGATCTTCACCCAAAATAGAAGTTCCATTGTCCTCAAAAAGCTAAGAGTGGATGATTTTATTAGGGAGGAAGAAGGGAACAAGGCAAGAGAAGTTAAGGTATTGGGTTTTTTAAAGTACTGGGTGTTTTCATTTACACTAATGTGACTTCTCTGGGATCACTATCATTATTGTTTATTGATGCCAGTTTTATTGATTAGGCAAACAAACAGACCCAGGCTATCTATAATCCTGGAAGTGGAATAAAACTGATCATTAAATCCAGGGACTTTCAGTACTGTTAAAAACCTTCTTGATGTTTGGAGGAATACAGAGTTTTTTAAAAACCATTGACTAGAGTTAACATGACAAATTGCTTGTATGTACCACGATGCTACTTTAACCTGGAATGTAACAGCAGAAGAATCAGATAAAAAGTCAGTGTTTAGGGGCCAGGAAAAATAATCCAGCTTCACTATATGAGTCCCCCTTGTGGAATATGCCTTCTACACTGTTGAGTCTGCTCTGTGTCCAGAAAATAGCATTAGTATTATGCATTGATAATTGAAACAGCTGTCATCTGCTATCAGAATTATTTTCCTAAATAGTCTGTGAGACAAATCTGTGGTTTTTTGCCTCATCTTGGAAAAAAAATTACAGAATAAAACCATTAATTGATGCAGGTGGAGGAAAATAACTCAGGAATCCCAGTATTTTTAAAGTATGAGTTTAGCCAGGAAGATACCTTTGCAAAATCAGCTTTGTAGCACTTGTTTCTCCAAGTCCTTCGAGAGAAAACACACATGCTGTATATGTCCAAGCTGTCTCTGTGGCTCCACCTGCTCTACCACAGCCTGCTGGAGTGTGATCCTCCCACTCCATATTATCTGACTCATGCCACAGAATGATTTTTTAAGAAGGAAAAGAGAAAGCCAACTTGCAGCAGGCTTTGTTCTTTTGATGTAAAAATTTCCTCTCCCTTTTCTTGTTGAGTTGACAATTCCCATGTAAATATTTTTTCATAAGAGGTGTGCACAAGATGGTACAAAGGTCCAAGTAGGAGGGAGTTAAATTTGAATCTTAAATGAGGGCATTCTCTGTCCCTGTTTTAAGATGTAGAAATGAGAATGAATGTTGATCTCAAATCTTTCTGTCTATTACTGGGATTTGAAACTGCATTGTCAAAGATACCAAGCAAAGAAATTCTAAAAGAGAACAATTTGCCATCCTGACTCATTTCTTTCCTTCCTTACCTCCAGCCTTATGAATGCTCAACAGGGCCTCACTGGACCTTGTTAGTGTTTAAGTAATAGGTGTCTTCCTGACACCTGATACAAAATTCATGCCTTTTTTCTATCATTCATAATATAGATTTTCTAAAGTACAAAAATTTCTTTAAGGTTTTGTGGAAAAGTCTGTGTCAAAGCAGCCACGGTCGGGAATAAGTCTTCCAATTCTGACCTGATAAGGGCTTCAGCAAACAAGGTGAGGAGTGGGCTAAAACATAAGGAAAGGAGCTCACTATGGAGGGGCTGTGTACATGTTCTGTCCCTGGCAGGCCTCCTTGACATCTCTGTTGTAGGTTTTGTCCAAGGAAAAGCTCAATAGGCAGTTCAGGGATTCTCTCTCATAGTTATGTTCCCATAGTGATGATGCCTTTCTTCTTTTGACAAGTCAGAGGGGTGAAAGATTTGCTGTTATCACGGAAAGCATAAAGATCTCCATCCTTTTTTGGATGTGGGTGGAAGCATTTCCACAAAGGATGAGGAGAAGACTGAGATCCTGAATGCCTTCTTTGCTTCGGTCTTTTATGGTTGGACCAGCTATCCTCAGGGCACTCAGCCCTCTGAGCTGGAAGACAGAAATGAGGAGCAGAGTGAAGTCTCCATAATTCGAGGGAAAACAGTTAGTAACCTGCTGCTCCACTTTAATGCACACAAGCCTGTGGGGCCATATGGAATCCACCCAGGAATACTGAGAGAGTCTCTCACAGAAGAGCTTGAAAAGCCACTCTTAATCATTTATGAGCAGTTCTGGTTGAGCAGGAAGGTCTCAGAAGATTAGAGGTTAGCCATTGTGATACCCATCTACAAGAAGGGCTGGAAGGAGAATCCAAGGAATTACTAGCCTGTCAGTCTGATCTTGGTGCCAGGGAAGGTTATGGAACAGATTATCTTGAGTGCCATCATGTGGCACACAGAGGACTACCAGGGGATCAGGCCCAGCCAGCACAAGTTTATGAAAAACAAGTCCTGCTTGACCAGCCTGATCTCCATCTATGACAGGGTGACCCACCTAATGGATGAGGGAAGGGCTGTTGGTGTTGTCTATGTGGACCTTAGTAATCCTGGCCAGTATTAGCAATAGTGTGGCCAGCAGGGCCGGGGAAGTGATTGTCCCTGGAGAGCAATTGTAGCAGTCTTGATGTTTCACTTAAAACTTAACAAAGAACAAGAGAATGGTCTTTAGAAAATAATTCTTCCAAGCTGAAGGAGCTGGTGACTAGCCATTATGTGACAGTTTACCTAATTTCATCACTAAGTACATTATCCCTTACACACCTGCCTAGTCATGACTCAAGTAGTAAATGCTTTTACAGTCTGTAATTTGGAGATGTTGTAAAGATAGGTAAGATACAAGGTGCAGTAAGAGCAAGGTGCTGTTATCCTCATTATAAAAACAGGATCTAACAGATTTGTAAGGATGTGTAATGTGCTTAAATTTCCTTTAAAAACCTTTTCTTTAAAGATTTTGTATGTAATGCACAAGAAGTCTGTGGTATGGTAACAAGCTGAACCTAGATATTAGAATGCATGATTTTCCAAAGGGTTTCATTAAGGCCAGGAGTTTAGCCAGATGCAGAGATGACATTTATGTTAATAATTGCTATAACTTTGGATATTTCTATTAACAGGCACAGGGAAGTTGGAAAGGGTACTAAACCTCATGGTTTAGATCAAGATTGGAGATTAGGATATTACCTTTTATGTTAGGATCTGATTGCTTCCTTGCCGCCTACAGCAGAATCTCCCTGTATGTTCATGTCTGTGGTTGGGTCTTGGCAACTATTGCTTCATGAGCTGGGCTGTGAGCACATCAGCCTCTATATTGGTATCTTTCTTGAGGCTCAGATTTAAGCAGATTTGTAATTGCCTCCTCACTAGATTATCCTTTTCTTCTTCCTTCTCTTTTGCCTCCTGCAGATGTTGGTTGTAAATTTTCTGTCACAGTTATGATGTTTTTGTGCTATTCTCTTGCCTCAAAGTGGTTTCATTGCTCCATGTAGTTAATGGTATATATACCACTAGTAATATATAGGTATACCACTATATATATATAAATATATATATAAAATATATAGGTATATAATATATAGGTATACCACTACCAGGTGAAACAGCACACGACAGCCAACATATTAAAATGATTTGTTCCTCATTTTCCTTTCCCTTTTCTTTTCTGTAATGTTAGTTTCAGTTAGTGATCTCCTTCTCCATAAAACAAAACCTTATTAAAATGTAACTACTCAGATGTTTGTATTTAATGTAAATAAAGATTAGTTTCCACGTTTAAAAGCTAAGTCTCTGATTAAGTAACCTGTAGACTTTTTGGCAATCATGGTAATAAGAGTATTTATGAAGATATGGTCTGTATTTAGGGAGAATTAATCAGTTTAGAAGTAAAATCTATATGGCTGAAAGAAATAACTGTCTTTTACAGAAAAATAAAAAAGGGTGCTAGTGGGGAGGAGATGCCACTATCATAAATTAAAAATTGAAGGACACATTTAAGACTGAAATGAAAATAAATCAGACCTAAAAACATTGCTGCTTCTTGCACTGTATCTGTTCCATAGATAACACAGGACATCATCTCCAGGGCTGTCAATAAGAGATGGTTTTGTGAGTGCCAGTCTCAGTAAAAAATAATTAAATTGACAGAAACTACCAAGCTGGATTATCTCAGTGTCTAGAAACCTCTCACCTCTGCAGAGCAAGGTTACTTAAGCTGGTATTTATATGAGAAAATGAATGCATTGGTCTCTTTCTGCCTAGTTCCTGTTCATTTACTTACTAAAACCAGAGCGATAGTTCAGCGTGTTAATTTTGCTTGAGAGAAACAAATGTAACTTTTCCATAGTAGCTGCAAATATACTGCTGCATTGAATGAACTGATTATGTGAGTATCCTCATCTACATGGGGCTGAGGACCAAAGATCAATAGCGACAGATTTTAAGACAGATCAGAACTCTGCTGATGAAATAGGTTCTGTGTAAACCTTAGCAGTCTCAGCAGTACGAACATTTATATGTGACTCATTAGCATAATAAAAAGAGGAAGGATATATGTCAGAAGGCATGTCTGAAGCCAGGAGAGATGTTTTTTAAACCTTCGGCATGACCACCAGAAATTTACACTGCCTCTCTATATTTTCCAATAAATTGGATGGTGTAACCAATAACCTCTTCAAGAGATTAGGAAGCAAAATGCATTTGTAGGCTTACTTTTCAAGTGTTGAAGGTAGTGCAGATGAGTAGAACAGGTAGGTGTAGCTGTAATGATTTAATATATTAGTAGAAAACTGAAGAGAAAAGTCAAAGGTAGCTTTTTAAATTGTTGTATGTAGAACTAGAATGCCAAGGCTGTTTTTATAATTTGCTGATTGAAATAGAAAAGAGTGTTGGAAAAAGTCAAGCATACTTTTTTCTCTATAATTAAAATATAGTTCAATGTATTCCTGTATGTGAATAGGACAAGTGCTTAGTTACTATTTTTACTGACTTAAAAATTTAGACATTTCAAATTGAGAGTTTCACTTTTATATGAAAATGTAAAGGCTTTCTTTTGAAACGCTATGTAGCCTTTTTTTAGATTCTACTTGACTTTATTGTTTTGGCTGGAACAGTTTGAATATATTTTCATTTGTCGTAGTTTCAGTTAGATTGCATATGCATTTTTGTGGGTGAATGAAACATACAATAAAGTGTTTCATGCTTATATTAGAGGCTATTATATGAATTGATACTTTGACTCTTTGTCGGACAATGGAAAATATAAAGGTATCCAACCTATTTTCATTCTCCATGTGTCCAGAAAACTCTTGCTGTGGTTGATGTGACTTCAGCCTTCTGACAAAAGGAATCTAATCAGATTATTTCATTTAAAATGGATGCAAACCAAGAAGAATTAAAAGCATCAGCAAAACAATGACGTGAAAGCTACAGACAGAAAAGGATCATTGCTAGGGAGAAGCTACAACTTCTCCATATAAGTTGGTGCTGCTTTCCCAGTTAGACATTATTGGGATGGATGATAGAATAGGAGAGCAAGACTTTCCTTGAACATCCCAGATAAAACTAATTGGGAAGTAAAATCTTTCCACCTCTCCTGCTCCCTGGGCATTTGCTAATGGAAAAAACTTGTATGAAGGAATTTTCTTGGTACTTATGTCAAAAGCCAGAGTATTTTGAAGGTACCTGAGGGAACTGAAATTACATAATTTGAATTCTATCAATAGTCTAAAAGGAGAGAGCTGCTGAGAAAGGGAGACTAGGAGTCTTACTATGAAATTACCTTTCTGGATATTGTTCTTACAATGAGATTGAAGAAAAGTCCCAGCCAAGTTGTGAGTTGGTGGGTCTCAGTCTGGTTGAAAAAAAAAAAAATCATGTTCAGGAGCACAGCTCACTCTGTTTTAGGAATCTTGGCAGCTGGAATACCTAAACAGTGAAGAAAATTATGCTGACTTGATGTGAATTAATCAGAGTAACTCTTAAAAATTTAATATACACCCCCATCAGTACAAAAAAAGTCCCTGCCTACTGGCCATGGGGCTCATCTCCAACCCACACACATGCGGAGAGACACTGGAGCTGATTACAATCTGTAAGAATATTATTTTTAACAGTTGTAATAGTCCACTCCTGAATAATCATTAAGGGTGCCTTTAAAAAAAACCCAAACCCAAGCCAACAAAAAACCAAAAACCCAACCAAAACTAGAATATATGCAGATGACTAAAATACAGTTCCTTTCTTCCTACGCAGAACTATTATGCTCAAACATTCCCAGTGAAAGCATCTGCAGCAAATCACAAGCAGGATTTTAACCATTTAGGTGTCTGATGTTCAGTTTCTCTGATCATTGTTTTGCAGCCTGGGGAGTGTTCTACCAAGGTAAATTTTTGAAAAGCTCATTACATTGCTTTGGAATAATTGAAAATCCCTTCTCTGGGTGGCCCAGAGTTATGTCTATGACATGAATCCTGTCTGCCTTTAGAATTTTCTATCAGCCTATCACCTTTATAACTGAGCACCTCTTGGGTTAATGAGTTGGCATTCCTCTTGCTCTTTAGAGGTGTGGAGGGTAGGCAAATCAAAGGAGGCTGTTAAATTGTGTAGAAGACAGATTATGAAATGTGCCCTAGAATGGGGTCTGTGGCGTAAGCTGGGAAAAAGAGGCTGGTGGAAGAGTGGAAGATGCTACCATGGTTCTGTATTTCCTCTAGCATGTATTGTCCAGCTCCACCTAGTTGGTGGAGTGGTTGTATGTCTAGAATTGTTTATCTTCCATGTTTTTGAGACAAGCTTTGGATGTTCATTTTGGCTCTGATGGTGAAAGTCTGTGCTTTTAACACAACTGGGTTTTAGCAAAAGGTTCTATTATGTGTTGTTCAGAAATAGTTAAAGGATTAGAGATGTTGGGGTGGTTTTTTGGAATCATGTTCCTTTTGCGTGTTGGATAGTACACATTTTATCTGAAACAAATCTCTCTAAAAGAAAATATACATTCCTGTACGAGAGGCTCAGTTTTTCCTTCCCAGTCCAGATGTGCCACTGCACTATGCCAAAGGCTGATGCAGGCTGATCTGGGTTAGCTGCTCAGTGCCAGCGCTTGGGAAATACGGTATCTTACCATCAGCTGGAGTAAAGAAACCATGAGGGAGTTGCTCTCCGTGAAATCCTTTCTGTGAGGTATTTCTGCAAGTCCTTAGTTCATTGTTGCTCTTGTTATCCCCCCTCTAGTTTCTGTTTCAAATTGGGATAGCTCAAAAAATGACCATCTTCTTTCGTTCTGCCAGACTGACCCCACATACAGGCTCATTAAGCCCCAGCTTGCTTATTGTTTGCACTCTCAGAGCAAATGTAAGTCAAGGGAGAGATTGGTGCTTGGCTTTGGCTCAGAATGTTGAACAAACAGCTGACTGGTTTCTAACTAACTCATTTAGAAGAAGAAAAGCAAACTCTGTTTTTAATGTTAGCTTGCTCTAGTAGCAATTTTTCTAGGGCATTTTTCTCTGTTGGATGGAAATACAGAGCAAGGATGAGTCCAGTTAGAAGCTTTGGTGTCTGTATTTTCAGGCATTAAATAGAGATACTGGAATGGAATAGAAATCCCTAATTAGGCCCTCAGAGAGACAACCCCAGATTTCCTGTGCCACAATGTGGCAAAGGAAGGCTTGTATGTGGCAAACTCTACAACGTAAATCTGGCAGGAGAAATCAGGAAAGGAGAAATGAAGTAGTACTCTTGATAATGGTAGAGACACAAAGTATTTGGTGACATGCTGTGCTGCTGAAAATTCCTATTCTCAGGCCCCTTCCTTCATCTCTTTTTCCCCACATGCATGTACAAACAAACCCTTTTAAAGATGGAGGAGAAAGCAAAATTAGCTTGCTTCTTCTCTGACCTCTTCCTGGAGGCCAGGAAGGTAAAGATAAAGTCATAGTTATGGCTTTCCAGCCAGTACATACTCTCTTCCCCTGGATCAGTGTGGAAAATATCAGCTTGATGTTTCCTGAAATACCTGGTTTCTTGAGGATCAAATCTTTACAGTTTTGTGAAATCTAAAGTTTGCATATGCTGCAAAACCAAAGAAAGATCATTATTTTATCTTTAGTTTAGTTTAGGAGCATGACTTCAATGCAGTCCCAAGGTGATGATGCTTGCAAACTTCTGTCAGTTGTAACTAAATATTCCAGAATCCCCAAACCAAACAACTCAAACATTTATTTATCCAGCTTCTCACCATTGCAGCTTTGCTTTATTTTAAGCCTTCTCTCAGGGACAAACAGTTGAGTCACACTGGAGGTTATCAGTTGCAGATTAGGAAATAGCATGGGATGCTCAAACTGGCCATCTCTCTCACCTTCCGTGGGGGTGTTAGCATGAGTTATGTGTTAGCCTGCTGAGGAAGGATGAGTGGGAAAGGAGAATGGCTGTCAATGGCAGACATTGAAAATTACATTCTTTCTGTGGTGCAAAATGAGTCCAAAGTACTCAGACAGCAGCAGACAGAGACAGGCTGAGGGAGCATCTCACCTTTGGGTTGCTGGAGAGGGAGGAGTTCAGATGTGAAAAGTGGCAAAATGAGCAAAAGATCCCAGAGCAGCAGTTTCTTGAAGATTTCGTGATGCATCAGATTTTGGTGGTATATTCAGATGGCTGCAAAGGATAAGATATGTGTCTGAAACTGTGGCCTGTCCTCAGCAAAGTCACCTTGTCTCTGCATTCAGCAGCAATGTTTCGATGTGCATGTAAGAGATGTCCTGCTGTCCTGTGCATGTGTTTTACCACTGGAGGATCATCCCTCCATAATCACATCTTTAAAAACCCACGACTCTCTCATGCAGTATCCTTTTTCCTACATCTGCAAGTCTTTTTACTTTTGCTCCAATCACTCTCCTCAGTAATAGAAAACTTATTTTATGCTACTCTTGGCACCAGTGAGGCCCCTACAGCTTTGTTTTCAATTGCTTTTTCCATTCTTCTGTGTTTTAATTATGTGTCCTTAGTGATGAGATTTTATCCTCTGAGAAATGAAACTGTTACTTTATGTTTGGGATCCAGTTTCGAGATTCGGTGGAAAACATAGTAAAGAATAAGTAATAATTCCATGGCATCCTTTCACTTTCTGGAAGATTTCCAGTCTAAATTTCTTCAGTCTATATTTTTATGCTTTTAATTTGATTTTTATCATTTTGCATTAGCCTTCCATCTTTCCAATGCATCTCATATTTGCAGATTTTATTTCTTTTTTTAGTCAGCATTGGCCTAGCATTTTCATATTCAAATTTGAAACTGTCCTCCTAAATCAGTCTAAGATAGTCACAGATTTTTTTCATGTCTATTCCTGCTTAGCATTGTCAAATGGAGCTTTGTAGTATTTTGTAGGCAGTCTGAAGGAAAATGAAGAAGGAAATGTCAGAACCAAACCCACTAGCTAAGTAATAATGAATAATCAACTTTTACATATTTACCCAAACTTTTTTGTGTTACAAAACAAAAGAAACCAGGTTGGAATTCTACAGGGAAATTACTTTTGTGTAAGATTTAAAATATGTGCTCCTTTCTGGATTCTACCTACGTTAATTTTCATTCAATATCTTTTCTCTTTCTAAGTGCAATGTATAACTATATACTTATTTAAAATATATATGTAGTATGTTTTATATAGTACTTTTGTCCTGTTCTTAGATTTTGATTCTAAGTCACTGTTCATTTCCAGTCTGAGACATTCTGTCTGAAGCATGGGATATTTTTAATGATACCTGTATTGTAAATTCCTTTCAACATAGAATGAACTATTGAGTAGTGTCAGTAGAATTCTAAATTAAGTGTACATGAGCGATGTGCTAGTTCTGGTTGCCTTAAAATCTGAAATAACACTTTCCTGGAATGCTGTTTCTGGGAGTGTGTTTCTTCTTTGTGGAAGGCCCTTGCAAAGCTTTATGAACAGTTTTTTCTCTGTCATAATGGCACAAAATATTATGACTGGTTAGTGGCAAAATACAGCAAAGCAAAGAATATTGTCTGCAGTGGAATTTTATGTTACCTAGAATACATTTACCAAAGAGTAAATATAGTCAGACCACTGAAATTCTTGCACTAAGATTACATATATTTGACTTAATATTTTGTGCTGTTTGTAGTAACTTTTGAGTGCTGCACTCAGGACTTCTCTAGCTGTCTCTGAAGTTCTCTACTGGTAGGATAGAAGTTCTCTAGCTGTCTCAAGAAGTTCTCTACTTTAGGATTCATCACAGGCCTCTTCAATTCACATTTAATTCCACTTCTGTTTTCAAAACATTATCTTGAGTGGTCATGCATGTAAGAAGGCTTGGTTCCCATTTTCAGTGTGGTAGTTTTGCACATACTCTTCTCCTGTCCTTTTCTTGGCCTTCTTGTCTGAGCACTCATGTTTCTCTCTCAGTGCTCATTTCCCTGTAAAACCACCATAGGATGCAGGATGGAAACCCCTGGGATTTTAAATCCCAAGACAAGTCTGAGTGAGAAAGGCAAATATCACTCCCACACTCTCAATGCAACTGCTGCATTGATTTATAGATTAAAACTTTTCTTTTGTTTTGAAGTCTTATTGCCTTTGACTCCTTTGCAAACCCCAGAAGCTTTGTCTTTGCTGACCATAGAGGCACATATAGTTATGGAAAAGCTTCTCACTTTGTGGTGCTCTCTGTCAAGACATGTGATAACCACTCAAAATACCCCTGACTCTTTGTGTCTATATTGACTCTAGTTTAAACAAAGAAAGCAAGCATAAGAATACACGTTATTTTGGGAATAAAAATATAAAGTTTTCTCTGCCACAGTTATCCTTGTAGTTGAACACATGGTTACTAAAAGAGTTTGGCTTTACAGCTGGAGCAATGTAAAAATAGTTTCAATTAAAAAGATGTGAAAAAGTATAAAAAGTAGCACAAACATTTGGGTTTCTTAATAAGAATTTGCAGAGGCCAGGATGGTGCAGCTGGGTACAAAGTCTTTGTTGCTAGACAGTTGATACAAACTTGATGAATCACTTGGCTTTTCAAGGCATGAATAATCACATATCCAACTTGTATCAATAAAACCTGTATACCATATCCCACAATATTTTGTTGTCTTTCTGTAATTAAATTATAAACTTCAACTAAAATATTCGGCAAATTTCTCCATCTGCACCTTGTTACCAGAGTAGTGGTAAATGATTCACTGCCTACAAGAGTTTCATAACACTGAAGAGGAGATGCAGTCCTTTTTACAGACAAAGAGCAAAGCCATAGGGGTTTAGTGACTTTCTCAATGTCACCTCCTAAGTCAGAGAGAGATCTCCTGTATGCTAGGCAGGCAGCCTAATGACTGAGACATCCCTCAACCCAGCGAAGTTTGTGACCTAGATGAATGTTTGGTGCATCTGGCAACACTTCAGCCATGTTTCTGCTGGGAACAGCTGTAATGTTTGGCTGTCTTGCAGGTATTTTGCCTCTGTGCACATCTGGAAAGCTAGCAGGTATGCGAGCATGGCCACTGTGACTTTCTGGAACGAAAAAACGAGAAAAAACCAACAGTTAAGGTTTCAGGGAGTTGTGTATTATAATATCCTTGCAGAGCTGAGCTGGGTTACCAGTAATAACTGCAGTGAATTTGCAGAAAGCTTCTGATAATGGAAATCTGCCATAAGCTGTCCTGTCAGTAGGTGGAAAAGGTCAGTTGTGTATTCTGTTGGAGAAAGAAAATTGTGGTAAAGGTCAGAAGAATTAAGACATTTTCAGTCTGCCTCAGTCTGCTGGTTCCTCTGGTTCTTTACTGTGGTGCATGTTTTATAGAGTAAGGGATATAATTAGAAAGCTGAGAAACCAAACAATGAAAGCCCATCTCAAATTTTTAGCTTAAGCCCTTCAAACTGGGATTAAGTTAGTGAATGAAAGAAAGTTTTTAATATTCCCTTCTTCCTCCAGAAAAACATAAGCTGCAGAGCACAGTATGTTTTCAATAACCTAAGTGATGTTAATCTAAAGTGAAACACACTTTGTTATTGAACACAGCTCTCTATCATTAAATACTGAAATCGCATCACTGGCTTTATTCTGTGGTGTGCTCTAGGCTTTTCTTGAGTGCTGGTGGATTTGCTCTTATTTTCTTGTAAGTAGAGTCCTTAAGATGTGCAGGTTTTAATTGATTATGTATCTGTATTAAGCACAGGGAGACTGTTAGCTAATGCAAGATTGGAATATAATGTTAACAGTACATATTTGCAGGTGATTCCCAAAGAAGCTGCCTATTTGAAATCTAAGGAAATACTCTATTTTCCTGTACATAATGAGCCTCTGGAACTCACTGCTGTATGGTGTTGTGGAATCTTAAGTACATTGGAAATCTTTAGTGTACTAGAAGGGTGATACAGAGCAACATATATAACTAATGAGCAATCTCTCACTGATAAAAATTGTTTGGAAAAACCTAAAAGAAATACAAAATTCAATACTTAGAGAATATAAACAAACCATCAAGTAAGAGATTAATAAATATTTAGGCCAGATATTCAGTAACAGCCCACCAAAAGCATCCTTACACTAAAGGAAATGTTTCCAAAAGCTCTAAAGCACATTCTTGCCAATACTGCTAAGTGACCATGCTTCTCTTCTCCTCAGGAACTGAACATTTACAGTGGCACAGGCCATGAGGCAGAATTCAGTCCATGCAAAGCTTAACCAAAATTTCAAACCACTTCTTTTCAGTATTCACTGGCTTTGATCTGCTAACGGTAGCCTGTGCATTTGCTAGCATTGGTATGAGACAAAGGGTCCCTCTCTATTATTATATATATTTTTTAATAATGATGCAATTACTCAATAATAGAGCACATGACGCGTATCTCTTCTAACTGTGGCTGTCTGCCTCTGTGAAGAGGGAGTTGGCCCTTTGAGGGTGCAGTAAGAAAGGCAGTGTCAGAATAACAGGGTGAAGAGCACAGCTCCACAGGGACCAAGGAGGCTGCAAGCCACCATCTCTCTAAGAACAGCAGAGATACTTCCAGTAGCACACATAGGACAATAAGAGCTAATCAAGGGAAAAAATGAGCTTCATAAACCGAAGGTTTAAAGCTGATGGTGTGGTCCTTAGGGATCAGCATATACACTGGTTAACATGGAAAGCTTTCTAAGTTGATTTTTCTTAAAATATAAAGATGAAATGTGTATGGTGGAGAAATCTGAGCCTTTTTGCCCTAATGTTTTCCGGTGGTCACATTACTCCTACTACTTCTGCCATTGAGTTATTTCTTGCAGGAGTGTTTCTATGCAACTTTCACTGGTGTTCTCCTGTGTGAAAGTCTCCAAAACTGAGCTTAGGGTTTCAAAGACAAATGCTTGCTGTGAAAAACTTGGATCTGGCATTGCTATGTGAATGGTGGCATTCTGGGAAGTTGTGCCATGCAGAGATACCAAGATTCAGAGGCAGCTGTTTCTTCTTACAACGGGAGACACAGAGAGCAACTCCTCTATCAGTGACAGGAGCCATACACTAAAATTTGTAGCCAAGCATCTTTCCTTCCTTTGGCCCACTAGTAGGTCTGAGCTCCAGCTCACAGGAAGCAGGTGACTGGCCAACTGTCACGCATCCAATTCTTGATCTGGCACAGCCAACAACAGGTGTCACTTTCCTGTCTAAACTCAGTCTTCCAGTTAGAAGCTTTGTTCATAATTCTGTTAATCTCTTGCACTGACAGTTGTGACTTTGTTCCTTTGGATTTCCTTGTGTGTAGTTCATTCAAGTGGCTGTTGAGATAGCAATCTGCAGCCATTTCTCTGTTAGTGCTCATCTTGCTTGCTTCACATTTCTTTCTGAACTGACAAGGTTTTTTTACATTTCATACTCAAATCATATTACTCATCATCCAAGGCACCATAAAATTATTTTTTTTCCTTCCATTTCTGCCTCATGTGATTCCTGTTTAGCTCTTATCAGACTTCAGGATCTTATTTTTGTTTTTTCACTTTTCTGTTTTTACCTCTTTAACAGCTATTAGGCACAAGTCCCATGCCTTGACCTTTTTTTTTGCATGTTAAACACCACTTTCAACTCATTCAAGTATTTCCTTGCAGTCTTTCCCATAACCTCTTTTTCCCTAAATCACTGCAGAAAAGAAAATGGTAGGAACACAAGTGAAAAGGGAAGTTTCTAGTCAAAAAGTAGTCCATTTCTCATTTATTATACCTTTGGAATTTATTTGTAGTTCGTGTGTCATTGGGCTATGTACCAAATGAAAAGGAATTTTTGCTACAAAAAGCTCAGAGGTGCCACCTTTGCACTGGAGCATTTTTGGCTCACATGAGCTGAGGAGAAGTTTGCAGGGCCTTTTGCTGACAATCGTGCATTTGGAATTGCCCTGCGTTTGGTCAGGTTGATGAGTAAACAGAGTGGTCTAGAAGCCAATATAACTGGTTCTATGCTTGAACAAATAGGCTTAGCCTCTGAGCAGCTTTTGAGCCTCTGGGAAGAAGTTAGAGCTGAGTAAGCAAGTCCCTCTGTACATTGGATTCAAGAAGCATATAGACATATGCTACAGCAGAGATAATCCTATTGAAATATGAGGCGCTTATGTGGGTAGCTCACAAAGGGATGTGGCCTCACCACAGGAGGCTGGTGGGGCAGAAGGAGTGACAATGGCTTCTGTTGGGATTCATACATGGTTGCTCTGTATTAGGTTAAGCTAAATTGTGCTCGTGGTTGTGGGTGACCTAGTAGATGTATTTTTCTTTGGGACATCATGTTGAAACAATATATTTAAAAGCATTGGCCACTTTGGATTAATTTCCTATGTTAATTTCCCCTCGCAGTATCTTTGGAAAAAGGTCTTTCACTTTATTTACAGCTATAAACTCTTAGATAATGTTGTTTGTGTGCCATTGAATGGTGGTTGTAACTGTCCCAGAAATGGCCATAGCTTATTGTTAAGTGAAGCAATTCGTAATCAAATTCTCACTTGTTCAAGATAATAACAGCTCTAATATAAGTGGAATACCACATTTGAGGACAACTGAGAATTTGACCCTTTGTAAGAATATATTAAAAATGTAAATGTGGTAGACAAATAGGGAAATACTTTGATAAAATAAGTTATGCAAGTATGGTTGCTTTCACTGCAGTTTTAGTAAGATGTTGCCACATATGATGACTTACCTCACATTCGGGATAATTTTGTGTGGTTCTAGTATGTCCATTCATCAAGTACTTACCAGCAGTGTGGGACAGTATAGTTAGTTGGGTACAGGTGCAGGTAGTTTGTAGAATATGTTGTCTTTGCTGCTGTCTAATCACTGAAGCTACAGGATGCAGAAAATATTTTAAAATACTGCTGAAAAATGGAGAAGAGAGGTACACGAAGACCCTGATTGATACTAAGAGTTTTGTTACAGTATATTTCACAGAGATAATATAATGATTTTGGGTTCAGAGGAGGCAGAGTTTTTGTATCAAAGCATTGAAATAAAATCTTCTCTATACTGGCTATTTCACTGATGAAACTTTCCTTAGTGTGTTTTTTCCTTTAAATATTATTGTGCTGTTATTTTGCTTTTACCACATGTAGCACTGGGGAAAGCTATTTGCTTGCTGAGGCACCAGCATACCACACAGTTGTGTGTATTCTTTTTAATTTTCCTAAGCTGAAGGATCTCACATCAATTTCAAAAGATGCGACCGAATTCTACCTGGTAACATTTAAGTAAGCAGATATACCCTATTCACATGTTTAATAAATGGGATTGACATTGATAAGTATGGAGCCTATTCCACTTGTATGATGCAGATTTAAATACAGAAACAGCCACACACAAGCAATGCAAAACAAGGAATTCATTCACCACCTCCCATGGTCAGCTAGGTGTTCAGTCCTTCCTTAGAAAAGCAGAGTTCCATCACACGTAATGGTGACCTGGGAAGACCAGCATCATCATTCTGAACATCTTCTCTGCCTTCTTCTTCCCTCACCTTTATATGTTGAGCATGGTGCCATCTGGTCTGCAATATTTCTTTGGTCAGCTGGGGTAAGCTGCCCAGGCTGTGTCCCTTCCCAGCTTCCTGTGTACCTCCAGCCTGATGGGGTAGTGTGAGGAGCTGAAAAGGCCTTGGCTGTGTTTTAGCTATCTCTAAAACAGCTGAAACATCCCCGTATTATCAACACTGTGTTCAGAATAAATCCAAAAGATAGCTCCATACCAGCTACTATGAAGAAAATTAACTCTATCCCAGCCAAAACCAGCACTCTTTTTAATTTGATTTGTGCAACCTTACATCAATTTCATCCTTTCCTCTGCTGGGGACTCAGGGTAGATAAAGGTAATATGGACTAGGTCAGCTGCCACTGTTGTTCACTGGGTGCTTTGACAATCAATGTAATTTGCTGCCATAAATACTACCAGAAAATAGGTGAAGAAGGGCAGTGGCTGCCTTTGTGACCCTTTTCTGATTTGGGTGGTGCACTTTTCAGCTGCAACTGAAAATTTAGGACAATTAGTATTGTACATTTTTGAGAATGTCAGGTATGTGTGATGAATTATAGCAGGTCTTCCTGGGTAATAGAAGTTTACAGTCAGGAATACAGATGCCTAAACTTAGGCTCTTAAATCTGTTTTCAAGCACCTAAAGATGTGGCCTGGTTTTCAAAATTTGAGCATTTTACAGCTCTTGGCAATTTCAGCACTTCTGAGAATGAGGACAATTCTGTAGATGCTTAAATATGGATTTTGGAATGCCTAACTTTGGACATCTATTTTTGAAAATGTTGGCCTACATTTGTGGAGAATATCTTAATCTTTAAAAGATTCCTATAAGGCTCTCCTTGTGCAGGTGCATGCGCAGATACACATGTGCATGGCTAAGTACTCAGCAGCAGGAGTGAGTTCTCATTGCTGGTCCTAGCTGGGCTGTGCTGGGTGTTAACTCCATCCTCCCCAGCAGTCCCCTTCCCCAGCTTAATTGACAGCTGCCATTCTGGGGCTGTCATCATTGGATGTGGCATCCTTTGTGCTTCTGGCTTTTGTTGTCAGTAATGCTAAAACCAGTACATGCTTGTTATGCCTGCAGATAAGTAATGAGAGAATTAGGGCCAGGAAATGGGAATGTCATTTGTAGTAAGTGTTCATTAGCTTTTGCTCAACTAACATTGCTGTTGTTAAGAATCTTGCTTGCAAAGTCCATTGAACACCCAAATCATTTGCTAGCTGTTTATTTGCTGAACTGCCATGAGGAATTCATTGTACTCAAACATGCAAAGCGGCCCTGTCTTGAGGCAGCATCCATTCAAATAAAAGGTCTGTCAGAAAGAAAATGGGATGGAGTTGTGTCTTTTAAATCAACATCCCCTCACTAAAATCTTACAGTAAGAATCCCATGACTTTTGAAGAGATGATTTATATAACTGGGAATTGCATCCTGTGAGGAACCTTTTGAGAGGAAGAATAAGGGGTCCGCTGTCTTTCAGACTTCTGTCTGTTAAAAGCTTAGTTGAAATTTTGAGGCTATGTATTTGGGGTCTGATACTGCTGGAACTGTTCTGAGTGTCCATGCTCTCTGTGGGTCAAATTGTTAATATTTTTCCAAGATTAAAAAATACTAAGCATTTTCTTTTTTAATTCCTATCCTCCTGGAAAAAGTCTTTCTACAATTTGCATTTAAAAGAAATAGATCGGAATGTTTCTACAACATCAGTCTCTTTCTGAAATAGAAACTACTGTGATTTTTTCAACTCAAAGGGGCTGTTTGTAACCCCAGAAAATATGCACAATTTTTAACAAGGCAGTATTTTTAAAGCTAAAGTGTTCTCTGATGACCTAGCTCTGCAAGTACCTAAGTGCCTGCAGTGCCTTGGGAACAATCTCATTCTTCATTCTGTCCCCTTCCAGCTTTTCTTAGAAGCCAAGGGTTTTACCAGATGTGGCTGTTCTTCTTTCTTATATACATGCATATTAATAAAAAGATAATGTCTACAAAGGTCTCACTAATAAAAAAAAAATTTAAAATCGATAACATATATATACAGCATATACCTGTGTAGGTAGCAAAATGACCTGTAACAGTTTCCCTAGTACTTCTATCCCTAACTAAAGCAACATGCACTCCAACTTATATCCATTGCTGTTATTCCTTATGCTCTGAACTCTTTCTTCCTCATTGTTGCTGGCCCTTTGTTGCATTGTTGCTGCAAACCTTTTATTTGAAGAGGAGCAGGAGGAGGGAGAGGAGTGCATGACTGTACGCATGTGCAACACTGGTGTTTGGATGGAACTTCGACTGCATCATCATTTTCACCTTTCATGGGGAGTGTCTTCAGCTTCTTCCGTTTGCCTGAGGTTCTGGCATGGCAGCCTCTTAAATCAAGCTTGAAGGGAAATTGATTGAAAACACCATTATGGGAAAACAATTTATTCCTTTCTCCTTGACAGAAGGCAGAGTTTTGTCTGTACTGTGGAATAAATATTATCTGCCTGTTTGCTTTAAGAAGTGGAAGCTACTAATTTCCCTATGATGGCTTTGATCGTTATTTGAAATGGGATTTTTCTTCTACTCTGTGCAGTCATTTGATGTCAAGAGCACATAGTAAGGATCACATACCCCATGCCCTACTGAATATCTACCTTTTTTTTTCTCTTGTGTGTACACTCACACAAATGTACCTCCATTAATGTACATCACTACACAGAGGAAGACAGTTTTTGCTGTTTGATTCCTCTTTATTTGCCATTAACTGATCCAACTCTGCTGCAGTAGTGTCTAAGGAGATGTAGACTTGTCTCTTGGTATGCTTTAGTGCTCACTACTTTGTTTGACTCCTGGAGTGTCCCTGTTTGGGCGGACAGGGCCCAGTACTGTTAGTGTTCCTCAACCATAATTGCTTCTAAGTCTCTGGGTTGTGTTTTAATTTTTATAGGGTTAAGGCCTTGTGCTGAGGCTGTTGATTGTTATAGAAAAATTTCTCCATTGAAGGGCAGTTCTGGGGAAATGCTGCCATTGAGAACCTAGAGCATTCTTTCAGTCATGCTCCTAGTCAAGAAGCAACCATGTCTGATTTGTATTTTATCTCTGATTGTCTGAGCACTCATACAAGGCTTTGAAAGCTGGATACTACCACAAGTAGTGCTTGACAAAGGGATTAAGGGCTGACTTCACAGCTCTACAATTTTTCACATAAAAGTCTATTGTGATCAGGTCAAGAACGCTAGAAAGGAGAAAAAAAAAGGGAAAAAAAAAAGACAGTTTTGAACCAGTCAAGCACCTGATTTCCCTGGGTGCTATCTCTAGGGGTGGGGAAAGGGCTCTGGGAAGACTGAGAGTAGGTGCAGGGCCTGAGGAGTGTGACAAAGAGAGACTGCTCTCTTCAAGGAGGAGCTTTCAGGGTGGCAGCAAGACTTGTCTGTTGGGGACAGGAGGATAAAGTTGAGTGCTAGGCTGAAAAGCCAGGCATCCTTTATCAGGATGCCCTCTCAATCTGCAGGCTTCACATAAGATTCAGCTGCCTAGCAACTTGGAAATACTTGTCAGGTAGAAAGGAAATGCTGACAACATCATCTTCATTCTGTGGAAAGGTTTTGGATGAACTAGTATACTCCAGAGCCCCAGCAGACCTCACACTGAATGCCCATATATTCATAGTTCTGCAAGTCCAGTGAATTTTCCTGGTAACATTTTCCTCTATGTCTTTGCCTGAGTAGTGACTCTGTAGGCTGTGTATCCTGGACTGTTTCTGCTGGGTGTCTCTGCTGTCATTCTCCTAACTGTTTGCAGAGTATCACTGGTAATTTCTATGTAAATTTGCTCAAGCTAGCAATTGAGCAGCTTTCTGTTGACAAATGAAGGAACATCTTAATGGCAGAGAGGCTGCTTAAGTCTCTTTGGAGGGAACTGAAGTGGCATCTTGAAGGTCATGAGAAGATCCAGTTACTGTAATGTGGCTAAGGGGAGCCCTCTCTGGAATGTTGTGCTTGACTTGATGCTGCTGCTTCTCAATGACTTTTCCACTCTGACAGCCTTGCAAGATGGTCACTAGGGTAAACCTTTCAGACTGCCTTGGTGCTTTAAAATGGTGATGAGCTTCAGCTGGAGGGGGAAAAAGCATAGATAGAAATGTATGGAGTTTGAACTTTTTGCTTCCTGAACATAATTCAGGGAGCAGTACTGGGAGGGTTCATTGTTAACAGAAGTTTCCAGTGGAAGGCAAGTGATTTCACCTGTAACCTTGAACCCTGAATCTCCTTTGAGCAGACAGACTGAATGACTTGCTTCAAGTGTGAAATTGCACAAGGAAAGATATATACATGTATGTACTTGTGACAGTACTCTTCTGCATAATCTCTATAGGTTTTGCATATCATCCATATCCTTGTCTCCTATTTATTTTGGGGAGAAAATTTGGATTATTTTTATTTGCTCCTTCTGAACTGGAGTTGGTTTTTCTTCCTTTGCTCTTGGATGTACCTACTTGAGCTATCTTTGGAACAATTGCAAAAAACCATCCATGGTTGAATTTATAACGCTCTCTACAGTAGATTGAGGGCTGAGTGAGCTAGAGATCAAGTAAAGAAGCAGAACACTATTTTAGATGTGTTTATAAGTTAGGTCTGGATTTTTCATTTTTCTTCTTTGGCTGGTTTTAGCAGGGAGAGGGGAGGATTGTTAAGGGAATTTTGCTGCAGCCATGTTGCACAAGAAGTTCTTCCACTTGTGCTCTCCTGGAAGGGCAGCTACTAGGTATTCAGGCATTACCACAGATATAGATAGCTATAATAAATTGCCTAGAAAGCTATTTTTAATTTTTCTTCTCCCAATGCCATGATCATGAATGAACAGAGGAGAGATAAACTTACCTTTACTTCTTGCTTATTGGGTCTGTTTTTGATCACTCTCAAATTCCTCTAAGTATCAATAGTCCCAATGTCCCAATGCAGTCTATGTTGTATGAATGTATATGACAGCATGACTGTGAGGAACTTCTAGTCAAATATAAGAAAATAGTAATAAGAGTACAGCAAACAGGAAAAAAGGAGAGCTAGAAAAACTGTGATTAGTACAGATACAGAAATAAACAACATGAACAAATGGAAAGTTTCAAATTAGTTGAACTTATTTATTACATGCTTGATAAAACAAGATAATGAATCTGAATCTTGCACAGACCCCCAAACAAGCATACAAATGAAACAGGAGCATTTTATAACCACCAAATTAAACTAAAAAGAAACATTTACTGCTGAAAAAATTGGAAAAACTCTCAGCATCTTCCCATCTAGAAAACTTCTTTTACCCCAACATATAAGCAAAACAACTGATAGAAGAGAGACAGTCAGTGTCTCTGCCCAGTATTCTCACTTAACAAGCTGTCAAAATTCAGCCACAGCCTCAGCTTTGCAGTCAGTGACACTGATGTGGCATTGTTCTTCTGGGATGTGTTTAACTCATTAGCTTAACAAAAGAAAATACAAAAAAAATCAAATGTCTGTATTTTAATTCATTGTAAAGCAAATAGCTCATAGGTTATTTAACCACTTAAGTCACATAATATCATTTTGAAATTGATAAGGTAGTGAAGAGAAAAATAATCATGTGAGTATCAATACACCTCTTTAACTTATATTCATTCATCTCAGAGTCCGTAAAAGTGGAAACATGCAACTCAACAGAGCAAATATTTTCTTGAAGATATATGATCTGGGTAGGAGAAAATCAGAACTTAGCCACACTAAAATTATTATTATTAATAATAATAACAATTATTATCCTTTATTACACGCTAATTTTTTTCAGTGGTTTCATTTTGTCTGATTTGGGTTTTTTCTTCTGATGCACACAGTCCTGAGATTAGAAATGCTGAGATTCCAAAAATAAAAGGAAAATTCTTACTGCATCTTGCATAGAGCTGGAACAGGGAATTCATGTTCTGTATGAGTGAAATCAATTTGCTTTTCAGAATATTGAGACTGCAGAAGAAGGCACATGGAATAATTTTAATAAATGGAATATTTTTAGATAGTCCAGTAATAGACAGTTTTAATTGCAAATGAAGGACACAAGTAAAGCACAATAGAAAGGGTAAATTGGGGAAAATACAAATGGAAATATATTGGTTATTAGGGAAATGAAGCAGTGAGGTAAAAAGAGGCAGAGAGAAGACCGAGACCAAACAATGGTGCACAGTCCCCGTGTTAACACCATGTACTGATTTCTTCCATGGTGGTAGGAGCAGCCAGGACAGTTCAAGGAAGCAGGTTGCTTGCTGAGAGTTGTAACACAGAGTAACCCCTCTGTCACCTTTGCCTGTACTGGAAGGAGAGGAATTGGATGCTGGGGTGCCTTGCACTCCCTGGACTGCAGGTTTCTACCACTGAATGCTTTGTTCTGGCTAAGCAGCCTGGCTTTGGCTGCAGCTCCAAAGCCTATTAGGGGTGGTTTCCATAGACACTTACCCTTTAGCCAGGGATTATCGCTGCTATTGTCACTCCAATGCCCAAATAAAATGGGAAGGGACAAGAGTGGTGCGCTCAAGCTTCCCAATCTACTTTATTTTGACTGTAAAATTTCAGTTTTGGCAGTTCAGCTGAGAAATCTTGGGCTGGTTCTAGCAGGGAGAGGGGAGGATTGTAAGTGAATTTTGTTGCAGCCATGTTGCACAAGAAGTTCACTTGAGGAGAAAAAACCAGGTAATTTATTTTTCAACTTTTAAAAACTTTTATCCTTTTCCAGCTGCCCTTTATCCATTTCTGCCCTCCTGTCTCAAGTTCTTCTTGTGAAGTCTCATCTTCCTTTTCTCCCACTTTATTTCTTCCAATTTTTTTTACCTTTTTTCCTCTTCAGTATAGTGCTATTTCCTTCTCCCACTTCCTTCCCTCAGTTCCCTTCCTCTTCCACTAAATACAGTAAGTGATATTTTTAACATTTTTCAGCACTGACTGGACTATAAAGTTTGAGGATTGACTGGCAGTAGGTAATCATGTACTAAATTGCAAGTTAGCCTGCATGTAGCTATTGTGTTGATGACACTTACATCTGGCACAGGTTGATTAGTAAGAAACAGTTTTTCTCTAAAAAACAATAAAAATATCTTTATTTTGACAGAGCATCCTTCAAGCAGGATCAGTCAAAAATGTGAAACTCAGGTTGTTCCGAAGTATCTCCCAGGATCCTCGCTGGCTGTGCATGGTGCTCTCTCTCTTTATCAGGACCTACCTAGCTGTTTCTTGAAACATTGTGGTAGAAAAGTAGGCTTTGGCTTTAGCTTTACTATAAGGCTGTGCAGAAAGTGACTCTGATATAGATAGCAAATGGACCCAGAGATAAGTGGAAATACTGCAAAAATGTCAAGGAATAGGCAGAAGGTGATTGCTGATTTTTCCAAGCTCTTTTCCAAACTCTGCTGTTGATATGTTGTGCTTCAGTTCTCCCACCTGTGAAATTTCTGATTTTTTTTTCTTGTCAGGCTTTTCAAGCACTAATGAAACTCTAGTTTCTTAAAAAAGATGAAATCTGAAAAGGAGTTTAGTTTGTATCTTCACCAAGTTGTCAAGTAGATGGCCTACACTTCTTGTCACTCACTTCCCAGTGAGGGGATGTGTCTCTCTGAGGTTTGAGAGTACCCTCAAGCTGGAATAAGCACAATGGGAGGTGGTGGAAGCTTATCACAAGGACAGCAGACCTTTCAAGGCGCTGTGGCAGAGTTCCTATAAAGGGAGCTGGTTTTTCACTGTCATTGTTTGTGTCCAATGCAATTACCAGGTTACTTTTAATAGATGTTGGAATGGCTCTTAGCCTGTGGAAATATCTGACACCCTCTCCTCAGCAGTGTTGCAAATCCTTCTCCTCCCTGTCTAATCCCTTTACACATACAGAGGCACAGATGTCTACACTAAAGGTTGTAATTTTTTTTTGTCTTTCCTTTAAGCTGTCTCAAGTTTTATTAATTTCGCAGAGAAGGGATATATGTCCCTTATTAGCATGCTGGATTGTAAAGACTAAGTGCTCTGTAACATAGACTAAATGAGATCTGAAGAGGTTGGCACACAGCCTCATCTCTTGCTCTCTGTCTGTCTTCCACCCTAATTTGCTTTATATATAAAATAAAAATGTCAACTGACTCAGAGACAAACTGTGATCGGCATTTCTCGCGTCTCTATAAAAGCTGCCTCGATTATTCATCAGGGCACGCTGCGTGCAGCAGGAGAAATGATGCCATGTCATTTGTGTGTAAGCACTCAGCACATTCCCTTTGAAGTGAGCATCCATTCGAAGTCCTTGTCAACCCTGGAGCATACAGCCAGCCCTTAACTGTAAAAAAATACTTTTGAAAATAAAGAGGGGGCGAGCACTGTATTGGCAAACAAGAGAGAGGATTTTGAAGAGCCAAGGGAGTTAGGGTAGCTAGGCTAAAAAAAACATAGGAAGTTTGTTGCCTTTCATTTTCTTGATTTTTGGCTGATTTCTTCTGACATTAGTTACAGCATTGGGTATCTTGTCTTTTTTACTGACAGTTCAAAATTAAAATGAAAAGAGGACTCAGAAGGAACAGATGTTGTTACTATAGATGGCTAGAGTGGTACTTATTATATCTCATTTTTGACTTCTGTCAACTCAAACAGCTTCTTGTCTATTCCTCACCTTAAAAAAAATTAAGCCACCCATGGCAAAGTCATGGCACAGCCACACCCTGTCAAACTCAGTCTTGCAAAATCTCTCCATCAATCAGCCACCCAAATGTCACTGTGCAGCCATCACGTGCCACATCTCAACCATGGCAGCAGAATGCTGTTATCCAGTCACTAAATTATATAGTATAGCACCTCTCCTTCTTCTGGAACAGAAATAGCATAACCAGCTTTTAGCTATTGAGATTGATGCCAATAAGTGTTCGGTCATCTCCCTTCATGGCTATTATTATGCTCCACACCGTAATCAGAGAAATTTGCAGTGATTAGTTATCAGGTAGTGGAAAAATGTGGGCGGGTTTTTAGCGTCACAGCTTTGGGTGGAAGATTACATTACTCACATATGTATACAGCACACAAAATGGGAAAAGGAAGTGGTGATGCTTGTCAGTAGAGAAAGTGCAGAATCTGCTTAAAAATTACTGAGTTTCCTCTGATATGTCTCTTCTTTCCATTTGAAAAACAGCAATGAATTCTTCGGTATAGTGTCACTGCCCAAGAGTTTAAAAATCTCACTCAAGGATATCAAATTGCTGCTTAATACAAAAAGTAACTTGTAAGTAATTTTATAAATAAAGTACTGAATATGATTATAGCTGTATGTGGGGTCAGATTCTTCCTTTCCTGAAGATGTTTGTAAAAACATTTCTCTATTTTGTAGGTTTTATAGATTTTAACGTGAGCATGTAGCCATGCAGTCATCTATCTCTGAAAGCTATTTATGAAAAGTGATTTAGCATTTGCTGCTTATCACTCCCCCATTTGAAAACTTTTTTTCCTGTAGTCAGGAACTGGAAACAGTACTGTGCTGCCACTCGCGCTCTGTGAATAGCAGATAATTGAAGTGAGCAGCTCACAAGTGTTCTGGAGGCGGAAATGTGCTCAAATGATCTATTTGGTGGATGTTTCTGAATAACAAATCCATTCACAGAAATATGGTTCAGTCCATGAGGAAAAAGAAGGGCCAAAATTGTATGGATTTTATTTCCAGTGAATTAAAAATTAACCATAATTATTATTACTCAGTGATTTATACACAGTATCGATGATAAATGGCTTTGTAAAAGTGAGTTAGGAATGCTGCCTTCTGCAGAGACTGCAACCTTTGTTGGTCATAAGAAAGAGTTGATGATGAGTCAGAGCAGTGTGCATCACAACTTTGTAGTAGTAAGGAACCCTCTGGCTCCATCTGGGTGTCTATTACAAGACAGGGGTCGAGCTATGAAATGGTACTGCAGGTTTTTAACCATTCACCCATTTCTCAGAAAGACTGGAAAGGCTGAGGTTTGAAATTTGGTTATGATAAATGTACAAATGTGCACAAGCTTTTGGCAGTGTTTTCTTTCTGCTTATACATTGAAAATGGGAACAGATCCAAAGTTCCTTGGATCTGAATTTCTTAGCAAGGACTCAGAAGATTGGAGGCTCATCCTTACCAGAGATGAACTAGTGTCACTCAAAAAACTTGTCACCAAAATATGGTCCAGTGCTTCATAATTTCAGCAGCTCCATATATATGTAAAGGGTTATGTTCATAGTCTAAAAGGAGCAGAAGTTAAGAGGTAGTTGCAAAAATTCTGTACTTTGTGAGGATTTAATGAAGAGCTATTTCCTATCTTGTAAAGCTTTTTAATCTATTTTATTGAAATTGGAAATTTAATCCATTATTTGTCCCAAATATGACACCTGTTCTACATGGTTAAATTCTATTCTTTGTTGCAACTTTTGAAAGGTACGCTCAAGTGACAATTAAAGCCTAACTTTTCATGTGACTTCACAGAAGTTCATATCCTACTTTGGATGTCTTTGTAACTGCAGCAGTGGTAACATTGTAAGCTGAGAGCTGAAAGGGGCTGAGGTGGTATAATTTTTCAAAAGAAAAGCCTCTATTCCAGAAACTGACATTACTTTGATTATGGAGAAAACCCAACTAATCTCTTAGTTGAGAAGACTTATGAACTTAATGTAAAGCCTCACCAGTTTTCTCAGTGTATTTTTAATTTAGAAACTTAATCATGTTTCCATCGCTAACAAATTTGCTGAATCAAAAGGTATAACAGTGATCAGATCATGTTGCTGAATGAATTATGTTCATGAATAACTCTAGTAAGAATAACCATTTATTCTGGGAGATAAGTGGTTGTGGATAAAATCATAAAGAATGTCTGTTTTCAAATTATCTTTGGTACTGTGATTTGTGTCCAGTCTCTGTGATCTGAGAATGGGTATTTTCTGTCACCATCTAGGATTTTACTCATGTTGTAGCCTAATTCTTCTTTCCATTGTCCTATACAAATTCAAGTTAATTTAATGGGAGTGATAGAAGAATAATGGAGTAGGGGGAGATTTTCAACCTCGAGGGGGGAGAAACAAATAAGAAAAAAAAGAAGAAATTGCTTCATGGAGCAGAGCTTGGCATTAATGCTTAAACAGATGGCAGTGATGATAGGACTGCAGGCAGCAGCAAGTCAAGGTAGAGCGGACAGAGAATATTTGTTTTGTACATGTGCATGATAAGTGGGAGCAGTCACATCTCTTGTTCTTTTTATAATGTGAGTCATGACAAAACTGCTTTAGCTTTCAGGAATTTTAAAGAGAATGAGGGGAGGAAAACACTTGGTATCTGCAATTTAATGCTTTTAACTGGAGAAAGAGTGGTAAGCTAATACTCAAGTGTTTCACGTGTGCAGGCACTAAAATACCCAGAGAGTAGTTAAGTAGTCCTTGGAGAAACCTCACAGCCACCTCATTCTCTCCTCATCACGACAACCTCACTTCCCACGGTTAAAAAAAAAAAAAAGAAAAGGAAAAAAACCCACCCTGGGTTGCCAGTAAGGTGGGAGATGTGTGGATCATTTTTTAGTTCTGTTCTTCTCAGTAGCTCTTCTACTTGCCTTCTCTTCAGCTGGCCCTCAGATGTTTAAGTCATTATCTATTAATTTTCTCTGTGTAGTGTCGCCTCAGGTATAATTTCTTTCAGGTCAAAGGAAATCCGGGGTGAGTTCCCAACAGTTACTATCCTATCAAAAAAGAGTCCCTACAATACAGCATAATGGCACTAGACATAGGTCTGAGCCTATTCTTCCAAAAGCCAATGGCTGTCTCTACCTGAGCTGTAGGAGGCTCTCTGCTCTGTCTTCATAGTCTAAGCTCATGAGCAGTGCTGTCTGCTAGAGCACCTCTGCTTCTATCCTGTGGGAGCACCCATGTAGGCAGCTACACCCAGTCTCCCATAAACAAATCAATTACAAGTTTATCATTACAAAAAACCCCAAACTAAAACACAACAGAAAGCAAACCAAACAACCAAAAAACCCCCAGAAATAAGAAATGTATTTGCTGTTTTGCTGAGAATATTAAGTTACAGAACGAAGAGATGGAAAAGCGTTGCTATATTCCATTTAGTCAGTTTGCTTAAGCACAAAGCAGAATTATTCCCCAGCAGTGTAACTTGCAGGGTTTTTCTGTTATGTATAAAGGTAGTATTTATTACATATTTATTACTGCAGAGCCACTGGGATTTTCATGTTACTGTTGCAGCTAATGAGGTGGCACAGTTCTACCCTGAGGTCTGACCTAGGCAGCTTCTTGGGCTCTTGTCTGTTTTCTTGCCAGCAAATCATCACTGGCTAACTTTGTTCTCCTGAAGGGATTGCTCCTGGATTCAAAAGCACTTAAGGGAAGAGTTATAAGGATGAGAGAAGACAAAGGATGAAGAACAGGAAAATAGTTCTTATGCTGGAAAATATAGCTGAAAAGGGGATTCGGGAGAAATATTGGCAACCAATTATTCAGTTCATTGGTAACCAATTAGTAACTGTTTTGAGTATATCAAATTCCTTTAACTCATGGGGTGCTTGTTAGCTTGCAGGATTGAGTGTGTGGTACTGAGATTCATGTCTTAATTATCAGCAATTCCTAGACACATGTGACTGTGAGTCATGGCAAGCAGGGCACTTCTGGTCTTATCTTCTGTTCTGTCTTTGTGCCTGTATACTGAAAGAGATTCTCCCTGCTGTGCATAACGACGATGTTTCAATGACACAGCTTTAGGACATCTTAGATAAAAACAGAAAAGCTGGGCCACATGGCACCAATAAATTTATTCTGATTTCTCAGATTTTTTCAAAGGATTTTGGTGTGTACGTAGAGACTTTGTGCTGGATCTTGGACTGTCTGGTTTTGCACCTCT
Organism: Ploceus nigricollis; assembly: GCA_013399945.1. Lineage (NCBI taxonomy): Eukaryota > Metazoa > Chordata > Aves > Passeriformes > Ploceidae > Ploceus > Ploceus nigricollis. The sequence goes on along the minus strand of VXBC01001445.1, from coordinate 1,183,366 downwards.
GATTATATGCTGGGTCAGGTGCTTTCAACCCCAACTGACAGGAAAATAGCCTTAAATGTTCTATCATATTTGTTGGCTAATATTAGAGAGGTGAAGCTGTGGGTTTATGCCTGATATGTATCAAATTAGTTCTGTTAGAATGTGTGGATGTCTGGTATTAATGATTGTGCAATCGTGCCCTCTTGTCAGAGAATGTTCAGGGACAGCCAGCAGGGTGTGGTATTGGAGAAGTCACAGGAGTCTCCTATCTAGGAGAATGGATTAAGGATTATTACAGATGCTCAGTTTGGTTGTGATTTTATCTGTCTTGTTTTGCCCTGTGTCTCTCCAATTCATTTTAGAGATTTTATCCTCTGTTCCAAGCCACTATCATGAGTGTGCTCTCAGACATATGAGTAGGCTATGTCCAGCTCCTGCAGCAAGGATTTCAGTTCCTGCAGAATTTCAGAGCCTGCCTTGTGGTCTCAGAATGCTCTTATGCAGTATCCAGTATTGGAGAAAAAATGGGATATGTACAGGATACCTCTGAGGAAAGCAGAGATGGAGAACTTCCTTTTTTACTGTGAGGAAGCATCAGGTACGATTAGTAAGTGAGCAGTTTGAGCTCCATGCAACTCTATGCAAGTTGCAGATACCTTTTTACACCACAGAAATCAGTTATTAACTTAGTAAATTGGGTTGGTGTTAATTTTTGAGAGGCTATTCAGAAAAGTGTAGGTGTGGACCTGGAGTCAGCAGACAGAAACTCATTTGTTCTTTTTTTAAATCTAAAAATGCCTTTTGGTGTCAGAGTATCAGGAGGTGCTGGAACATTTGCTGTACTAGTGGTTCCTGTTGGACTCAGTTCAGAATGGAGGTGGGTTGTCTTATCATGGAGTAAATATTAAGGAAAGAAGGAGGTCTCATTGTTATGTGCCCCCTCATATATCCATGAGGCACAGTGATATGCTGACCTCTGATGATGCGTAGGGATGAATCTACCCCATCCTTTATAAGGGAATTAATCTGGAAATTTGTGCGTCAATTCTCCTAAACTATTTTCTTCTTTGTTAATATGAATTTTGTGCTCTACATTATAGCTGTAAAGAAGGGTTTGAAAGCATATGCTAGGCATCAGAAGGCAGCTATTTCTGAGTTGAAACGTGACAATTTTTTAGATCCACAGGTTCTTTTACTCTGTCCACTGAAGTTCCCATTTTGTTCTCTCTCTCTCTGGTCTTTTAAGCTTTGTAAGTTTGCTCCCACTATTAACCTTTTTCTTAGCAGCATTTTCCTGTCTCTCTGCTGCCTCACATCTAACTGATCTTCTGCTCACTCTTTTTAGGACTCATCTTTTTCCCTTGAATTGCACTTGTCAATTGCTACAGTATCTGAGCCAGGTCTCTTTTCAAGAATAGAGGGAACAGCTTTTTAAGTGTGAGAAACTCAGAAAACTGAGAATGATTTTTCCAGAGCTCACTTCCCTCCACTCTTAAACTGCCAGAGGTTTCATCCATAGTTAGACAGAGCAGGGAGAGATGATGGGAGAACACACTTTGAAGGCTCAGGGAAACAGGGGCAGAGGAGAAGAGACTTCCTCATTTCTGTACTAGGAAGCTTTCCCCTGGGATGGGAATGGTGTACCACTGCACAACAGAGCGGACCAAGAGGGAAAAAAATCTTCAGGGAACTGCTGGATTTCCTCTCTCTCTTTTTTTTCATCCTGCAATGCACAAAGCTTTGCTTGAGGCAGGATCTTTGTCATGTTTTCTTGCTTTCTGAAGGTAAAAAAGGAGTAGTTTGAGTTCTGAGTTTCATTCCAAATGTAACAGAAGAGCTTTTTGAAGTCAAGTTTACCTACAGTTCTCAAGAGTTTGTCTTCCCTTCCATACTGTGCTCTCAGTTGGTGTGCATGAAGCTTCTGGCACCCTAGAGGGAGGAAATGTATCCTGGAAAGGTAATTCTTAGTCTTGAATGGGTATAAAGCTGTTCCTTGAAATCCTGAATAGAGAGTTGGCTATGGTCCCAGCTGGAGATGAGAGCATAGTAAATTCAGTCTGTGAAAAGCCCACTTACACAAGGGACTAGCTTAGGTCACTTACAGCCTTTTCTTCTTTTTGCTGTTGTGATGCAATGGAAACAGGAGCAAGTCATCAGAGAACCAGTGCCCTGGAATGAACTTGGATCTAGAATTGACCTCATCTCCTTCACTTTCTTTTCCTTCTCTCTTCCTCCCATTTCTTTCTATTATTTAATTTTATAAACAAACATCCCCCAGTGTGCACTGTGTAAATATTGTCACTGAATTACTGTCTGTTTGCTTAGCTCATTAGAGAAAGCCATGATAAGCTTTTTAATTACAAAATTACCTTCGCCAAATCAATTTCTTTCATTTAATGAACTGAAGAAAACTGCAAATGGGAGGGGTAACATTCTGTTTTCCCTTGAAGCATAAATTAACTACCTCCAACCCCCAATTTCCTACATAAAATCAAGGTAGTCAAGAAATAGATTTTCTAAGCTGTTTTAAAAAGTGTGACTTGAAGAGTATCTTGAGCCTCTCTTTGTTTTCTGTCCTGTGTAGTTACTCCTTTTGGAGGATTGTTTTGTGCTTATCTCTTTTGCATTTTATTCTATGTACTTATTTTCACCTTAGAGCACCAATCACAGAACTGAAAGCAAAGCAAAGTGTGTGAAAGCAAAACCATTCACATAGCTTTTATACCATGCTCCTTGGTGAACTGTTGCTTCTCTGGAAGGACAGCACCAGTAGAAGGAATGTTCTTAAGCAATTCCAGAGGGAACTGGTTGGATGGAAAGAGATTGTTAGTGGCTTTACAGGCAGCTCATGTCAAAAGAATTGTGGTTCAGAAAGGAAGGAAGACAGACAAATCGATTGAATTGGTCAGTGGCCTGATGAATGTGTTTGCAGACCACAGTTTTGCTGTAAGACCTTGAATTGAATAAAATGTCAAAAATGGGATAGCCTGAATGATCCTAGGACATCCATGGGTAGACTAGGGCAGAAATAGGTGTATTTAGCATTGCATTTATCAGTTGTGGACTCTATTTCAGTGCAAATACAGTTATCACTTTTGTCAATGGAGTGACAAAATGAGGGGAGTGTCTGCATTTGCACAACTGATTTTACAATCTAACAACTCAGGTGAATCAATCAGAGAAGAGGGTTTGTGCTAAGGTACTGGTTAGGACTGTAACCTAGAGCAAGTTAGGCATGGAATGACTCCCCACCCATTTTGTTTATTTACTTTTGAAGGTGGATGTCTCTAGTAAAGTAGTGGGACAGACAGGTGTGTACAGTAATGTGTTAAACTGCTTGAGATACATTTACCAAAGCTTATCTGTCAGAATGGTTTGTTTACTTGATTCTTAGAACTGGGACTGGCAGTAAGGGAAAAGGTTCTCTGCATATTTATGTAAGATTCCCTAATATTCTTGTTTTGGTATATTGTCAGAGTGAATAGTGTTATCCTTGAGTTCTACTTTGAGCTTAAAAACAATTAGATATTCCTGCTAATGGGTCAAAAGTGAAGTAATTCACAAAGCTAACACTTAATTTGTCACCTGTACACTTCAGTATCAATATTCTACAGAACTCTGTGGGGTCAAGCCACACTTCTCATAGCTTGCTCATTCTTACCTTATTTTTCTGTGGGTTCTTTCAGTTCTACCACTGGCGCAGATTTTCTTAACAATGCTGCTGAGTGTGACCTAATTATTTCATTCCTTCTCAGTTCACCCAGTGTGGAGGGTTAGGAAATTCTTAGCACCATGGCATCGAAAATAACCAAACTCCAAACAATATTTTTGAACCCTTAAAAAAATCATTTGGGGCTCAGATGAAAACTACAGCAATGAAAACTACAGCCAAAACTTTTTCAACCAAATCAACACTCCAGTTTCTTGCCACTTAGGTGGTTGCTTAGGTAAGAAAGCAGACGACAATCACAGGCCTAACAGAGAGGAGGAAAAGCTAAGTGTTCAAAGCTTCTAGAAGGGTTCCCCTAACATATAGAAGAACTCTTTTCAGCAGGCCACTGAAATCTTGCATAGGGAACTGGCGGTGTTTGTTACTGTGCATCATCTCTGTTCCCTGAGGCTGAAAAAGCTTCAGCAAGAATATCAGAAAAGATAAGCCTGATTCTCTCCTGATCAGTATTGCATTGGACTTGTTCTTAAACATAATGAACCAAATTTTGGAGCATTTGTCTGCTACTTTCATAATATAAAGTTGGTATTTATTTTCTCTATTTATTTATAATGAAATTCATTTTTCATAGTGCTAATTTCTGGCTGGCAGAAAAATGACCATAGGAGTGCTGCTATAGAAGAGGTGGGCATGGCTATGACTGTTCTCAACTTCTTACTTCTAATTGCAAGGATAGCTCTTTGAAACTATAAATGGGATAACAGCAATCAAAGCAGTTTCTTGGAGATTGAAGGGCAGCAGTTAGCCATTTCCACCTTCCACCCTCAAACTGCAAGCATAGCTTTTCTGCTGCTCTCAGTACAATCAGAATGTGTTTGCTAAGTGAATCCATGTGCTGCAGATGAACAAGTGTCCCTTATGTCAGATTACAAAACACTCTAGATCTGCAAGGCCCCATGTCTCCTGGGGAGTAATAATGAAAAAAAAATCCAATCTTCTGTATTTAAGCAGTAATAAGAATCCTCAGTGAAGCAGAACCCTTTTCTGTGCCTCTCTCCTGCTGCCTGCTGTTTCGCATAATGATTGTACCTACTGAGAGAATACACCCAGGACTTCTTAGTACAGTAGTCTGGCTACTTTGTTGTGAAAGCAGGGTAGATCCTTGATTTCAGCCCTTGCTTTTCTATGCTCCCTAGTAGCTGACTGATCAGAGAGGTGAAGAAGGAATTTGAGAGGTTTTGTCCTCTGAAACTCAACTGAATGCACTTTGTTTTAAAGTGCTGTAGAGTTTTTAATAGCAAATAGTAGTTGTGAGAAGCATGTGAAGGTCAATGAACACCCATTACTGTGTATTATTACTTACAAACAGGATCTAAACCTGTGTTTGGTGTTTCACAGATACCCTGAGGCAGACAAGTTAATGAGAAACAACTGAACCCATTCTTCTAGATCAACCTAAAAAGTTCTTTCTCCAGTTAGTATAGGACTTACTGAAAAGATACTTCCAGAGTGCGTGACCCTTTCTAATTCTATCTTTTTCTGGAGAACCATATCTTCTGGAAAGAAGGTCCCTGGCTTGGTGAGATTTTCTAGGAACCATTTCCCTTAAGAGATGGTTAAAGGCATAATACCAATAGGTGAATAGCTTGTCAGTGCCTGCTGAACTTCAGCAGCAACCTCTCGTGATGATTTCTAGTCAAGATAGGGATGAACTATTAGGAGCTGGAGAAGCCACTTCCCAGTACAAATAAGCTGGTCATTTCATTGTGAAAAATCCCCCAAAGATTTTGAGTTGTGTGTCTTTGCAATTGACCCAGTTAATGCATGATGTAAGAGGTTGTGTTGCCACTGAGTTCACATGAGTTGCTCCCCAGAAGAGAGCAGTGAGAGGGCATGCACTTGCCCTCCTCTCTAACATTCCCACTTGCCTGCCTGTGCCTGCTTGTGTAACCCTGCAGCTTCTCCTCCTATTATCCTGTCTGCTGATCCGTGCCTGATGGTGGTGTCAGGCCTCCAACACAACCAGCTCTCTGATTGCTGCACTCTGTGCACTCTAACATGACAATTAAAAATTATTTACAAATGGTCTTTTCTGTTCCAAATAGAGAGCAGCAAGAGGCTGTGATGCTCACTGCGGTACCAGAGACATCCATCCATCTTGGCAACTGCTGCCTTTGCATTCGCTGCTTCTGTGTCCCTGGGGTTTCACCTAGGATACCTGTTCTCCAAGGGCTGCTTTGTTAGGGCACTCTGAAGGGCTGGAGGGATGAGTAGACCATAGTCAGCCTTCTGGAGATAGGGACCTATTTCCAGAAAAGAGGCACTTGGTAGGTTTATGGGGCTGTTATATGGATATACCTGTATGATGGGAGAAAAGTATGCAGGAGGGAAAGTGCTGGCATGGGGAATGTTGATTAATTGCCAATCAGAGATGACTAAACAGAATTTACTATTTGTTATTGTCAGTCTTCCTTAGAGAGGAAGTTGGACTTGTGATTGATCCATAAGCATTTTGGAAGTTATTCATGCGATCTAATTCTGAGTAACTAAGCTGTAAGGCACTGTATAGGCTCTGAAGAGAAATGAGATGTCAGAGAGTTTTGGAGCACCAGTGTCAGGCACTCATCCTGAATCACATCATGAAGAGGGCTGCTAGGTCCTGCAAACACAGTATGAGTTCCTGCTCCTCTCATCTTTATTACACTGAGTGCTTTGTCTGCCTAGGACAGATCTGTGGATCTGTGTTTGGGCTTAGGACAGGTATGGCTGATGTTGTCATTCTCAGACCTGATGATCTGACACTTTTATCAAATAGTTTTGTTTTCTTTTGTTTTTTTAGGGTCAATTATGTTTCCAGTCTGTGACAGGAACTCCTCAAAAAGTCCTGTCCATTTTCACAGTGAATTCAGTCCCTATCTTTGCAGCAACTGAGTTGCGTTAAGATACAAGTATGCTCTGCAGGATAAGGTTTGCTCTGACAGGAAGATTTTTTTCAATCATTAAGAATTGTCAGTGAAGAAGAAGCAGCTGCTATGATATTTTGTCCACCAACAGCGGTCAAATCAATCCATGGAAGTGAATACAAAGTACACATGATACTTCCCTTCCTGTTTTTTCTCCTGTTGCATATATCAGCTCAAGTTATGTCAAAAATTTATGTAATTTCTTGATTTGTTTCAATAGGAAAGACCCCATCCCTAATTTAGTATTCTATTTACAGTAAACTCTCCTCCCTTATAGTTCAGTGTCAGGCACTGACCAGCATCATCTTCCTCTGTGTGCTGCTCTGACCACTGTCATGCCTCTTTGCTGCTGGCAGGGTTGGGATTGACTCAATGCTCTGGGAGTGTGAGCAGCCAGGTGTCCTAAAGGGATAGATAGCACTGTGCAGTGAGTGAGAGGGAGCCACCTACTCAGTGTTGCTGGTCTAAGTGTAATGCTGAAGAATCGTCCATTCAGTCTGATACTAGCAAGGGACACAGTGATGCTGGTTCTCAGAGGTGGGTACCTGACAATCCAAAGTTAATTGCTGCTACCACAGTTCACCAGAATCTGTTTAGTGTTTCCTCAGCTGGTTGTGGTGCCTTCTGCTGTCAATGACAGATTACTTCTGTTACGGAAAGATTTTGCTGCTTTGAATACTGAAATGGAGGTCAAAATTGTTCTTAGTTCTACCTGGATGGATTATCAGTGATCATTACTCCAAGGCGTGTTCGCATAGAGCTTGTTCACATTTGTGAGCTGCAGAAAATTTAGTTCAGCTACATACTGCTCCCTGCTGCTCTGGAAAAAAAATGGAAGAAGTGGAAAATCACATTCAAAAGAGAAATAAAGGAAAATACCATAAACATGGGAACAAGATTTGCATATCACACTGGCAGGAAGAAGATATTATGTTCTTATGTTGTAGTGGTCATACGCTGGCCTACTCAGAAAACACTCATTTTGCACAGTGGAAGCAAGAAAGAAAACTGGAAAAAGGGATTTAGACTGTATTAAAACAGTAAACATAGATACGTTACAGGTTTTTCAGATATAGGTATAGGATCAAATTTGCAGTCAAATGGAGTAAAAGAATCTAGTGATCTCAGACTCCTCTGCTATAGATTCCAGCCCCAGAGGGGGCTTTTGCAAGTGTTGAAATACTAGAAAACATGAGGTTCAGCACAGGTGCATTGGTGGAGCTGATTGAGCTACCTTGTGGAATAATTGCTACAGGTAACGAAAGGACGGGAGTGAGTTCTGAAGAGGGTGTGCAATGTTACTGCAGTGCCTAGGCCTGAACCATCTGAAGAGCTGAACCCAGGACAGAAGTGTTTGGGAATATAACATGTATCACTTGGGCACAATTTGTGCAGTTCTGCTTGATGCTTTCAGTCATTCTGTGCTATAAACTCTGGAAATATTTTATGTATTTAAGGAAAAATGATGGATAAAATGAACTGTGATTTTAATTTAAATTAGATAAAATAATTTGCACCTTATATTTCCTTTTTCTTACCCTATCACCACCACCAAGTCAGGATGGAGTATTTTTTTTCATGACAAAAAGTATCATGTCCAATATGTCATAGTCTGATATGTGACATACCTTGACATGACAGAGAGTGACATTGTGGGTCAGGACCTGGGGCACAATTGTTAAGCTAATTTAAAAAATAAGTAAATAAAAAAGGGAGGCAAGTACTGGATGTTGGGCTTAAAATGCAATTTTCCTCACAACTTTTTAACTCTGGACATCTCCAAAGTTTTCATTATTCAGATGTCTATGAGTCCCCGCTTTCAGAACATGACAAAGATGAAAGATACTGCTACTGCCTTAGGGAGGAGGCAAATAGGAATGGAAAGAAGTGATAGAATGTACCCAAAACTGACCCACTTGTAGAATTAGGGGTATAAGTTGGGTGAGTTGCAGCTTGGTTTTCAATCCCATTATAGTACTTTTTAAGGGATGGGGAACCTCAGATTTTCAGCAAAAGGAAATGGAAATTAAGTAGTGGCTTTTAGGGTGGTGACTGAGCAAAGGTGATATTTATGGTAATGATTTTGCTAGCTAGAGGTCATATTAGGTGAAGTTAAGGTTCCAGTGTAGTTTTTCAAAAACACTGAGTTTTCTATATGGCAGCATTCATCCTTGGTTACCTTCTGCAGGTAGGAGAGCCTCTACAATAGCTCTGTATTTGTAAACACACGGCATGGCTTCATTTCAGCTCTCTTTTAGTGTAGGCACATAGATCCCAAGCAAGAGTTAAACTGCATTTGAGTGCATGTTGCTCAAATCAGAGGAGGTAATTAATTCAGAAAACGACATTCTCATTTTTCTGCTCCTCCCATTCCAGCAACATAAAAACAAGATCAGTCTATAGAGCTGAGGCGTTTGCAGCATTCACAAAAAGTTGTCAGACACTGAAACACAGGTAAATGCTTCTGAAATTACCCTTAATTACAGTGTTGTGTGTGTCTGTATCATACACATTCCCTCCCTGCCACCCAACCTTCTTCCTACCTCCCCCAGCTCAGCTGTGCTTGCCAGCTCCTGAGGACCAAGGTATGTGCACTGCAGTCAACAGAACCTTTTTCATCTGCTTAGGCTAGAGCAGGATTTGCAGAGACTTTGTGATGAGGCTGTTCATCATGGGCTATGTTAATCATGAAGGCAGTGAGAGAACCAGATTGTGCTTCAGGGCATGTCTGTGTCCAGCACAGCAGCATCATACAGAATCTTCTTGTATAGCTGTCACGGCTGAATTTTGTTTTTCCACCAAGATGATGGCACAGGCTTGCCATCTTGTTATTCTGTAACACCCTCTTCAAGACCAGCAAATCTCTTGCAGGTGGAGGGGGAAGAGACAAAGCACTTCCCTCTAGCAAAGGAGTTCGAGGAAAGATTTCTGCTAGCCAGCCTGATGATGTGAGAAAAAGGCCAAGTTAGAAGTTTAGTGGCCTGACAGCAGAGTTTCACCTAGATAGCTGACATCATCACCTGTTGTATCTCATCTCAAGAATGGCCTTTTCTTGTCCTGGGAATTATTTACTTTGGGGAAGAGCTACCCTGATCAGACCCACATTAGGAGCAGGGAGTATTTAAAAATGTGTACAGAAGAGATGACATGTTAGCAGGGCATTGTGTTATATCAGGATACTTTAAACACAAACCTTTCACAAATACTACACTGTGAATCAGCCTTGGCTTTGGATCTTGTGTTCCAGTCCCAGGCATCTCTGAAAACCTGTCTCCTTTCTGGGGGGAGACCATGGCAGCCTTCGATTTACTTGTGCATATTGAGAGTCACAAGATGGTGGGAAGAACCAGAGCTCAGGACAAGGCTCTCTGCAGGTGTGACATACTCTGTTGAGGCATAAATATGGCATCTTTTGCATGCCTGACACATGAAGCAAAGATATTGTAACAATTTTCCTATTTTATTTCCCCTAGTTTAATCAGTTCTTTCCAAATGACCCTTTTCCTTTCTGGTCCTTTGGATTCCTCCTGAACCCCACGGCCCATGGATAGCACTTCTGAATATGCATGAGCTGATAAGAGAATCTAAAGTGTGAATCACACTTAAAACAGACCCACCCACTCACTCCCTGACATCCACTTTTTCAGAACTGTGAAGTGAGAGCAATTTTAAAATTAGAAAGCATGTCATCAGGAACTTTTATCAGCCCTCAGAGAAAATAAATAACCTCTCAAGATGTGAGAATGCATTTAACTAATGCAATTGTTTATTTATTTTTGCAGTTCTAAAAAAAATGCTTTCATATTTCTTTAATATCGATGCTCCTCTTCAAAAAATGAGCAGTAATTGTAATGACTGTCAGAAAATACTGTCATCTCTAGTTCTTCTTCCACATCTCCTGAGATCCTAGCATGCAGTTTCCAAGGGTTTACTTTTGCATGTGGTATACATGCAACTTATTTCATTTGGAAGAACAAAGGGAAGAAATTATTTTTTTCTGGCATGTGTTTTTCTTGAACATTTACAGATTAAAATAAGCAGTGTTGTGTATTTTTTAGTGTGGGTGCATTTTTAAGAAATGGAAGAAATCAACCCAACTAGGATCTTAAATTGCCAAGTTTTAACAGAATAAATAAGCATAGAGGAAAAGAACCTAACATCTTATTTTTTCTTTTAAGTGTGGTCTGTGGGATCTTTACTTTTTCATATATTTTAAGACTGAGATATGTGCTAAAAACACAAGACAGGAGGGTGGTCTACAAAGGAAATTAGTTGACTTCATGTAGCCTCACAGCCTTGTGTTCTGATGTCACAAGACTTCAAATAGCATTAGTTAGGACTTAAAGAAAAGATCTCCAAAACACCCCGAAGAAACAGTTTTTTGCAGGAATCCCTAGGGATGACTTGGTAGATGGTCTTTTGCCCCTTGAAGTGGTTCTGATCCCGCTGGTCTGTGGGGATAATGCATAGGCCTATTTAATGAGTGTTGGTGTTTGTAAAGATCTTCTGTCAGTTTTCACAATTGCAGATATGTTAAATCCAGGGTTCTGGTCTAGTTCCAATTTGAGGAGTTATTTTCTGCTCAGTTTCTGCAGCAGATTTGTATTGGCTGCGATCTCCTCCTCCATTTGCTGTGTTACATTTTCATGTTTGCTGAGCTTTTTTAAACAGCCACCACATTCTCCTTCTGTGTGTATTAAAAACTACTTCTGTAGTGGAACATGGCAGCAAAATATTATACTTCACTTAAGAGGAGATGTGATAGTGCTATAGCAAATCAAAGCCACAAAAAGAAATTTAAGGTAGACAGAAACTAATTACTTAGTTGGAATTTTGCCAGGGTAGTGGGATTAAAAGACTTATGCATAAAGACTAGAAAGCACTTATGAATGAAGTGAAAGATGCCTTAAACACAAGAAATGGTGAACACCTGTGCCATCTAGTCCTTCCCCTGGCATTTGCTACAAGTTTGTTCTTTATGTCACAATCACTAGTGATACATCCAGTTTAATTATAAATGACAATAGCAACGCAAATTCCACCATCACTCTGTGGAGGCTGTTCCAGGGACTTTGTTGCCAAATAGAAACGCATCCTGACATTTCTCCTGTGTGTTCCTTTGTGTCTTTTTCTTCCTAATTGCACAACCTGGAATTGTTTCCTTCCCCTTCTTCTATCTCTCCCCTTTTGCATTATGTGCCCTTGAAAAGCTCATAGACATTTATGGAAGCACGCTGTTTTCTGTGAGATTGCCTTTCCAACCATCAGGCAGGTTTTGTCAAACAGCCCCTGTGATCACTTGTAGCCTTGTCTACGAGCAGTTTGAACTGTAACACTGACTTAAAATCACTGTCTCCATTGGATGCCGGAGTCACCCAGAGCTGGAAGGACAGGAGAAGGGTTATGAGGCACAAGGAGGCCAGACATATTCACCCACTGGCCCAAGTTCCTTTTCAAGCAGATTTTGTTCATGCCAGCTTAGATGCCTGTTAGATCTCATTGGAAGAGGTAGGCTGTTTAACAGAAAAAGGTTTTAAAAATTTGTTGGCATATCAGGTTTTCTGGAGCTTTGCTATTAACTGTGAATATTAGTGGCAAAATATTCTTCCTGTCCTAAAAGAAAATTAATTTTCCATCATGTGGCTGCTCCATGACTTATCTTAAGTAGTGCAAATATGAAATAAGCAGCTGTAAGTGTAGTGACTAGGGACTGGATCTCATTCAAGCTCAGGAAGCGGGAGTGGTTTACAGGAAGAGCTTTAGTATTTCAGTCAGACTGCTGTTCCCTTTGTTCTCCATTCTCTCAGGCTGTAGCATCCCTCTATCCTGAGTGTGCACATCACTCCTGTTCCCAGTGCTCATACGCAATGTTACTTTTGATGTATGGAAGGTGGCCATATTTGCAGATTTTCTTTTCACATTTTATTCTACTTGAAAATAAGCATAGAGGAAGTTTTGAATTTTTCAGCATGTCTTGATAAAAGTACCAGAAGTAACACATATGTTTTTCTCAGAGTTAAGGATGTTTTCCAGTATAGCAGGCATTTATCTTGCTAGGAGCAAGCAGCTAGGAGGCCTCTGCACCTACAAGCCTTACTTAACTACAAGATCATATTATTTAATTACTTAGATATTCTAAGCTTATGTAATACATTCAACGGATATTATTAACATTGTTTTGGGAGGAAAGGAGTGGCTGTTAAATTTCTTTCTTCCTTCTAATTATAGCACAAATTAGACATCATTTATAACTTGTCTTTAGAAAATGGGTAAAAGGTTGCTTTTACTAAAAAGAACACAGTAAACAAAAATGGTTTTGATTGCTTCTCCTGACATATTGTCTCAAAAAGAACTTAAAAGTCAGAATAGATCAGATAACCTGAGAAAGAGCCAAAACTAAACAGATTGCTGATTTTGTCTGCTACGGGTTTATATTCATTTTCAGAGTGTGTGTGGTTGAATGGGACTAGTCAGGAGCAGAAGTAGAAAGTAAAATGAAACACAAGTCCATAAAGGGAAAAGAAAATGAAAGCTTCCTAAGTGAGTGTCTGGAAAGTAGTTCTTCAGATACTGGGAAATGATAAGGCATCCCTGGGAAGCCTAGGGAGTGTTACTAAAACTAGAACTTTATAGTGTCTTCAAGTTTTATTTTAGAACAATGCTATCAGACCTAACTCAAGCCCCAGGGAAATTTCTGACATTGCATTTGTTACAGGTATGTCCTTTATTATTGTTTAATTTTGCTTTTCAACCCCAGCATTAACATTTAGAACATTATAATCTAAAAGACTTTGTGTTTGTGTTCTACAGCTGGGGCTGTCAATCAATCTGTTGTTATCAGGTTTGTTCCATAAAAGTTAGTCGACTGGGGCCCAATTATCCTATCTGTTATGCAGTGTGAATTTGACAAATAAAGGTGCAAGTTACAGTTGATCATTCTGGAGGGAGTGTGAGTTTTAGCAAGATGGTATCATGTTGTTTTGCAAGAGCCAGGGAGTTTGAAGGCATATAAAAGGTTCAGAGCTATATGATATAAGACTGTGCTGGTCTTCAGTTAAGGTGTGGTGAGACCCATATGCTTCATTATTTTTCTCTCAGATTTGGATTAAAATGGGATGAGCTCAAGTTGCTTCAGGTAACTATCAGGTCTGTTTTATGGGACTTGCCGTGATTGGTAACAAGGGAATGCAAAGCATATTGCTACAGTACTGCAGGATTCTTCCTGGACTTGGCAAATGCGTACGATGCACTTCTCCTTTGTGCAAGAGGTGATTGATATTGTAGATAAAATAATGCTGACAGTGTAATTATGACTGAATTTTTTATTTTGGAAAACTGAACTTTCAGCACCAACTGCATTGTGTGGTTACATATGGGAACAGGGAACTTTGTCTAAATGGACTCATTCAGAAACACATTTTGACTTCTATATTGGATGCTTGAATGCATGATGTGCTTTTATAAATGAATATTGCCACATGTGGTATCTCAGAGAAGCACACTTTTGAAAATACACCAATCTAAAGCAAAAGTACATGCCCAGATTCAGCAGACAGAACACTGTTATTTAAGAAATGGAAGACCACAAAATAGGGTGATTCACATCTGCCCATGCTTGTCCAAGCTAGCAAAGAATTTCTTCTCTGTCTCTGATGTGTCTAATTTATTACAGATGATTATCTCATAAGGATTAAAATGGGAAGACATTCCCACTGTGCACTCAGTATAAATAGACTAAGCTTATCTCTGTTGTGTTGTACCATCAGCTTCCCTTGCCCTGTGCTATGAAACCCAAAAGTTGTTCCTGTATACCTGCAAAACATCTTCTGAGTTTCTCATAGGAACATGTAAATCTACAAAGAAAATAAAAAATATCTAGAAGGCTGTTTGAGAACACGGAGCGCTTCCTTTCCGTACCATTCTGAAGACATTTTTCTTAGCTGTCTTCAGCTTCACTAACACCACCTGATAACACCCAGAGGTGTGCAGGGGTGTGAGATGCATCTTATGTCCCCATGATTGGGTGAGTCTGTGGCTTTTCCTGGTATCCCATTAAGGAGTTGTTGAGATCCCTGTTTTCATATCTAGAAGAATTCAATCAGCTTACTATTGCCTCACTTTTTCATGTGAGTCCAGAGTTTGATGATACTTATCCCTAGAGAGTTTGGAGGGAATAAAATGCCTTAAATCTGAAGACAGTGAGTTCATGCCATCTGATAACAATATTACCCACTTTGACCTGAAATCTCTCTAGTATTGCTGTTAGCCAGTTCTCTGGAGAAGAATGGCTGGTGCTGGATGGCCACGTTTCTAGTGGTACCAGTCTTGTAGGCTCTATCTTGCTTGTATATACAGGTGTAACATGCAGGTAGCTCACACTGAGGTAAACATGCCTGCATGGTTGATCTTAAGGACCCCACACTTATAAAAAATAGAGTCAAGCTTTTTCCTTAACTTTTCCCCCTATTTTTCCTGCACTGTTCTTTTTATTTCTTTCCTTCCACTTTTCTCTTATACTCTTCTGTGTATCCTTTCTTATTTTCCATTTTCATTCACTGATAATGGGCCCCAATTGCACTGCACAGCATGCAAATATTAGGTAAAAGGACACAGTGTCCAAAGAGGAACATGAGGTGACCAAAGTATTGGTGTTAATACTAAGCAGACTTTTTATTTCTCCATTTATCCTCCTGCACCTGTCTCCACTCTGATATCACAGTTCGCTTTCTGCTATGCATTTGAGGACTAAGCTCCCCTGCAAGATCTGTTTGTTCCCTGGGCTGTTTTGTTTTGTTCTTATACTCAGCTAGTCAAAAAACCTAATGATCCATATACAAAAATCAGCTTCCTGCTTTGGACTGTAAGTGCTGGCTCTTTCCAGAGAACTTGGCATTACCAGAATTACTGTTGATTACATACAAAAAGCATTCTGTTGGTTGATGTGGTGTTTGGATAATAGTTTAATGATGTTGGCATAAACAATTAGTTAATATCTTATTAGAAGGACTTAGCAGGTGCTCATGCGTGCTAGTGGGATTTTTCCAGCTATTTGCTTTATAGAAAAAAAAAACACCTGCACGTTTCATTGTTAGCGGTGTTTTGGACTTAGGTCTCCCTTCTTCTCTCCTACTCTGTTTTTCTCACTGCCCTGTTTCTTTTTGCTGCTTTCTTTCTCCTTTGCAAGCACTCCTCCCTATTTTTTTTCTTTCTCTCAGACAGAAAATGATGTTTGCTGCTTATGGGGTATTGATTGTGTATTATCAGCCAGGCTCACACATTGACAATTACATGTAGTGCCAAGGTAGCCGTGACAATGAGGACCGGTTGCCATGGCAGTGAAAGGGGCCTATTGCGCTACCAAGCGCCTGCTCCATAGCGATAATCGTGCTGCTCATTTCATTTTAATTGAAATTTGAAATCATATTCTCTGGGAAGAAGCAAATGGACCTTTTCTCCTTTTTCCTTAATTTTTTACCCACCACCACCAAGAAAAAAAAAATTGCAAATATGAAAGATTTGCACATTTCTTACAGCAAAATATTAACTTCCTGACAGTCAACACTGAAGGACCGGAATGAATACAGAGCTTTATAAAGGTAGTTTTTCAGTCTTTCTCATTCTGCTCCTAATTAATTCCCAAATTTCATTTTTTACTAGCCTTATCTTCCATTTGCTCTGCTGTGTTCTTTTTTTGATACTAGCTGATCCAGATAGTCAGCTAGTTCCTTACAAAATTCACTGTTTTCTGCAAGCTACAAACTCAGATTTGTTTTAGCAGTCAATAAAGGAACTTTCCCATTATTACTTAAATAATTTTTATCAAGTTTGTTGTCTAGTATAAACAAAGTTTTCCGCTGTGTAAATTGACACACCTCCATTAATGGAAATAAAAGTACAGTAATTCTTGTTTTCAGAGAAGTGAAAAATTTGTGAAGAGGTATAAGATGATGAATTTCTTCTGGAAAACAAAGAATTTGAAATCTTAAGAGTAGTGAGATAAAGGAATACAGAAAAGTATATCCTGATGGCAGGAGGTGCAAAGGGAAAGGTTTTCTCAGTTGCAATATTAAAACTGGGAGAAAGACAATGACAAAACTGAGAAAGAGAAAATTAGTCACTCTTTTCTTGATGCTGTTGGGATGAGGTTAACCTCCTTGGAAGCTGAGAGCTAAAGATGTCTGTTTGCTTGCCTCCAGTTTTGGTTCTGCACAGTGTATCTGGCTTTCCTGCAGTCTTTCAAAATGGCCAAAACTTCAAGTTTACATATTGAATTTGTCACTGTTACCACTTTTTCTTTCCTGTTTGGGACAATGGATTCAGGGAATCTCCCATGTGTGCCAGTCTTGCCATCTAATATTGGTAAAAGTTAGACATGCTACACCTAAAAATTGAATTTTTTTTTTTTTTACAGCTCTTTTTGTTCTTTTTGGAATCTTTTGGATTTCCAAACTAGGAATGGACACAAAAGATAGAGGATTTTACAGTTACTGGCTAATGTCTTTCAAATGTTAGCAAATGTGTGCAAAACACACTTTGTCATTTCTTGTTATATCTTTGGTTAATTCCTTTTCTGCTATGTATCTGATTTTTGGATGAACCTGAAACAGAATTTTTGAATTTGAATCCTAAATTTCAGAAGATAGAGAAGCTTTTTAAGGGTTGTCTTTCATCCAAAGTCTTCTGAGCTACACTCCAAAATTTATGGAGTTTAGGATGAAAAAGTATAACTGCCCACAGAGTTCTGAGTGACAGTTCTGAATGTGTTAATGTTGTGAAGGAGCCTGTCTCTGGCTACTTTCTTTGCAGTAAAGCATTTGGCCTTCTAACTCTCAATAGTCAGTCTTTGCCACTGCTGAAATTGAAGCTGAGGCTCTGAATCTGCAGTGTAACGAAGCATTTTAATACAAATCTGGCTAATGTATGGTCAAGCTAAGAGTGTCCCATCTCTTGCTTACCTCTGGTATTGCTAACCTTGTGCATTCCATGAGAAGAGCAGCAAGCTAGGGGTCAGTATGTGCTTTGTGATGTGGCTTTAGCATGTGAAATGACATTGGGTGCATTTGCCATGTGTTTTCTTTAAACACTGTTAAACTAACTTTTACCCAAGCAGATTTTACCCAGATTTTTTTTACCAATTCATTTTTGCTGTTTTGTTTGGGTTTGGTTTTTTTCTTTATTTATTTTGTTTTTTCTAATTTGATGTTGTTTATAAAGGGCACTTTTCTTTCTTAAATGGTACAGTTTTCAAGTAGCTCTCACACTTTTTAATTTCTGATCTGGAACAAATAAAGACACACTGCCACCAAATAATACAATTTACTTGTCCAGGTTAAACTCACATTGCTGGTGTTGAGCTATTAAGAAAAATGTTAGTGGGTTAACCTTGCAGTGAACAGAAATAGTTATCCTAGATCAGATACTCTGTTCTTTTCTAACTTTATGCCAGAATGGTCATTATCTGTTCTCCCTTAGCCAGATGAAAGCCTGTACAATCAGGAAAACCGATATAAGATTTGAATTTAGTGCACTGGTCATTCAAAAGAAAAACAACTGTCTTTTTGCTGCAGACCTAGATGACAACTTGCACTGATGGGTGATCCCCAGATTGCCTGGCAGAGTTTTTCAAAAGAAAGCCATTACCCTGCAGCCTGCAAGGACATGCAGGCACTGTCAGGATGGTGCTGGCTCAGGGGAAGTGAACCTGCTCTGGGTTCCTCTCACTAGGGCAGCGTGTCCTCCCTGCACAGGTCTCTTCCCCAAGTGCTGCCCAACTCAGGCTGGTTAGTGTTTGAGGTCTGGTGCACTTTCAGCTTGAAGTGTTATGCTTTGAGCCTGTCTGCTGCTGCCTGCTTTGGAAACATCTGTCTGAAAGTAAATCTAAGGCCCTAGAGGTGTTTTGAAGCCATTACTGGTGGCAGGGCTAAGATTAAAGTAATTAAAAAACCCAACTGAAGCAAGTGGTTAGAGAGATGGATAAAGTGTGAGGTAATATTAAAGTAGAGACAGTGAAGGAATTAGAGGTCCATTTGTGCCAGGAGTTTTAACAACCTGCACTCTACAGATACTTTGTTGCCCAGCATTCTCCCAACCCCCCCCCCCAACTTCCCTGAATCCTCCCAGACCAGCAGAGTTCTTAATTAAGTGTCAAAGAATTGATTAGCTGGAGCCCTTGCAAGGCAATTCCATTGATGAAACCATTTTGTCAGGCCGACTGATATAATTAGACCAAACAAGATGTGAAATCTTCAGTGTTTTGGGCTACAGCCCAGCAATTATTTAATTTGTAATAAAAAGGAGCTGGGGAGGGAGATGGAACAGCAGAACAAGTTAAAATAAAATTGAAAAGAAAGTTTACAAAATGTTTTCCTTTCCCTCTCTTCATACTGTTCTTTCCTCTCACGGGAGCTTGAGCATTTGCAGAAAGCTGCTTAGTGCCTGTGCAGAGGAAGCCTTGGTGAGCTGTCAGCACTTGTCCATTCCTCTGGAGACGTAATATCGCCTTCCTTGCAACTCATCAAGCTGCCAGGCCTGATTTATACAGAGCTAAACATACCAGTGCTGTTGGGATGATCATCGTTACTGAGATTGCACTGTTCATTTTCCAAGCTGCTGCTACTGTGTCTGAAGGAGCTAGGACAGAATCATATTTTTAACAATAATTAGCACTTATGTGGCAGTTTTCTGTGGATCTTTGTGTTTTATGGAAGAAAGCCAATACGTGCCCATTATATAGATGGAGAAATTGAACTTCAGAGTATTAGTGTGGTGGACATTTTGCTGGAGAGAAGAGGCATGGCTGGGGAATAAGACCACGTCTCCTAGCTGCTAGGCCAGGCCCCAGGTACCCGACCATGTTTGCTATTTGTTTAAACAGCAGCAGGATTTTTTTTTCCTCCTTCCCACCCTTTGGTGAGATAGTGGCTGAGCTACCATTAGTAGAGCATGGTAATGGACTGCTGGCTTGTATTCTAAGGTTTTCCACACTTTTCCACTGTACTGACTCTTTGAATACCCCTTTTTGCCACAGCACTACAGGTTTTCATCCATTAAAATGAGTCAGGGATGTTACACAAGTAAGACATAAAATTATTTCAAGTTTTCCCTACTGAATTCTGGAGAGCAGCGGGCTGCAAATTCTCCCAAGGACTTTTACTACGAAAGGTGACCACACAGGAAATCC
This sequence comes from Ploceus nigricollis, assembly GCA_013399945.1. NCBI lineage: Eukaryota > Metazoa > Chordata > Aves > Passeriformes > Ploceidae > Ploceus > Ploceus nigricollis. Next base: position 1,163,574 of record VXBC01001445.1, on the reverse strand, counting down.
ACAAGAATTCTGAGAGACCAGAAGTCCTCCATCTCTGTCTCCTATTTGATCCAATTTGTGTTATCTCTCTTGAGCTATTCTAGATGGATTTTAAGAGTGCTCTTCTCAGTGAGGGTTTTTTCATGTGTTTGTTTAGGTGTTTTATTTTATTACAAGAATGGGAGATAAACTCCCCTTTAATAGAAGGAAAATACTCCCACATGTTACAGGTTGGCAAGAGAAACAGGGGAAAGGAAGAGAATATAAAAGAAAATCTGGTTATCAAGTGAAAATCACATTCCAAAGATGTTTCACGCCTTGCAGTGCAAGCTTTTCTCCCTGAGCTGTGATTACTGGAGGATAGCACTAGCCCTACTCCGTCCCCCGCACACCTTCCTCATGCTGTTATGGAACAAACATGCCCTGCCTTCCTCCTCTTCCTCTTACCACCTCTGTCTTGTTTTCTTCTTTATTTGAGGGAGAGGTACACATCTTTGTAGGGGAAATAAATGAGGCTGACAGAATCAACAACTGAACAGAAGAATCAGCTGAGTTAGAGATGATACTAAGTTAGAACAAATCCCCATGTGATTTCTGAGTGTGATGTACCACTCTCCTAGAGGCAAGGGTCTGCCACATTCCCATCCCCCCATATTCCACAGGGAAGGAAATTTTATGTTGTCTAAATAGCACCTGAAGCAAAGGTAGAAGGTGAAAGATGTATTTATATAGAAGGCAGCCACAATAAGGCCAGAACAAAATTATTGTCTTGAGCTAAGGTAGGGTGATGGGTAGGCCAAGCTGCTGGGAGAGCAATGCATTGTCATTTGCCCTTCTGATTTGTTCCATAGAGCAATGTCTGTGCAGATTATTAGAGACAGAGAGCAGAGCCCCTGTGGAAATGCAGAGCTGGTCTCTATCACAGTGAAATCTAAATTCTGACAGTCACTAGGTGGTAAGGAATTTCCTTGGAGACCCCAGGTGTGGAAACACATGATAAGCTGCTAGGATGCAGTCATAAGAGCAAAAGTCTAAAAAGTGTGAGGATGCTGTTTGTCATCCTTTAGAGGAGAGTGCTTTTCACTGAGCTGTGACCACAAGCATAGTAATCCGGAGATACATTTTTGTGGAATATATATGGGTTGTGGCTATGCAATTTATCAGGATGCAAGACCCACCCTGTCAAGGCTGTAATTAGTTTCTGGAAATTGTTGAGTAGAGATGATATGCCTGTGTGTGTGCATATATACAACCATTAATATATACACGTGCACACATAGAGGGTATAACCAACAGCCATTGAGTAGTTCTGAGGGGGCTGGAGCTGTGGGGCATGTTTTTTTCTGTGGATCCCTTTTAGTGTTTATACTCTGGGACAATCCATCTGCCCACAGGTGCTTGTCTTACATAGTCACACCGTCAGCTTATCACGAGGCCCCAGAGCATCCCAGAGCTGCTTATTCACCTGGTACCACCATGTGATGTCCAGCAAAAATACTTCCATACTGTGTGATACAGCATTAGGACAAAAGTGGAGGGGATTTTGCACAAGCCGTAAAAAATACAAGTTCAAGCCTTTATAGCACAGTCCCCAAAGATGAAAAATCAGAACCTTTTTGCTCCTTGTGTTTTTTTAGCACTCCAAACTACTCCTTAAACATAAGCAATAACATGAAAGTTACTCTCCTTCTTGTTCTTTCTCATTCTCTGCTTTCTGCCTTTCCTGTCACTACCACTTATCTGCTGCAATGGTGAAATTTTGTCTGTTAATTAAAGAGCTGAGGGCAGTGATGAGCATGACTGTCTGCAGCCACTGCCCCAGTGTTTGCTCTGCTTCTTTGGTTTCATAGCCCATGCACACTTTGTACAGTGTGTCAAGAGATGTTTGTTTCTTTCTGTTTAGGCAAGTGAAGTGTGTGGATCAAATGTTCAAAGCCATTAAAAGTACGTTAAATCAGAGACACTACTGATGTAAAGGTATTAATGAGGGACAACCCATGGTGTTTGGCAGTATTGATTCTGGTGTTAGGTGGCTGTTGAAAACATTAAGCATCTGATCCATACTTTTTACCAGCCTAAGCAGAGTGGGAATAAACATCTGAGCACACATTAAATGACAAGACTTTGATGTTACTTTCGTAGGTAATGAATGTAGGGGATTCGTTTCTCTTTCAGCCTGTGTTCCCTGGAGTTTCTCAACCCAGTGTAAAGAGCGCTGAGAGTTTATATCTGCTTAGCATGGAAGAGACATAGGGCAGCATGGTATGGAGACATCATCCTGTTTAAACCCCAGGATTAAGAATAAATTCGCCATATAATTTCTGCAGAACTTCTTTACCTTCTTCTGTCAGTTAAACACTATGATCTCTGTAATCATAGTTTATTTTTAAAGTGGAAAGTCTTCTTGTACCTTATCTAGCATTTCTGTTTCATTTTTGGGCAATTGAAACAACATAGTGTTTTTAGTTTCTTAGGCAATTTTCACTTCCCACTTTGAATTGTGACTGTATTATCAGGTGCATAGATGGAAGTATCATAGGGAAGAGCTGAAAGTGTTTTCTAACATTTGAAACACTTGGTTTGAGCACTGGGGCAAGAGGTAGGAAGGCTTTCCCTTGTCTGATAAACTGTGCATTTGTATATAGCTTCCTCTAACAGCTTGAATCAGAATCTCTCAGCTGTGTCATAACTCCTCTCCATTGATGGAAGTTCTCTATTAGTTCAAGCACAAAGATAAAAATGTGTCATACAGTGTGTTGAATTTGCACATAATAAAATGTACAGTTTCTGCCTCAGCAATCTTGTGATCTAAATCTCATTCCTGCTATTGCTCTGGAGCTGTGAGATGGACATAGGGTATAGGAGAGCACCAACCTGGTGGTGGCACATCTGTTGTGTTTTTCTGCCTCAGACCCTTTGTGCAGACCTGGTTTAGAACGCTTGGTCAGAAACTATCACTGTGTAGCCTAGACAGCAGTGGGATTCCTGTGGGTGTAATATGTTCAAGCTGTGAGTTGGTGTGTCAATCATTATGACTGGCAGCTTCAGATGATTGAGAGAAAGTGTTGTCAGGCTTCATTGTCAGGCCAGGAAGAAGGATAGTGGCTATAACTTGGAGGCTTACCTGGGAAGAACAAATTACAAACACCTGCAAGGAGGGGTGAAGGGGAAAGCTACTCAGGCATTTGCAGGTACATTTCTTTTTCTTTGCTTGAGAGCAGATTTGGGTGCTTTCAGAATGGATTTGATGGCGGGGGGCAAATCTGTGGAGCTTAACTGAGGCACCAGCTGCAGTGAAGGATGCTGAGAGCCAGTGAACATGAAAAACGGATGCAAAATAGGACAGACTTTCAAGCTGGCTTTCATTATGTGGGATCAATGAATAAAGTGTGTCAGGGAAAAGACAGGCCTTAGTAGTAGTACATATTTTCTGCACCTTGAGCTGCAAGTTAGAACCTGGTGAAATTAAACTATTTTTAAAAAGGCACAAATCTATACAGTTTTCCTTCTCTGGGATTTGAACCACCTGCTTAGTGAGAAACCCTGCTAAAACAGGTATTTCATGTTTGCATGAAGACATTTAAAAGATTCTAAAGAAAGTTTGCCTTTACTTAGAAAGTGACTCATTTTTCCTGAGAAAGCATGCATGCTTTGAGGGTGACAGTGTTTATGTTTTGAAGAGATGGGACCATTTTTAACATGATAATCAGGGCAGGGGGGAGCAGGGAGATAAAAGTGATGCCATTTTTAGGAGTTTAGGTTTTGCACATTTCCCGTACTTCCTGTAGATGAATAAAGTAACCTTGAGCAGTGACTGGCCTTTCTGTGCAGCACAGCTGAGCATGGTGCTGGCTGCATTGGCCCAGCTCCATGAGTCGTGTCTCTGTAACGTGTGGAACAGATCCATGCAGAGATATGTGCTGTTCTCCTCCTAGCAGTGTTGTGTTATCCACGTACAGCTGTTGGTCTCTGCCTCTTAGAAGACACAGTGCTTTCCAGATGTGCTGCTTCTGACTCTAGTGCAGCTTGGATACAGCTGGTTCATGGCTTTCTGAAAGATGTTCCTCCATCCACCACTTTATTTTCAGGTTATACTGTAGTGTGACATCAGTTATGTCCTTCCCAAGTTGTGTCCTTCACATTTTGAGAGGATACATGCATTGAAGGCTGTGAAATAGGTTATGTTAGCCATTCTGCTAACAGTGGTGAAAGTCTCCATGGCAAAATGTTGTGGTTGGTATCCACAAAAGCACTTTGGTGGTAGAAGTACAGCTTAAAAGGTACTGAAAACTCTGCTTAGGCAGCATGGATGCCTGGGACACTGTATCTGCATTTTCTAGTGAAATTTTACCAGGAGGTCTTCTACTCTGCTCTCATGTGTGCCCAGAAGTGCTGCCAACTTTGCTGTGCTGGATGTATGCAGAGTTCACTTTTTGGATGTCCTTGTGCCTAACTCCTCAGGTGGAGATGACAGGGTGTGAGGAGATTGAGAGAGGCCACATTGATAGGTATGTGTTTTAGACTCCCTACAGCTATTAAGACCTCTGAATACTTGTCTTTAAGATAAGAAAATCTTCCTTCTTTCAGGGACTGTGTAAAAAAATGGTTCACAGTACAGGTCCTTAGTGTCAGAGTCTTTATTCTGGGTACTGCAGAGGCTCATGGTTAGTGTGTACTGGGAAAGTGACCTGTATTTTAACTGTAATTGTCATCAGTGGCTCTAATCCCCACTCAACCACCGCTGAAAGCAATTTTACTATTAACGAACATGGGACAAGTGGTTTTCAGTAGCTGCCACAGTGATTGAAACCTGTTGGAATATGATTTCAAGCCTATTTGCTCAAATAATAATAGGCACAATTATTAATCCTTTGTGACTGCAGAATTGGAACTGCAGGATGTAGAAATTAAGATGCCTTTAAAGTATTTTTCACTTTTATGAAAGTCAGCAGAACTTTCAGAGAAAAGAGATGCATCATCTTTCATGTCTTTCAAGTTTTTATAGGATTGATTGTGAAGTCCAAAAGTACATTCTTTATTTCAGATGTTATATGAGCTGGAAGTGTGTAGACTTTAGGTCAGAGGTTGAGTTTACAAGGTTGGAAATCAGGGAAGGAAAACCCAGCATTTTTTCTTGAATACTAAGTGTACATGGTCTGAGACCTATAATTACACTCTAAATTATTTTAAGTAACATGTAAGGAGAGATCAGGTATTGGCCTCTTTAGCAGTAAAGGTAAGTTTTCCAAATGAAGTCTTTATGTGCTTTTAGGATAGACATCAGAAAAAAAATTAAAAATCACAATTTCATGTGATTTGCACTTTGGAAGTATTTAAATCCTCTGCAACCATTCCAGCTTTACACAACGGAATTGTTCTCACAGTCTGTAGATGCAACATGCAACATTTTGCTTACTGTAAGGCCAAAGCTACTGCCAGACCATGAGATTTGCCAAGCAAAAAGCTCTGAGGCCTAGAGCAGCAATGTGGAGTGAGGAGGGGCTGGATGGTTGTGCAGGTCTGTGTTTTCAGCCTGCAGGACTTCAGGATCCAGACACTAGTGCCTGCCTCATTGAACTGATGGTTCTCAGGGAACTTTGCTCTGCATGTATATAGCAAAAAGATTCACTGTCCTCTGGCTTTCACTGTCACTGACAAGCCTGGTAATTAATCAAGACTGTACTGTGGTTGACTCTTCCTTATTTTCATTTCCCCCTTTCTGGAGTGAGTAATGAAGAATGATGTCTTTACTTCTTCACCTCCACATATCCTCACCTGCTGAACACTTGAACTAGTCCCATTGACAAGCAGCCTGCACCAGGGAAAAAGTGCCACAGATGAAAAATGTGGCTTTGGAGTTTGGCAAGCCTGAGGTTGGCTTTGTGACACTTCTCCATTTGCCACCATCAATCTTTCTCTGTCAAAGTCCTTTCTGTCCTGTCATTGTTGCTGCTTGTTTCACGTTATGTATCAAGTCCTGCCATTGCCAGCTGGAGACTGTATTTTCTCAGCACGCTTCTAACTAGTGGGGCAAAACGCTGTCCTGATGGGTAATAGTGCAGGTCTAAAGAAACTACTAAGAAAGAAGACAGAGAAGAGAATCTCTCTGAATTTCAAATTCTCCTCCAGTTCCTGCTCTCAATCTTCTTTCTCTGCACAATAAAGTTAAAAGAATCTTGAAGGTTAAAATCAAATCAAAGTCCTGATGAAGAAACCAAGAGGTGTTTCTCTTTCTTTATTCTTTCACACAAAAATGTGAGATTTTAAAATGTAGGAAGTTGTCACTATAATAACAACATCTGCCAATAATTCATAGTTTCTACCCACATATCACAGTTCAGATAATTTCAAGTCATCTGAGAATTAATCTTCGGAATCCCTCTGACATCATCATCCTCATATTTGAAAGGAAATGGAACTGAGGCACTGAAATGGGAAGAGATTTTAGGTTTCACAAAGTGAAACAGTGGCTATGGAATGGGAAATGAGGCCTGCAAAACTAGAGATATTTTGTAGGCAACAGTTAATTGAAGTATAGTGAAGTACATTGTATAATTGATTCCTAGTGCAATCATGATGTAAGAATGGGTTTCCGTTAAAGAAGCAGAGCTTATCTGTTCATGAAGATCCTTGGGTTTAAGTTCACTTATTAAAGCACCTGTGGTGTTGGCACATTTTTGAAGAGAATATTGTAATTTGATGTACAATCAAGTCCTTCGTTGACATAGATCACAGTGAGACAGCCAGGAGGGCCAACCCTGTCCTGGGGTGTGTCAGGCACAGCATGGCCAGGCAGGCAAGGGAGGGGATTGTTCTGCTCTGCTCTGCACTGGGGCAGCCTCACCTCGAGTGCTGGGGGCAGTTCTGGGTGCCACAATATAAAAAAGACATTAAGCTGTTGGGAAGTATCCAAAGGAGGGCCACAAAGATGGTGAAGGGCATTGAGGGGAAGCCATGTGAGGAGTGGCTGAGGTCACCTGGTCTGTTCAGCCTGGAGAAGAAGAGCCTGAGAGAAGACCTGATTGTAGTTACAGCTTCCTCATGACAGGAGGAGGAGGGGCAGACACCCATCTCTTCTCTGGGGTAACCTGTGGCAGGACCTGAGAGAATGACCTGAACCTGTGTCAGTGGAGCTTTAGGTTGAATATTAGGGGGAGGTTTTTTGCCCAGAGGGTGGCTGGGCACTGGAACGGGCTCTCCAGGGAAGTGGTCACAGCATGAAGCCTGACAGAGTTCCACAAGCATTGGAACAATTCTCTCAGGCACATGTTGTGATTCTTGGGGATGGTGCTGTGCAGGGCTGGGAGTTTGACTCAATGATCCTTGTGGGTTCCTCCCAACTTACTGTGTTCTGTGGTAGTTTGCTAGACTAAAATGAATTTAATTGTTCTCTAGTAACCTGAATTATTCACAGCTGTCTAATTAAGAGAATAACTTTGCAAAATCAGAGAGCTGTTAGTTTCACAATGGTGCTATGTAATTCAGTACATTAGGAGGTTCCAAACAAGGTGCTGCGTATATTGAAAACAATATGTCTAATTCTCTAGATACCTAAAAATCCTAAAGAGGAATCCAGTTCCTGTCTAATATTTCCCCAGGGGTAATATTAAAACCAAGTCTTGGTTTTAATGATGAGTTCAGAAGGCAAGACTTGGCATAAATAAATGGATACAAATAATTGTAGCCACAGCCTTTGCCTGTTGCTGTCAAAGAACTGGACTCTTCTCTTTCAGTTAAAACTCCGGTGAAAAGGAACTGTCACAAAATGTGGCTATTTCTGATCCATAATGACATAAGAAAGGAAAAAAAGAAGCCTCAAAACAACAAGTAACAAAGGGGAAGAAAGCATCGATGTAGGTAACTCACTCTCAAAATTTGAGTCTCTTCTGATTACAAGCATAATCTACATATTCAAACTCATTGGAATTTATTGAGTGCTTATTTCTCATAATTTATCTTGCTTTATTTTCCAGCACACAGCTAATTCTTCTTGTTATGCTGGGTTTTTTTGGGTAGAAAAAGCCTTTAAACTCTCAGTGTTTTCATCCATTGAACATATTTACAATTGCACACAAAGCATCAAGATGTCTATAGACATATTTGTATTACATGATTAGAGCGCTCAGTGATTCCACCACTGGAAGGGGAAAGGTACTCCAGTAAATCCACACATGATGCAAGGATTATAATATTGCTTCTGCTACATTTGGCATGCTCAGATTTTTATGAGAGTTTTTTATTAAGCTGAAAAGACAGGAGCAATGATAAGTCTTCATACAGATTAGAAGTGCTCCACCTTCTTTCTTTGTAAATCTTACTCCTGAACATTCACTGATCTTTATATGTGACTGTCTGTTCTTTACCAATTATGAAACTCATGAACTATGTTTCCCATATATTTAGAATTTATTTGACAATATGTAAACTAGACATATAACATTTAGAAACTGGCTTTTTTCCTCTGTTCTAGTTCTTCAAACATATGGCCTCATACAGTAAATACACCCTACCATGTGCCAGAACATACAGTGTATGTGTGTGTGTGTATATATATACACAGACACATTGAGGGACAATCTGTCATTTTCTTCTTTCACTAAAAGCATTCTTTGCCTTGTACATCTCCTAAGAGAGCCAAACAGTTGCATGTGGATTTAAATGAACAAACTAAATGTGTACAATTTGACTAATTTGTGACTAAGTAGGGATGAGATGATTATTTGAAATCAAAGATTGAGAAGTGTTGCTTACAGTGCACCATAGAAAAGAAGGTACAGCAAGGGAGGAGAGCTATCTTAAGAATGGAATTTTCACCTAAATATGGCAGAGGTAAAAGCTCATGGCAGTGAGATCCACTTTGTTTCAGTGGTGGTATTTTTACTTGCTTACTTGGATAAAACTGCTGGATAATTCTTGTTCACTGGTACACAGTGCTGTAACTCCCATGTGTTGCAGGGGTTCCCAGCTATCCAGGGCCACAGTACAGAGCAATGTACTTACTGGTTGTGAGATGAGGTTGTAGAGACCATGTTTAGCTGTTGTGGAAGCCAAATTGCATTGTGACTTTCTCCATGTTACCAGCAGTACAGACAGGTGACCTGGATGGCTGGCTGGCATCAGCAGCCGTTCAGGAAGTGACCAGGTGTGTTGTGAGATGACAGCAGTTGGATGCTAACAGCAGACCGCAAAATTTGAGAGCTCTTCACAGTTGTTGGGAGACAACTTCTGAACATATTCACTGAGAGATGGTGACAATGCCTGGGAAGTGCTTCCTGACAATATTTGCTGTAGGCATTGACATCAGTCAGGACCCAGCAATTGTTTGAAGGACCATTTCCTGATGAATTATAAAACATGAGTTGTTATGGACTCAGGTGGATAAAACCAGACTGGAAACAAAAAATGGTCTATCTTTCCTTGGTTGTGTGAGTTGATGAGCAAGGCTGTGCAGGTTATACAGGTAGAGAATGCACAGAAGGGAGGATCAGCAATGTTGCTTCCTTCATTAGAAGTTGAAATGAGGGAGGAGAACAGATGTTTGCAGCCAGACAGATCTACTCATCTCATTCTGTGTGTACTATAATGAGAATGATACACTGTTTCTGAGTGGTAGAATTGTACAGAATCTACATTTTACAGTCTCTGCTAAACTGGAATGTATGAACAAGGCAGCCTAGAGTCTCTATGTGAGTTGACATGTCATTACAGGAAAGGGTTTCACCTTCTGAGTAGTTTCTCCTGAGACTCCTCTTAGGGATATTTAATCTTTCTTTTGTCATAATTTTCCCCATGAATTCCCTCTGTTTGCTGATTTGCAATGTTTAGGGAAGGAGGTATTATTATTTTTCTGCTATGGTTCATGAGTTTTTGTGACCTACAGCAGATCACTAATATGCCTCTAGCTCTTTAGTTTTCTCTATATTTTCAGCAAAAGAATCTGGAGATGTACTTTTTACTGCAGCCTTGTTTTTACACTCTCCATGGCTGTTTTCCAGCTTGACAGCCTCGTGTGAATGTGAGTCATTGTGCTCTAGAAGATGCTACACATTGTTCTCAATCTAATTTTATCTTTGGTCCTTATATAATGAAGTGACTGGTACCTTCTAGGTGGACCACTGCCAACAGTGTTTGCTCCAAAATTCTTCACACTGCAATGTGAACTTCATTGTTGAGAAATGGACTCCTCTGTGGCATGCATCAAGATGGACTTAAAACTTAGGGTTTTAATGCTCACTGCTATGGCCAGTGGAGCTCTCTCTGCTCTTCTCATATTTTGACAACTTTTTCTCTATTCATATTGCAGCTGCCTTATGATAGTCAATGGCTAAAGCATGTTGCAGACAGATGTGGTTGCTTTCCCAAAGAGATGCTATTCTAAAATCAAGTTGAGAGATGACAAGCAGAGATGATTAACAGAGAGGGACAACACAGATTAAGGTGACAGTTCCAACCAAGGTAAACTGCTGTGGCCACAGCACACTATCCTTGCTTAAACTGAGATTGTAATGAACACTCAATCTGTGGTAACTTGCTACTTCAGCAAGTATCTCAAAAAATCCTGACATTAAATAGAGAAATGCAAGAAAAGAGGAAAGTAATCTTTCACTTCAACTGCTCAGAAGCTCCAATGATGAAGCCAGTATCTAAGTTGAACAGAAGGTGATCAATGTGTTTGGCTTAAACAGCTTTGCGCATGCAGTCAGTGTGGCCAGAGCAGTCCAATGTGTTTGCTAAGCTCACACCTGTCCAGTACAACTGCTGGTGTATTTTTATGATAGGATAGAGAAGTCTAAGGTGCTTTTCTAGGTATCTAGATGAAACCTTATCTATTCATGGGAAGCAGCTGCGGTACTGAAATTTTCTTTACCATTCTTCAATATTGGTCATCTGAATACTAAACACGGAGTGTAAATTCTGCAATAATGTTACATCTTCAATTGATTCTCATGCCACAGCGCAAGTTAGTAGTATTGCTTTTATTTCTAATGTAGCATAATTATATACTGTTAAATGCTACATTTTTCTATGCTACTATTTATTGCATAAATGTTATTGCATAATGTATTAGTATTATTATTACATATTCCTATATAATGTAAACATTGAAAGATGATAGGAAAAAACATTTGGTAGTACTGAAGATGTCAGGGAGGAACTGGTTTCCTTCAGCAGGAGATGCAATTGCTGCACTGTCAGACTACAGATTTTTCTTGGTTGAATTTGTAGAATAGAAACACTTGAAGATAAAAATATGCGTGTCTTTGTAAATAAGAGGGAAGGGACGTTATTTAATTTGGGCGTACTGACTGCTCTAAATGTGCTTCTGTTTGGATTTACAAGGATTCTTTCTATTGAGTGAGACACAGTAAAAAAAAATTGTGAGATGGTATCAGGAGATGCCAGTGGGACAGAATGAACAAACTCATTTCAGGAACACTTGCAATTTGGGCTCTTTTACTAGGTGCTCTTGAAGCTTACTGCCAAGACTCTGTCTTTTCCATGAAGATTATTAATCTGTATCAATGCTGTATAGGAGAAAAGTGATTCATAAATTAATATCCTTAGAAATATCTTATTATGAACATTTCCGTCATCATAGCCCAGTCCTACACTCCTTATTTTTAAGGACTTGGGATTTGTTTATTTGATTTATATGGATTAATAGTAATTACAACACCCTGGTCATGTACAGCACTTCTTGTATGAAGAATTCAAAGTATTTTTGTCCCTTTTATAAACTAAGAAGGGGATGTACAGAAGACCTATAAATGGCTTGCTGAAGATGAACTTGCAAAGATGTGGCAAGTTCAAGAATAAAAATCAGAAGTCCATCTGTCTTTCTGGCCCCTTGGTCATAGTGTGGCCATTGTGTACAACATAATGTTTAGTACTTGTGTATTGCTTTTTCTAGTCTATTTTCTTTGGAGTTCCATTGCTACTATTTTAATCTCTGTAAGGTTTTTAGCAAATCTGAAAGAAAAGAAGTAAGACTGGACATTATTTCTGTTATTTGAACACAGTGCCTCTCACCTCAGCATCTTCACCTCTCCCCACCTCTACTGCCTCTATTGATGCCTCTATTGATGTAAAACTGTTTTGAAATTTGACTTCTGCTTACTATGAGGTGAATATAACTCTCCCATCAGTCATGGTGGGGGAAGTTGAAGCTGTTAGTAGTCAAACTTCTGCCCAACAAGGTGCACAAAGACATTTTGGGGTTCAGCTTGAATCTCCAAAAATCAGCCTTTCTTCTGTTTTGCTTGTTGGGACTGAGCTTACTAATTGCCTTGAAGACAAACTGTACTGCATGACTTTTGCTTTTCCCTTGTTGGCTTTTTTTTTTTTTGTCAGATGCATAGGGAGGTCATTTATCTCCTCCTTTGTCTTTAGAAGGCAGACACTACTGCTGATACTGAGGTGCTGGACATAGAATTCATCAAGTTAGGGGCATGTGCCATGTAATTACTGATTTTCTCATGTGTCATAAGCAGAGAGCATAGATGAGGCTGGAGAGGACAAAATCAAAAGAACAGCATGTGGAAGTTTGACCTAGTTTTATTTGGAGATAGAATCTTCGTTCTACCCTGGAGAATCCTCATCTGGAGATGGTGCCTTTTTCTGCACTGTCTTGTGCATGGGGTCTCTTGGTTGTGCTGGCATAGCAGTGCTGGGGCTGCCCTTGGCATAGTCTGGTGTCAGGGATGAAGCCCTTCTGTTGGCTCCCCGCTTCTGGGTGTGTGGAGCTGGAAGGCTCAAAGTGTCCTTCATTTGCCCTTTTGCAGACACAATGCCTGTCACTGTGGAGAGTTACTCCCACTCATCTCTCCCATTAGCGCTGTTCTCTTTATACTTTTGCGATGTGATTTCCCTGTTCAGTTTGTATCCTAAAAGTGGCTCCTGCTACCATCCCTATCTTTAGTTACCTATGAAAATCTGGTGTGATTTAAATTGCTTTTATACTGGTACACCAAATTCTAGATCATTGAAGAGAAAAGAAGGTTCTTCAGATGCCACATAGGAGGAAGCTACTCAGGGATTTGGCTATAGGAAAGTTCACTGGACTTGATAATTAGGGGGGTTTATTGCTATTATTTTTACAATAAGATTATATTGTGTTTTTCCTGTAAAACAAGTCAGGTGTCAAATGCAAATGAGGTAACACAATCAAAAATCTCTTTCTTTGAACAGTTTCTAATACAAGTTTAAAATTATTCTTTTTACCCCTTTTTCCTTTTTTTTCTCATTCCACATTTTGTGTCACTTGCTATAATATTCACAGAAGGAAAACACAGAAGGAACTCAGTGCAACCAGCTCTATATTTATCTACCTGAATAATAATAAAATTCAGAGGTGTTTGTCTAGTCCTATATTTAATAATGAGGTGTTCCAAAATGTTTTTGCATTTTCTGTCTTCCAAATATCTCAAAGCACTTGATCATCGTCATTATGAGACAAACTTAAGTCCAAGGAAAGATTTTGTGAGATGTCCACAGCTGACATCCAGTAGAAAATAGAGCTGAGAACAGGATCTATGTCTTGAGCCCTCAGGCCACTCTGCCATCCTCACTGCAACAACTGCCGGGTATGTGTTCCCTCTTCTCCCCTGTCCCTGCTGTTCCAAGGTCACGAATCAGGGAATTAAGCTTCAGGAGCAAACAGCTCTGCTTGTGAGGCCCCTTGAGCTGAAGCCCTGTTCTGCAATTAGTGCCGCCTCAGCAAGCAAGCTCAGACAGTGAAACAAAGAGAAGCCCTTGCAAATTGCAGCCATTATCTCTGTAGACTTTCTTCCCAACCCTGTGAGCACCACACAGCCATAGGATACTGAGAGATGCAGGCAGAAATCGATTCACTCGTCCTAGGCTTGCTGCAGGGCTGCTGCAGGGTTGCTCAGGATTATCCATCTTGAAAGGCCAACCTGCAGCACTCAGGCATCACAAGATTGTCTTAGGCCCACTGAGTGCAATGCAAATACTACAGTGTGGTGGCACTTTGCCCTGAAATAGGAGATTAAAGTTAACAGACCATGGAAGTATCTTCAAAGCAGTGATCTCTACTAGGAAAAATTATTGATAAACTGACTTCTTATTGTAAGTTGGTGGATTCATTAGTAAGGTACGGAAAAGATCTGCTGGAATGCCTGTAGATTTTGACTAATAGATGTGAATGGACTACATCTAAGTTATATAAAAAGTAACTAAGTAAAGCAAGATTATTGTAATTTGTTTTAAAGCTGATATATAGAGATCTACAAAAATGACCCAAAATTTTTTGAGTGCATACAAACTGAAAGTCTGAAACTCTTTGTAATTAGCTCACCAGTCTCCTGAAGAAGGTATCCTTGCCTCCTCCCAGTTGTAGAAGTCCAAGGTAAACAAAGTATCTGCTGATCTGACCAAGAATTGTTTGTGTGATCACGGAGCCGTAGTAACCATCTGTCACAGATGCACAGGCATGCTGTGCCTCAAACCTTTTTACAATCTTTTGGGGATTTTAATTCTTAGTACTCAGCCATTGGCCTTGAATACTGTTCAGGGGAGAACTGTGAAGTTCCCCTGTTTAGTTTAGCAAGGCTAAAGATGTGTAAGACCCCACCAGAGACTCCTTTTTGGTTCTGCTTAACATCAAATAGTAGAAAGAACAGTCTTGTCAAAGAAGATAGCTTGCTAGCAATTTCAAAGGCAGCACTGGAAATTTTCTAGCTAAGAAATAAAAATGAAGGCACGTACATGCCTATTGTGTTGTGGTTAGTTGTCTTCATTTTTCCAAACATGGAGCATTGCAACTATTTATTGCAGGGGGAGCCCAAGTCCTGAACTTGTTTCTCCACTGCAAAATGCAGCTCAGGTGCTATTTCATATTCAGACTTCTCTGACTGTTTTTTGTTAAAAGTTAATAGCTACATGATGGTTTCCAGATAATTTTATTTCTGCAGAGCAGTAGACTTTAATCAATCAAGTCTAATTTACTGTGGGTTAATTACTAAGATATAATTTGACTATACTGTTTCGGGGGAAAAAAATCTTTGGTCACAGGAGGTTGCTGTTCAGAATTAATTGGTAAACTGAGGCAAACATCTTCAATGAGATAATGAGAGCATTTGCTGCTTCTTGAAATAAAGCCCAAAAATGACATTTTGGAGGTTGAGTGCTATGACCAATGTGATAATTTGAATTTTTCAAGTTTCTTGTTTTAGAAGCTTCACTGAGATTTTCAGTCTTTTGAGTTTCCACAGTGGTGTAGGATTGGTTGCTAAAGCAAAGGTATTTCATACACTTCTGGACTTGCATGAGAGATCCGGACAGTTGCTTTCCTTGTGATATCTCATTGTTTATTCTGTAGTTACGGAAGATGGGGGAAATGAAATAAATCACAAGCACGCTGTTGGAAAAGCATTATATACTGTAATTGTTGGTTTTATTATTATTTCATAGCTTTCCAGGTGTTCTAAAATCTGGTAAATATTTTGCAGCATTTGAAGCATTTCCAAATTGATCCTCCTATCTGAGATCGCAGAATGGCATTGGGAGGAATATAATAATGCATATTATAGTGCAGTAGCATGGAAATGAATTGCAGTAGCAGAAAGGGAATTGGTTACATCTTGCTTAGAAAATTTGGCAGTTGTCACATTTAGACACAAGAACAGATGAGCCATTGATATGATTGAGCAGAGAACTTCTTGTTTCATTGTTCCCCTTAAAAATTTTCATTCAGATTATGGAATTTGATAGGCCACTTAATTAAAGAGAACTGCTTTTCTTTTCTTTTTTTTTCTTTTCTTCTGAAGACAGGGTCTCATTGTATCTTAGTCTTTTGATAAGCACCATTTAACACGGGGATGTAAAAGTCTGGCTTCTCTGTACACCTCTTCATCCAATTGATGCTGCACCTCTTGCAGCATTCTTTCAAAAGGAAAATTGAAAGAAGCATAAAAATTAAATTCATTACATTGTGGTTGTACTTCATTAGGTTCTAGTCTTTCTGGAGCATGGAAGATTTTCTCAGGCTTCTTTAACTAAGTGTCACATTGCCAATCATTGCAGCTATGTGTTGAGCAGTTTGCTGTTTTCATGGCATTATAGGGTATGAGAAGTCCACCACTGGTCAGGAATGGGAAATAATAGGAAAAAACTGCAAAACTTTTGTCAATTACCTCCTTTGTATAGCAATGTATTTCAGATTGTGTGTGATGGATCTGGATTAGTTAATATGCTGGGGTTAGACCTGTCTCTGTGTAGAAGATACATCATTTAGCATCAGCACGGGGTTCATCTGGGTGTCAGAAAGCCATGCCCATTCTAATGATACGGTTTCCATAGCAGCTAATGCACCTCAGAAAAGAAGGAGACAGAAATCAAACTCATGACTAACATGGCTGTCCCAAGCTCGTGATGATATAAACTCTGGCACCCACATTGTCACGTATCTTTCACTGTGTGGTATATCTAGAAAAGTTACTGAGTAGAACACTAAGGTAATTAAACTCTCCTTTCTCCTAAGAGACTGTTCTGATTAGTCACAGCTAACAGCTTTTTCTTCATTGAATTCCTGAGGAAGAGCTGGTTTTACCAAACTAAGTGCCTGCACTGAGAGTCAATACTGGCTTAAAATGTACACAGGCTGAAGTCTGCATGCTGGAGTTCTAATAATCTCTTGCTGGAATTAGTCTTGATTTTCAGTCATGGAATTTAACGTAATAACCAGTCTCTATGTTTACTTATTGCATTACTTACCTTGTGTGTATGCTAAATTTTGTAGCTAACATCCTGGTGGAGCATAATGTGGAGTCTGTACCCATTTTCTCCCGGCAGTATGCATCAATACAGAGGAACACCTGATGGAGTATGTTGCCATTGCTGATCTTTGTGGCACACAAGCTTCCCATTTGACACTAGAGAGGACTTCCTGTAACCTTTAATTTCAGCTCATACTACTTTAATTTTATGTATATCTATCTCAATCCTCAGCTCTCATCTATTTGATTGAGAGTTGGTTCAGTAAAAGATCTGATACGCATTAAAATTTGCATTTCCATGCTGAGGTTCAGTGCTGAAGTTGGTATCTCTCTCCTCTTTTTCTAAAATGGACATCTAAAAGACACCAGATGAATTCAGCCTTGGAAATACCCCTATTGATTCTGAAGGAAATCTGATTGACTCTCTCATATGTAAAGGCCTAAGTGATGATGGGTGAGTCCTGGCCAGTATGATTGTGATGCTGGTGCACCCATCTGACTTTTAAATCAGGCAGTTTGAATTTTGGCCAGTGTACAAGGGTTACCCAATGGGCTGGTGATTTGTTTTTGGCAAGTCTCACTAGAAGCCACATATTACACTTGGTAAAGGATGGGTAAGAGTGACAGCTGCTCATGGGGCTTTTTCTTGTATGAGTGCTGACAATTCATGCTTGTTTCTCTTCAGGTATTCATATATTCTTCCATATACAAGGGTTGACACTAGTCCCATTAATTGTTTAGAAAAAAGGAGGTTCCAGTGCATCCTCTCTGACATTTTTCTATAGTCCTGTGGGGTTTTCTTTTCTATGTAGCAGTCTACAGATTTTTCTTTTAAGTGCTTTATAAAGCATACTTTCTGGGAGAGGATACTGGCCTGACAACTAGAAAATCTCTTTATAAGTTCAATTCATCATGTCTGTTCTTTGATGCTGGCTTCCTCATTTCACATTCTCTTTGCTTTAATTCCATCTTTTTTTGAATGGAAAAACTACTTCTTCCCCTTCCTGGTGAAAGATGCTCTCTTGGCATTATCATCATCACTGTTGGACCAGTCTGAGGAGGCAAAAGAGTCTTTTGAATTCCTATACCATCTGTTTTGCTGACATGTTACAGATGAGATTCTGGAAGAGAGGGGAGTGTCTAAGATTTTAACTTCAAGTCTTTGATTTTGTTTACATTTTTCTCCTTTCAGTAACGCATGGATACCCATTTCTCAGTTCTAGCTTCATCCATCCTGAAACAACCCAATTACACCAGTTGAACAGATACTAGAAATAAAACAGAGTGCAGAATTTCCCCAGGGTTTAAAAGCAAGTGGGAGGGCCATTTCTCACCTACCAGTGCCAGAATCTGGAAGTTAGAAGTGAATCAAAGTACTCCTGAGACACAGCAGAGGTACAAAGGAGTCAGTAGTGAACACCGACATGAGCCACTCAAGCCTGGAGGCCCAAATTTATACTCCCTTGTCTTCCTAGGAGATTACAGGGCCACACTGACCAGGACAGCTCTTTTCAATAAGATGAAAGATGAAAAAGGTCTAGAAGGTCTCAACTAGTTTATTCCTTCTGCATCACTGGTTGTCCTGCTGCAGGAAAATCCCAGAAGCTATATGTCTCTTGTTTCACCTCAGGCAGGGAGGTTTCTTGCATATGAGTTCTTTTTGTGTTCGAGCAGGTTTCCCTCTCTAAACAAATACTGCAGTTTTTTATTTGATCTTTTACTGTGTTCCCTTAGGCTGAACAGTGACCAATCACAATATTTTTCCTGTGTCCAGGACAGACTATCCAGCTCCTCCTTTTTCTGCTACTTAAAGAAAAGTAGATGTCATTGTACAATCATGAATTCCCTGAAGTGATTAGAGCTTCTATGCTAAGGGACTCTGCTTTGATTTTATAAAAAGAAAGCTGTATTCGACTGATGAAGAGCCTCAGGAAGGCTTTTAACTTTGGAGGTGAAATTGTCCCACAGAATGAAAAGTAGTACCTTGCTTCTTTCTCTATTTGTCTGAGCTGATACTTCTCTGAATAATGTGATTCATTATTTACGTGGTATATTAGAAATAGTCATTGACTGGTGCCTGTGCTTAAGTCAGAAGGAGGGAGATTAACATGCTTTGCGTCTTGAAATAATCTTTCTCCACCTCCAGATTGTGCCAATTCTCTTATTTAGTTGAAAACAGGGAGCTTCAGTGAAAGTTGTCAGGTTTTGTTACATCCTGTAACAGAACAGGCTGCTGCAGGCCTGCCCCTCACCACACACACAAGGCTTCCTGAGGAGGGAGTTGTCTGCTGCAGAAGCAAAGGAGCTGAAGCAAGCTCACTGAACATGCCATCTCTCTGGGGCAATGTGCTTGTGTTACTGAATTTGCTGATATAAACTGCAGGCTCTCTCTGTACCAAATTTCCCTAAAGATTGGAATGAGTCTATGTTGCGAAAGCAAGCTTCAAAGCATCCCTGGTGAGCACAGAAGTTACAGTAGTAAAGGAAGAAAGCCAAGGATGATACAAGAGGGAAGGGAGCCAAGAAGAGAGTGAGGCAAGAGAGAAAATACATAAAGAACTGTATTTGTAAGTGGGTGAGAAATTCTGATGAGGATACAGTCTGACTTTATGGTCAAGCACATTTCCCAGGGCTGGACAAATCAGTACCTCAGTGGGCAGCAGCAGGTCTGCACTTGCTTATAATTTGCAGCAATCTGTCTTGTACTTCCATCCTCTTGTTTTCTTCTCTCCTTTCATTTTCCCTGCTGGTCTTTAGCATGTTCTCCAGCAGTAATGCTGCAACAGGGTCTCTAATATGACTGAAGAGCTACTATGACCAAACTCACTGAGAAATTATTTTTAATGAGCAAAAGTGTTGTCCTAAAGCAGTGAGTTCCTTCTCCAACAGAAAAAAAAAGATCCTTATAGTGGAAATCCTGCAGTAAAAAACTCTTCAGATGAATTGCTTGTTAGAGGATAAAGCAGTTAGGTGAATAAAAGCCTGATTATGTACCTGCAGGTAGAATGTAATATGAATCAGAAGAAGTAAATTGATAATTTGGCTGCTACCTCTGACTGAGGGCTGTGCCTGAGCAGTTTTATCCAATACCTGCTTCTGAAAAAAGGAGAAGTATTACAAGAGGCAGATTATTCAAATGAGGATTTTGGTCTGCATTTGACTGCCTGCTCATTTGTCTTGAGCTAGGACCCTAACATGGGAAGGAGGCATTTCAAGCTGTTGGCTTCATGAGTTGGTCAGTTTGGACAGGGCACGTGATATCTCCAGTTGCTCTGAAACTCTGTGATGTTAATGTGACAGAATGACATGACATCTCTGCACAGGCTGGCAGCATGATGGCACTGCATTAGATAGATGTGGTAGGAGAGTGTTTTCACCCTTATTGTGAATATCATGTTCCCTTTGGTCAGATGGAGCTAATGCTCAAAAATGCTCACCACACTGCTGAGCTCCCAAAGCTTTCCCCTGGCTCCAGCTTTGAGAAGCTGCTGCCTTCCCTGAGCTGCCTGCTCTAATCACAGTCCCCAGGCAGCATTTATTTAGCTTGGAGTAAGCATTTGGTGTTAACCTCACAGAGACGTAAGTGCTGCTTACGTACCACTTCCATTTATTTATTCCTTTTTCTCATTACAGTTTTGCCCCATTTCCCCTGGGCTCTTGTGCTGCCTTTTTTTTTTTTTTTTCCTGTCCAAGTCTTTCCCTCCAAGCCAGCAGCCACGTAGAGAAAAGCAGGCACAAATATGAAAAGCTCACATATCCATGTGAAAAGCCATCATTTTATTTGGTATATGCCCACTGGATCATTGTAGATCATTCCAGATCAATGCTACTGAGAAAAAATCAAATCCTGGAATCTATTTCCAAACAGGGAAGTATTGTCTCTCCATTTGGCAGTACAGGGGTGTCCTTCACTTAAATGTATCCAAAAAGCCTGATTACTTCCCCGTGCTTCTGACCACTCTGCTTCCCACTGTTATCCTGGGTAATTCCCATCACTAACCTGCTAGAGCTCCCAAAATGGGAATGGTACTGCCACCTCTTTTAAATTACTAGTAAGCTGCTGTATGCAGCCTAGACTGTCAGCAAAACTTCTTTGTCCCAATTAGTTCATGAATGGCTCTGTTTCTAATCCAGTTGGATTTCTCTCCTCTTCTTGTTGAATATATTTGGACATTGCATTTACAGTGTAGGTTCTGTTTGGCTGCAGGGATAATGTCATCTCTCTGCTAAAGACAAAGTAGTAATTTTCCCCAATGCCTGGCACACACACAGCAGTCATCTTTTATGTTTTCCCCAGTGGTAATTGCTACCTTCTCTCTCGTCTGGGTTTTTTTCCCAGACAAACAGTATGAGGAGATGAGCTTTGAGCAAGCCTCTAAATGAAAGATGTCATTGCTTTCACCTGTAGTTTTGCAGAAAACCTCAGAAGTTTTAGCTGTTGTGGATCTACTTGTTACAGATCTCCCTGCTGCGTTATTATCAGATAGTGTGACTCTGCATGCCTACCTTATTTTTTTAACTTTGTAACTAAAGATAGCATAGCATTCACTTTATTAAGATAATTTAATGTAAATCTATGATGACAATGCTTTTTCTTTAAGATTTTCTGTCTGATGGTCTTAAATCACATTTTTACACATTAATAAATTGACTGTAATAACTTCCACTGGAGGAATATAAGACAAGAGATCAGTCTACAGATTGTGCTGCCTTATAACCTGTATATTATACAGGGAGTCAGTCCAGCTGAATCCTATCTGTTGACTTTGAGTTAAAATTTTTAGGGAGTTCACTTGTGTTGTGACAAAAGATACTCAGTGTGTTAAGAACCTAACATCTCAGTCAAAAGTCTCAAAATCTACATCTTAGTAAGCAAAGAGCACAGAAGAGGACAGGAAGAGTAATTTTTTTTT
Organism: Ploceus nigricollis; assembly: GCA_013399945.1. Taxonomy (NCBI): domain Eukaryota; kingdom Metazoa; phylum Chordata; class Aves; order Passeriformes; family Ploceidae; genus Ploceus; species Ploceus nigricollis. The sequence goes on along the minus strand of VXBC01001445.1, from coordinate 1,141,946 downwards.
TCACAGAATTTTTTTTATGAGTCTAACTGCCATTTTATCTGGATTGGAAGAATTTACAGCTTACCTTTACAGTTTTTGTGTCTGATGTGCTGTCTCCAATGTATAAAACAGAGATGCACAAGAAGTGTTATATCACCATCAAAGCACTCAAGCGTCAGCAAGGGCAAATATGCATCCTTTACCTTTTTGTTCTGAAAAAAAAAAAAAAAAACAAACCAAATTATTATCCAGTTATGTACTCAGTTTGCTTCCTTAGTCCTTCAAATTTCATCTGGACCAAAATTTGCACTTTAATGGCAATTAGAATGCTTTTTTGTTTGTTTGTTTGGGTTTTTGGTTGGTTGGTTGGTTTTTTTGTTTTGTTTTGTTTTTTTTTTAAGGGTGAAAAAAAGCCAGCTTCTTTTATAGCTAGCCAGAAAATAATGTGTGCAAATGTGGCTCATCGTGGTGTTATCACAAGTAAGTGCTGAGGTTTGATTGGGTAATGTTTTATATTTTCTCCTTTGTTCCAGTTTGGGTTTTAGTTACGTAGAGATAATGTAGCCAAACCTCTTCTTTCTGAACTATGAGTGTAAATCTAGGGCAAATAAGTAAAAAAAAAAATTAAAGAAACTTCTACCATACAAGAGTAATTACCCCCAGTGTTGCTGTGGCACAGTTGTTGTAAGCAGCAGTGGAAGTCTTTATTATAGAGTAAACAATATTGTCTGGGTTTGTTGCATATTTATAGATTTATAACATTATAACAGTCGAATAATTTGCCCCATTTCATGTTACATTTCCATCTTCTGGGACACTTGAGTACAGAAGCATCCCAGCACACTAATACTTTTGCATTTTCAAGTAGGGGACTGATTCAAGTTCACGTATTCCCTCTACACAGAAACCAGTCTGTGGAGATGTACCTGGAGGCTATTAGTTAGACTGAGTACCCAAAGTCTTGGCCTGGCACCCACTCCAGAGGGGGGCTAGGAGCAGAGCAGCTGTGGTTCGACTCCTTGGAACATCTGGATTTGTCTGGCACACTTACATAACCTCAGCCTTGCATCCTCTAATGGCAGACATCTTCAAGAACTGAAGTAATGACAATAATTTTCCCTAGGGGCTTAAGCAGGTCACGAATTTTTTCCAGCAATGAGCAGTAGGCAGTCTGAAGCGACAGACCTTGTCCCAGCATATTCTGATAAGAACTGCTTCTGAGAAGAGAGGTTGCAGTGCAGGAGCCAGGTGCTGTGGGGAACTGGTAGGGAACCAGGAAAAATACTTATAAGGGCAAAAACTGTTACATCTTGGCACTTGGGTAGAGGGTCTGTTAAGACAAGGAGAGCTGCTCAGCCCAGCAGCATTCCCCCCAGCTTTGCTTTCTACCTGAAAGCTTTGAGAAGTTGATGGAAGAGCAGTTCTGAGTTAGATCTTAGCAGTATCTAACAGGGAATTAGGCAAGGATGCTTGCAGAAAAAGGAGCAGGAGATGGGCTTTCATAATTGAAACAGAAAGATAAGGAAATATATAGACAACAAAAGAGTGGCAGAAAGGGAGCTCTGAGAATAGGCTTGGGAACCAGGGGCTCAAATTTGATTTCTTACATCTTGTTCTGTGGATAAGTCACATCACTCATCTGCCTGATTTTTCTATCTGCGTAATGGGGGACATATTACAGATCTGTTTACAGGGAGGCCTGAGAATTAATGGATGCTGATAAAATGCCTGGAAGATGAAAAATTCTGAGTATTACTACAGCAAACAGTAACCCCTTTGACTCATTTATGATCTTATTACCACCAAATGCCTCTTTGGCTTCCTGTCATTTTAACTAAGCCTCCTTCTGATCCTATTAACACCAGGGTTCCGCCAGCTAGTGTCAGTTGTCACAGCTCCATTGACTGCAATTATTTCTCTTGCACAACGTATTTCATCCAAAGCACTTCAAGTGTTTGAGAGATACTGGCCAATTAAGCACCACAACCTCTATGGGAGGTGCAGAGTCATACCACTTTTAGAGAAACTTAGAAAAGAAAGGTTAATCAACTTACCCAAGGTCAGGAAGAAAGCATAGCAGAGATAAGGAAATGCATCAGGAGTTGCACTCCTAATTCTGGACATCACCTTGGTCAGGTTTTGCTCTCTGTGTGTCAGGGTGGATCTGAAGCCACTGTTCCAAGCTCTGCCTTTTGCTTGGTTTTACTGGTATAAGATAGAGCAGGGACTTGCTTCCTTTTTACGCTCTCATACCCTTTCAGCTTTTACCATTCTCATTTTATTTGAGGTGTCATAGAAGAGAATTATGGAGACTACACATATAAAGGCCAATTCCTCAGCTGGTATAAATTAGAAGGATTTCCCAAAGGCAATGGGAATACAGACCTGAGGATCTGGTCCCCAGGGCTTATTTCTGACAGAGTATGGCTATAAGATACCTAGGGATTTTTCAGCCTCCAGTCACTTATGCACAGGCTTTCTGAAGCTGCAGGAAGCTAAACTGCCTACTGGTGATTGCTTTTTCAGTCTGTTGCAAGCCAGAACTTTATCAGCATATGTGCAAATGATTCTCAGTAAGCTGGTTGGTGCCCTTATGCCTGCTAAAATCCAAAATGGCTGCCTCAAATGGCGATACTTAGAATAGACCCAAGTGGAAATACTTCAAATATTTCACAGTAACTGCTGTTTCTAAGATGGGAATTATTTTTTTTCCCCTGTGTAGCGAGTGTTTGTGCAACTTCAGCATTTTATTCTGTAAATTTAGATCCTCTTTAAGGGAAACTAGTGACTGCTGTGATAGTGGAGTTTAATTTATAAATAGCCAGCAGACGAACATGAGGAGAGGCAATGAATAACTCACAGATGGAAGAGTTCGAGATCAGTTGTGACATAATGGCAGAGCAGCAGTGCAGAGCTGAGGAGCAGTGCTCAGCTGGGTCAGCACTCAAAGAGAATCCACAAGTGCAGTTCTTAATTACACACAAGCAATTTTAAGTCCAAGATCAACTTGTTGGTTAAAAAAAAAAAACAACCAAAACCCAGAATGACCAAAACTACCAGACCTCAGTCTTTAGAATTTGCAGTTTTGTTGCAGTGCTCATAGCAACCAGCTAGGAAATAATGTTATTAGGTTTTTTAGTTTTGAAAAGCTGCAAACAAGTTGAAAAGGAAAGCCTATCAGAGGTTAAAGAAACTAACTGTATTTTTAAGCTTAATTATTTATAATCTTAATTTCCTGAAGCAGTTTTAAATAGTGTTTTGTCTTTGGACACTGAGTTAAGCCTGGTTTATACCAATATTCCAAGTATTTCTTATTTAGGTAAAGAATAACTGAATGTGCTGTGTTTTCATACTTGGGAGGAAAACCAGTTTTATTTCTGTAAAGCCCATGAAGATACTTACATTGAAGTAAATAAAATAGATGTGCTTGTACACACATTTACTTAAATGCTGGCCAGTTTTGTGAGAAGCCAGGTCTAAGAATTCACAGGAGCACTGGGGGAAGGGCTGAGGTATGTGGAGAGGGAGGTGAGGGGAGGATAGGGCAGCTCAGAAACTTGGATTGTTTACCTGTGTACTTCCCTTCATTCATGTGTACTTCAGCCCCTTCACACATATGTACTTCAGCATTAAGAACTAATACTTTTATAAAACCCCCACTGCCTAAAACCAAGAACATTCTTTTTTCTTCATGGTAATGCTAAGGTTTAACATTACCTTGGGCTAGACTTTCCTGACCTTTTCACCAAACATACCTCAATATGAAAACAGTCAGGACTCCTACACCTCTGAAAAGAGATAAAGCTAGAAAAGCAGAAGGTTCCAACCTTCAACTCCAGCCTGGAAAAACTGCTTTTTTACTTCTCCTGTGTAGAAAACATGCTCCCTAGCAAAAGGAAAGGGAAATGCACACCTTTTAGGTCAGTAGCTACATATGAGCTATGTGTTGGGTCTTCAAGAGAACCTTTATCAGGCATATGCACCCTCTTGGAAATTTCTATCACTTATGCTCTCCCATTCTATCTTAGGACAGATTTTTAAATATTGCTATGGGAAACAGAGGTCTTGATTGGTAGGAAAAGGGAAACTGGTGTTGTGCCAGAAACCTAACATAAGAGAAATCTGGAAGTTGTCCTATATGCTTGACAAATCCAAACACTCTCTTGGAAAATGCTGTCTGACTATTTGGAGGTGCTGACTCCTCAAGAAGGTAATGCTGTACCATGGAATAAGAAAAGTCCCTGTCCTCCAGAAAGTGGGCACAGGGTGGCTTCAGATGTTCCCCATTTACCCCCACTGAATGTGTAAAAGTGCCAGCATCCCTCTTAAGGGGTATGGAGCTAAAAGCAAATACACATTATAAAGTGCCAGAATACTTTATCGTTAGGTGTAAAACCTGTTTCTGTTGACAAGTGCAAGTAGTCTTTACTGTTCTCAGTTAACAGGACCCTAGGGACTTCCTGTTCATTGGAAGAATAAAAAAGCAGGAGAAAACATTTATCTTGTACATAAATGTTAATACTTTTTGCTGGAGCTTGCAGAATTTAGCACAGCCCTGCTACAGAACACTAAAAGACCATTTACTTTTACATGGCATTTTAGCAGTTTAAAAACTCTCCTTTTGCAACAGTATCTCAAAGTCTTAGAACCGCTTGGTCAATCTGAGTCTGTAGGAATACATTAAATGGATATGTGCTGTGTGAGTAGACTGGGTCCTATATCACAAGCCTGGTGGGGCTTGGAGAACACAAAAATAAGACTTACGTTTTGGACTAAATAAAGCCAGAGAAATATGACATCCTCTGCCTCCCCTTTTATAGTCAGTGCCTCAGGAGTTGAAGTCCCATATTCATTCCTGGAAATTCCCATATGGGACCTGACAATTTTCCCATCCTTGGGACTATGAGAGTCAAAATCTTGCTAGTATTGCAGTTATGGACTCATGCAAAGGTAATTCCCTAAAGGGGGATCCAAGATTGCTTCCAGAAAATACCACTTCTTCCCTTCTACCTTTTGGCAAAGGGAAAGGCACCAAGGCTTGGGTGGGTTGCCGAGGGCTGCTGCCAGTTGAAGAGGGCTGCTGTCTTCAAATTACTGGCCTCCACTACCTCTTTTTAAGAAACAGAAGGATGCACCCCCAACAGTATTTCTGTATGATCATAGGCTATACAGTTCAGGGTTTTTTTCCTGGCAAGGTCCTGCTAGAAAGGCTATAGCTGAGGGAGGACCCTTTTCCTTCTCCTAAAAGAGTTATTTTCATCCTTGGTACTCCTGTATATCTATCTATGCTTCAGGATGTCTCTCTAGATCCTTGCACAGACAGCTTATAGTGATTGCTGCTGTGATGGCCTCTCCAAAATGGTTGTCTCTTGCATGACCGTCTGCGCAGCAGGGGTTTCCTGGTCATGGGTTGTCCCCTGGTAGATAGGAGTATCCTGTCCATCTTGCTCCTGTTTCAAATGCTGTCATCAACATGTCATACTTTGACTCTGTGTCAAAGCTTTTGAAAAAATACACTGTATATAGAAGCAAGAGGATGTGAGGACATGGCAGGTGAGCATTATTTCAGATGAACTGGTGGGGTATACAGCAGAGGCACTCTCTTTAAGAGTCACTCTCAGAGGAAATCCCTGGATCCTCTCTGTTCAGGTAATATTTCTTTGGTCAGGAAGAGGCAATGCTGTTGGAACTGTGTGTCACCTGCCTGGTTCAGTGTCACTTCTGACATTTATGTAATACACAAATATAGTTCTCACAACCACTTTTTCCAGAACTAAAGAAATGTTAAAATGTGTAAAAGCCATTATGTTGTTATAATTTTTGATGACAGCATTAAGCAGTGTATTAAACCATTCTCTTTGGTGTACAATTCATACCTCTTAGCTTGAAAGTGCATTCCTTATTAAAATGCCTCAGATCCACATGTTGTGAAATAATACCCACTGAAACTCTCCCTCTTTATTTATGTATTTAAAAGAAGTTGGTAAGGGATTTAGGGAGACAGACGAATTTACTGTCTGGTAATAATGTAATATCATAAAAGGTTCAGTACTTATTATGAGAGTTATTTTCGAAGAGTTTTTTAGGCATTTCATTAAATTGGGTTTGAAATAAGCACTGTTTAAGATGGACTAAAAACTATCGGAATGTCCCCAGGAGAACATTGAGTTGGACAGTAGAGTTGGAGGATACTTTAGGAAAGATGGGGCTGTGAGATTTCCTTTTGCTTCCAGTTAAATCAGACAAGATTGACAGAACTAGTAATTTTGATTACCTCAATTTTAATGAATTGGAACAGTTTTAAAACTGATTGCAGAGGGTGCCAATCACTCTTTTCCTGAAACTCAGCTTCCTGTAAGGGTTCTCAGTTCAACAAACGAATACTGAGGTACCTAACACCAAGCAACAGTAACAAATCAGTCTGGCTGAACAGCTGCAGTGTTAATGTGGAAAGGGGTTAAATACTAGTCATCAGTTCTGTTGTCAAACTGGGAGGAACTGCAAGCCCCAGAGGAAAAAAAAGACAATATGACAAATGATCTGTGTTGGTGGATTTGCCAGAAGAGTTACTTGCAGAGTTTATATAAACAAGCTTAGATCTTGTGCCAGTGTGGGGCACAGGTAGCTAATTAGCTGTACTGGGGAAAAGCACCGTCTTTCTTAGTATAATTGCACCTGTAACTGAGAGTTTTTGCAAAAAACCTATTTTGTCTACCTTTGCAGAAGTAGGCAGGAGGTAAATAATTCACCCAACCAGAGCCATGCAGGGTTAACTTCTTGTTTGAGCACTTCCATGCACAGGCTCCAGCAATGCCCAAAGAGCTGCCTGCTCAGGGCATCATGGGTTTATTCCCTGAGTATTTTTGCCCTGCGTCATCTGGCTTTTATCAGGCATGTGTGCAGTACAGCAAATGGCTCAATACTTTTTTTCTTTTTTCCCCATTCTATTTTCTTCTTTAAAAATAATTTCTTTTTATTTAATTTAAAAATTTAACAAACTACGATTTTGGCCTCTAAAGGTCTAAACTTCTAGGATGTAGGTGACAGTCTCCCCATCCTGTTACCTTCTTTATTCTTCTTTCTTTTGCTTGCTGTTCATCTTTGGCACTGAAAATGCAATCCAAGTCACTGGTGCCCCAGTGGGCCTCTACTTGTTGATTAAAGTTGGATAAACTAGACAAATTCTGGTAGGAATGGAAGGCATTTATGATGACTACCTGGCATTTTTCTTTGCCCTTTTTTATGTACTTGTCACCGTATTTTCCCACATCAATCTCATAAAACATTCTTTTGCTCGTGCTTGAAATATTGATATTATCCTACAGCAAAGATAAAAGCACATCACAGAGCAATATGGCTTGGTGATAGAATTATCTGCAATACACAGAAATCTCTACTGATGTTTAGGGCTGGCGTGGTATTAAACACATTACTTTTGCTGACAGACATTTTCATTTCCTTGCATTATGCAGGTAGGGGAATTTGAAGGAAATCTAGTTTTCAGTTCTAGATTTGTTCAATAAAAAATGTAAAACAGAAATGCCGATGGATATGGTAACATCTCTTTAAATCAAAAGGAGCCTACTGAAACTTTAAATAAGTTTTAGAGAAGGCTATATGTTTTTATGTGTGTGTATATATATTTGTATATCTGTATTTACAAACCTATCTATCTCTATATAAATATTTATATAAGTTGTTCCCTATTTAACAAATCTGAAAGGACTGGGGACAATCCAAAGTAAAGGAGTTAAAAATTAGTGTAAATAGACCTTGTGATCCTTTGGCTATGGTGTTTGTATTACAATGTTTGGTAACATCTTTACTCATTATTTCCCCTATATGCCTTTCACCCATTCTGTGCACAGAAGAAAAAGGAGCTTCTGGCACTTGGGATCTGTTCTCAAATTGATGGCCTTGTACACAGGATGCCACTTTGATTTTTCTCAAGCTGAATGTGTAGTGAATGAAGAAAAAGATTCTTACAAGGGAGGGATACCTCTTTAGCAAAGCATTGATTAAGGGACATCTCATTCTTCTATCCCTCTTTCTTCTCCAGAGTCATAGTATGATGCTGGGGAAGTTAGTAAGATAATTTTTTCTTCAGGTCACCTCTGAATTATGCATTTCTTGTGTTCTTGTCCCTTACTTGAGATCTAGAGGTTGGATGGAAACAGTATGGAGCCCTTAAAAGCAGGAATGAAGTCAGCACTAGCTATGCTTCAAATATGTAAGGTTCCATAAGGTGCTAAGCACCTTATGGGTGTGCAGAATTTGCAATCTGAGACTGCGCATTCAATACTACTGGACATTTGGATTCAATTTCCCTGTTCCTGAACTCAGCATTTGGAAAATGAGCTTATCACCTGAGAAAGGTGATAAGTAATTAGTTTTTGCAAAACAGTCCAGTGCTTTGCTGAGTGGCACCACAGAAAAGCCCATGTGGAAATAAATTACTCTTCAGAGCAGGATTAGTAATGTGTGGAAGGGCCACAAATGGAGCAATGAAGAAAAAACATAGGATCAAGTAATGGCACCTTCAACAGGCATTATTCTTCTTGTGCAAGGCGTGAAGGAAAGGTCATGTCAAAAAACAGTAGCATGTGATCATGTCATTAGAGGCTGTGTAGAAACACACAGAGACACCCCCGCCCCCATCAGTGGTGTGTTTTGTCCCTCACTGCCTCAGCTTGGCTCTCCTTTAAGTTGGAGTATTTAATGCTTCCTTTCTATGTACACTCTGGCAGTAAATTCCTTTGGAATAGTTTGATACCATACATTTTACAAATGTAAAATATTCTTGTGTAGTAAACAATTTCTTTGTATAGCTGTGGATTTTGGAACAGGATTTTTTGTATGTTTTCAGGGTTATGCATTTGATGTAGAATAAAACCAAGTGTTCTGCTGCTGTGCTGAATAGGCCCAGAGCTGCTCAGAGTGTGCTTGGCATTTTTGTACAACACTTGCAGTGGGGAGATCGGGTCTTCTGCAGCAGCTTTGGACCAGGAGAATGGAGTCTCCTCTCCTGCTACATAGCTGGGTATTTTGCATGAGTCTGACATGAATTATTAACTGGCAGACCCTAATTTTCCTGTACTGATGAGGGATTTACAAAAATTTTGAAAACTTGGCTGAATATAAGGAAATATTTGTTTATGCCAGTGTTTGCGACTGCAATGAAATTTGTTAATAGGCTGAATTAGCAAGCATACAGAAAATGAGATGTCAGTGGTATTACATAATCTTGTTTGGCCATTTCCCCAGGACAAATAGAGTTTTACCTAAATGTCTGGCACAACTGACCAAAAAAAATCCTGCTGATTGCATATCTTTCTTAGCAGTAGGCCTTCTCGTGGCTAGCAGGCTGCAAATTGTATTTAGTATGTGACTTACTGTAAATGTGTACCCCTTGCTTTGAGGGCATCATGGAGGTGAATTATATGTGGGCTGCTGGGATCACACTGGGCAGGGGTTCTTGTATCTGCTTTTGCAAGGGAACTGCTGAGGTTAAGCTACTTAGTTTTCTGTAATTTAGTCTGACCGGCTGGATATGACCTCAACTTTTCTCTCAGGTCTAAGCACTGACGGAAAAGCACCTCAACATTTTATGCTCATCAGAAGGTCAGGCATATTTGATCTGGTTAATTACTAGAAGATGAGAAAATAAATTTCTTTTTCGCAGCTCCTTTTAGAGCTGAATTACCAAAATAAGGCCTGTTATCTTCTATTGGTATTGGTATTGTCTAACTATTTCCAGCTAGACTGCAACCTCCTGTCTTTTGAAGTTTGTGGGAGAAACAGTTATTTTTCTCAAGAAGCACTGAACCATCCTATCCAAAAGGAACAAGCCAGGTTATCTCCTGCTATCCCCTTCAATGTGTCAGCCATTAAACTATACATGAATATCTACATAAAAACAAACCCTGCAAGCAAAGGCTGACCCTGGGCAGTGGAGTTACTTTACCTTTTACATTACTGCTTGATCTTCGTAGCGTTCAGGTCCGTGCTATCGAGCGTGTTTCTTTGCGTGGCCATTTACATCAAGTGCAGGGCTTCAGGCAGCAGTGCAGGGCATCATACGTGGCTGTAAGTAGTGCAAAGCCTCTGTGCACATACATCATTTTCAAGGCAGCAGGAAGGCTCATTCTTTTTGCCAGGCTTTAGCTGTGGGAGCTTGGATGAGCCTTCCTCCTCAGAGCTCCTGTTAGCCTGCTGCACAGGGAATATTCAGCACTCAATGCAGCCATTCTGCAGCTGCCTGGCAGAACACCAAGCTTGCAAGAGGGCACAAGAGAAAGCATAACCCTGTTTAAAACTACTCAAACTCATCAGGAGATTCTGGTATTGCAGAAGAGGAGAGGTAACACTGCTTCATAGTTCATCCTTATGCAAATAAGGTGCCAGCCAGCAATAATAAAAAGGAACTTTCCTGAAATTGAGAAATGCTGTAAGCAGCAAGGTAAAGAAATGGGCTTATGCATGTGCTACTCTTGCTCCTAGTCCCAGTGCAGCCCGTGAAACAGGGAGACAAGGAAGGAAGACAGAAAAGGGAAAGAGGCAAGTGGTCACAGGAGAAGAGAGACCAACGAAATAAGTCAGATTTCTGTGAAGATGATTAGTTTTAGGAAAGCTGAGGCAAGGCAAGGAAGAACAATGTTGCATACCCGAGTTTTACCTAGGTGAAGTGGCCAGCAACTAGCACTGGGGCCACAAAACAACTCCACTTTAGTGTTTCATTTTCTCAAGGCAACTAAATGCATATTTAAATGATCACAGCAATTAACCACTGCTCCAGTGTAGTAATGTTCTGTTACATCTGCACAGCAAACACCTGGGTAAGCCTCTGCAGAACAGAGATTTTGAAATGCTCACTGATCAAGAATTCTGTTGCTTTTAAAAATGTGAGATGCTTTTTATTGCTGGTGCATAATTTAATTTGAGGCCACTGGTGGCTGATGTGTATCTTAAAATCTGAGCTCCTGCAGGCATATAGTGTCATTGTATCTGCTCATTTAATTTTTATGAAATAAATTTTTTTATTTACTACAGATGAAAGCATGAAAACAGCCCCCCACTCCCCAGTTTTCCTCTCCCTTTACCCACATACAAAAAAGAAAAGGCAAATAAACGGAACAGTATGATATTAAAACAAAAAAAAAAAAATTAAAAATCCCTCTTGTTGCACCTGAGGGGCCAGCTCTGAGCTTTAGACTTCAAAGGATGGTAGTTTTACTAGTCTGAGCTTCTGGATTCTGCCTGGAATGGAAAGGCCCACATTCCTTCTTGGGAAAGAGCAGACTGTGGCAGATGGTGAAATAGTAAAATTACTTCTGTAAGACTTCATTTTTCCAGCGTAGGTGTCTCTTGATTTGGGTGTTGGAAGGAGGCTGAGAATGGGGCAGGTTGCAGTGGAGTCCCATGCATGAGTAGCTTGCAGAGGGCTCCTTTGCAGCATATCCAAGGTTACCCTTCTGTGATGTCAGGTGTCCTAAATTCGGTGTCTGACTCTGCTCTTATGTGTTAGGTTATAGCATTCCTGTAGGTTATATGTGTTTTCTGTGTTCTTGTGATGTACCTGTAATGCAATGAGTTGAAGAATAAGTTTTCTGTTTAAATGCCATTGCATTTTGGCACCACGCATCTCAGTTGACAGTGGTGCAGGATACTGTAATGCATTAACACAGTTCTGCTCCTACTGCTGCAAATTAGCATCATTTTGCAGCATGTTTTGTTGAACAAGCTATAGGATGTGATCATTTCTTTGAGCCTTATATTTGGCTGCAGAACCAAATGGGATGCCTCTCCTGACATCGTTCTGGTAAGACCAGAAATACAATCAGAGCTTTTTAACTGAGAGCATAAAGAAATGAGCCAGACTGAGGAGATAGGAGTGACCTTTGGGATGATAAAGTGACCACGGTTGGTTGTACTAAAAGGGAAGTAGCTGGTTCATTAAGGCCACCAAGCACAGTTCTCGGCAGTTCTTCCTAATTCTCCAGTTTGTGCACTAACCAGTGCTGTCTGCCCTCATCTACTGTCACAAAGCTCCCATAAAGACTGACCATTGACCACCCATCCTTCTCGGTGTGCTGTATCTACCAGTCATATCTAGATGTGCGCCAGTGTGGAAGTTTGAGCTGTTCCCACTCATGCCTTTTAAATGAGATTGTCCTGTCTGCCCTGTCTGTGCCAGGACTAGTGTTTTGCCTCAGCACTGCCTTTTCAATGGTGGTGCTGCAGTCACTGGGTTCAGAGTTCTTGGGGGTTAGTCACTGCTCACGTTCATGCTAACAGAAAAGAACCAAAGCAAGAAATATGCTCCAAATGCATTAAAAAAAAATAAAAAGAGGGAGCATGTATGTTCTGTCACAGAAAGGCCTTTTAGGTTTGCTCACGCTCTTGTCAGAAGAGTTTTTAACTTTGTACTTACCCATGTGTTTATCCTTTTTTCTGGCTTCCATGGGCAAAGGTGTACCCTTGCACTATTGGCATATGATACCCCAGAAGAACACTGAAAGCTCTCTGGGTCCCTACAGCTGGCTGGCCCTTGGAATGGTGAAAATGGTGAAAGTGGTCTGAGAGAGTGTGCCTTTTTTAATTGAAAAGAAAAAGAAAAAAGAGCAATCTATTTTAGATATGGGAGAGAAAAACATTTGGAAAGCTTTTCACTTCACAAGGCTCTTCTGTGACATTTAGGCACTAGTTAAAATTTATACTAGTTAAAAAAGAATTTGGCACCTTCCCACCTCACTTATCAGGCTTGCAAGAGAAAAAGCAACTAAAAAGACAAGATTACTTGATATGTTGCTTTGTTTTGTTCAAATGAAGTGTTGTGCCTGTTGATGTTGGCTGGGTTCTATTAAAGCCCACAAAGGGCCTTGACAGAGGAGTCATATTCAGTCAGGTTCAGGGCTTGCTTTCTAATGAGGAAGGATAATTATCGTGCCAATCTCTGATCGCTTTTTACAAGGCACATTTAATCTGAGGGAAGATAAGAGCATCTTTTGTCTCATACGGACTTGAGAGCAGGGCTAGCAGGTGTAACAGAGTAATTACCTGGAAGGATTTGTTCATTATTTCCCAGAAAGAGGAGAAAGTCTTTGTGTCACTGTCACTCCCGTCTTCCCTGCTCTTGAGTTCAACTTGGGCAGTTTGATCATGGTGGCCCCACTTCTCTAACACTTTTACTCAAAAACACTCTTGACAAGCATTTATTACTGGATTTGACAGCCAAACAGTCTCTGCCCCTTTCCCTTAGAAAATTTGCAGTGTGTTTTGATGGGAAGCTGATAATGTGCAGTGTTCTCTAAGGCCCCTGCTCCCTTGGCTACAGAGCTGTATGGCCATGGCTGTGTGCTTGCATACATTTATGAACATTATTAATAATCTCCATAGGTGTGCATGCTACCTCTCTGGGTTCATATCATAAGGGTGTCTTTTCTTTGAAAACACTCAGGTGCCCATTCCAGGGGAGTACATAATGAGTATATACTCTGTGAGATGTTTACTTCTATATAACTCAGTGCACTCATGTTTACAAATTTATGGCTTTTGATTATATGGGATCTCTAAGACTACAGGGCCAACTGTAACTTTGAGAACTGTCTTGAGAATTCTTTTGTGTCTTTTTCTTAGTTATAACACAAATTCCTGGTTTTGCCTGCTTCTTTGTAACATAGATTATCTTCCTGATTGTGTTTACCAGTTGGTCCCACAGTCAACACCAAAGAGCTTGACTAGTTTGGGAATAAATGGGTCTGGATAGGACTGTATAAATTGATTTTGCCTCAGGGAAAAAGACAAACAGAACTAGATTGTGAAATATCGCAATTTTAGGGAACTGAACCTTTCTTTTAGGACAAGATTTTTGGATTCTCAAGCAACTTGGTCAGATACAGAAGGTTGGAAACAGCTCCAGCAAGTGTTTAAAGTGTAATTTCAGTGAGGTTTAATTTATTTTGTCTTTCACTTTGCATTCAGTTCTTTTATAACATCTCAGTGATTTTTGTTTCCAGCATGACACAGGTTTCTGCAGTGGGGGATCACTTTAAATGTGAAGACAACTGGTGGGACAGTTGTGCTTTAGATGCTGGGGAAGTGGGTTTTGCATGGAAAAGTTCGCAGGATTCACTTGTTGGCTTTAGCTATGAGCATTGCCAACTCATTGCAGCAAAAGGAGAGTACAAATCTCACAAACTTGCCATTTTATACCTGCAGCTTATCACTATGTTGCTTTATAGATGGCTCAAGATGTTGTTCTTGTGTACTATTAGGTCAAGACCAGTATATCTTGATCTCATTGGAATCTGAAGGCAGGAACTGAAAAGGCAATTTTTCTTGGATTGTAGCAAGGTCTAGCAATGTGAAAGAGAAACACTTTAACCTCTTTTGATTCATTCACACCGTCCCCTGCAGCATAAATTTCTCTAAACAAAGGATGAAACACTAAAATTGCACTATTGGCTCTAAGGGGAAAAAGCTGTGAGTAAATGTGAACAATCCAAATCCCAATGTCCAGCTGCTGAAACAACTGTTAAAACAGGTGCATCTAATTTTAGCTTTCAAAACAGCTGGGCAAAGTGTTGGCTGTGTTTCAGTATCTTTTGCTTAAAGAGAAGGCAGGTGGCATTCTCTGAACAAGCTGCTATTGAATTAGAGAGACCTGTTAATATTAGTGAGTCAACTTAATTCTCTCAACCTGCTAACAAGAGCAGTTTGGAAGGGGTTGGAGAAGAGTGACGGGGTACCTTGAATAAACCAAAAGAGAAAGGGATTGCAGTGTGTGTGTTCTAGCAACAGCAGTTTAATCAGTTTAGGAGCATCTGTGCTACCCATCACTTTGCTGGCTGTGTTAGAATTTCCTTTGCCTGGGTGACCTGAGGCATGTATGTGCTAGCTGTATTTTTTGAATGAAAGCATACTCCACTGAAGTATAGATTACACGTGAACATGAATAGATTGGCAAGTGTGTGTGAGAGAACGTTAAAAAAGCCAACAACAACCCTGCTCTGAGTAATTTGGGATTTTTGTTGCAAAATCAAGCATTCAAAATTGAGGCAAGCTGAAAATCTATGTAACAATTTCCCCTTCTGTATTTCTTTCAGTCTTTTAATCATATCAGGATCACATTCTTGTAGACTCCCTATTTGTTTGTGAGCCAGAAAGAATCATTAAGTGAAACATATTTGCATAGATAGAAAATTCTGTAGTTTGTGAAACCTCTGTTTTAGTTGATAAAAAATTTTCTGAATGATAAAGAGGAAAGTGGAGTTTTGTAATTAAAGAATCCAATGCTCCACTTGTTTCCCTAGCTCAGCAGCAGCGTTCTAGAGTGATACATTCTTCCTAAACAGCAATGAGTATGTTACAGACGTGAGGGCAGAAATAATGGATTGTTATCAGTGTCTACTTTTACATTGGTTTCTTTATGTCCCTGGGAGCAACAGCTGGGAAAGCTGGTCACTATAGGAAGTGGACTGTGAATCCCTCTCAGAAATAAAAACTAGTTGGAAAGAAGTAGGGGGAAGGAAGAAGATATTTTAAGAATGAGGCATTTTGTCATGTTCTTTAGCAGCATCTGATTGTGCCAAGGAAGGTATAGCTCCTCCAGATGTCAGCTATTTAGAGACACACGCCAGAAGTTCTGTGGACAACAAATGACTGAATCCCACCAGGATGCTTTTCTTGGCAAGAGAAGAAATGGGAGTGAGTGGGTGAGCCTGTGTGTGTTACTGTGCAGAGTGGGATGGGCCATTACAAATATGGGAGATAAGGAGAAAAATGAAGATGGATGGAGGTAAAAATACCTGCTAAATGCCAGCTGTCCCATTTGGATGGAGTGGGATTTTTGCCTGGTTGTCTCAGTGCTTTGTCTAGTGTGATTTTAACCCTATTTTACCATGATCTATGTAACCTAAGCTATGATAAGCTCTATATAAACATCTGGATGTGTATTATTTTCAGCCTGTAACTAGTGGCCTGAGAAAACCCAATAATGAGAGTGATTTGCTGCAATACAGCTTGCTGGGGAAAAAAAACCCCAACAAACCAAACACAAATTATTAGATCATCCTGTGTTGAAAGCAGAAGTTTTTTATAGCTTTATTTCTTTAGATGAAAATTTTGTTAAAAGTATTTTAAAGCTCAGCAGTCTTTCTGGGGATGGGTCAAAGGGTTTCAAAGAACCCACAAATAATTCGACAGCTTGGGGCTTCCCTCAGAGGCCACCCATTTCCCTGACAGAAGTTGGAAATATGCTGTTCTATTCTACTGGTTTTGAAATTTACACTTGTATAGTATTTTCTTCTTTCCTCAAACTTCATTAGATAATTGATTTCTCTTTTCAGTGCAAGCTTTGTTCAGTGTTTGGCTCTGATACAGAAGCAATGTTTGCAGTGGGGAAGAGCGACATCCTACCTTTGGGGTCTAGCTGGTCTAGGTCCCGTTGCCAGTGCTAGATTAAATCTCCCATTTCTGGTGGAGAATAATGCTTGATCAAAGGGGAATAGAATTACTCACCTTTGAAAGATTCCTTCTGGACCATTCTGTACAAGTGTGGAAATATAGTGTTATTTCAGTCTGTTCTTATGGGGAAATCATGCTTCTACAATCACTCTGTTTGGCCATCATCCCTTTGGTTGCCTGGCCAGCAGCCACCATATTTGACAGGAGCATTAAAGCCCCAGGGATACTGAATTCCTCCTAAACCTACTCCTCATCCCTGCTGAGGTGTAAGGGCTGGCCCACCAGCTGGTAGGTTGCAACTCTGAACCTGCATCCACACAGCCTACCTCTTCCTCGGCCAAAGCAAGACATGAGAAGGAAAAGAAATGAAAGGTGTTACAGTGGGGTAAGGAAATATGACAAAAATAGGAGTACATCAGAGAAGGGAGTGTGCGAGAATGCAGGGGGAACCAAAGGTCATGTGGTGACATTCTGGTGAATAGGGGACACACAACACAGCAAAGAGGAATCATAAAGCCTCATTTCCTAATCAGTAATTTCTGTAGTTCTGCTGCTTGTAGAACAAACATTTTTTCAGGTAGGCAGGAATATCAGATGCCCTTGTTTTATCTGCCTGCTGTTACATTTCTGGTGATAGCACCTAGTGTAGGGGCTGGTAGTGGGTAAGTAGTGTCTCAGTGCAAGAAAAATGTGTTGTACAGAGCACCTGTATATCTGCTTGTTCTGTTGATCACATACTGCTTTCTGTCTCTTCAGGGGTTTTTTTGGTAGCTTGGGCTGTCACAAAATAGCTACCTTTAGATTTCTGTGCAGGAGGAGATCAGAATGCAGAGATAAAGACAGCAACAAAATGATTCACAGTTAGTCATCCTGAAGACCACTCGCATTTCTTGCACCCTCATATACCCACCATACTTCTGCCAGTATCCTGGACGAGTCAGTGGCAGACTGTGTGTTGCCATTTGAGTGCTCACTTTAGGTGACTAATAAAAAGGCGAGGGGGTGAAACGTGGCATCTAATTAAAACTATGCAGACCTAATTATAACTTAAGGGATTACTTAAGGGATATATTGCTCCAGGGTGCAGATGGCTTTTGTATGACCAATTCAAAATTCAGATGGAAGAAATAAAGAAGTGTGGTTCTTCAAGTGAGTTCCCTCTACAGGTTATGCCAGGCATTTTGCTTTTTGTTTTGTTTTGTTTTGTTTTGTTTCTTCTGTAGCTATCCTGGGCTGATGGTCTGGGGAGGAGATAAAGAGGCTACAGAGAAGAGTGCAGAGCAGAAACGTGTGTGCTCTTGTGCATGCACATGTGTTTGCATGCATCTAAGTGTAACCCCTGCATTGCTGTTTTTTAGTTTTTTCCTTGGCACTTTACAATGAGTAGCTGGATTTTTTGTTGGCTCTATCCAATAGATAGTACATCCATGTTGGTAGCAGTTCATGCCTTATCTGTTGTATACAGTCTATCATTGAGGAAGTTTACTACTCCTTCCCTTTGTTTCCATGTCCCAATTTTCATGGCTGCCTGGTGCTACCTGGTAACTGTACTTGCTCTGGTGGTGTTTGCAGCTCCAGTGGGATTTTGTTGCTGTGAGGTGCTTTCCCTCCCATTTTGCTCAAAGACTAGGGTGCTGGGCAAAGGGAAGTGTTCAGTTTGAGGAAGTTGGCTTTTTGCATCCATGTGAATACTATGAACACTCTTTGAATTACATGTGAGTTGGAGGATATGACAAGTCAAGGAAACTGCTGGTGCCTCAGAAGACCTGCAGTTCTGGGGATGCTTGTGTAGGTGGAGTTTGAGACCCTGGGGAATGACAGGAGCGGGAGGTGCTTCACAAGGAGAGAGATGTTTTTAAAGCAGTTTGTGCTCCTTATTCTCACTACCGTGCTTTTGTTGAACCTCTTTGCTGGAGACCAAGTATCCCAGTAAGGTCCCTGATCAGTTGCTGCAAATGAACCTAGATTATATTCTGCTTCCTTCTGTTTGATTAGTTTGTGTGAGTGCATTGCGTGCATTGAAGCCAGGGGCTGTCCTTGGAAGTATTACACATATCAGCAGGGAACAGGTAGTTGATGCTGTATAACTACTCATCTCAGCATAATACTGCAGTGACCTAAGCTGCACTTTCTGAAAGATGCAAAACCTTTTAAAAATCTCAGTGCAAAAGGCCTAGGAGCCTGTGGACCAGGGCTTAGTGGTATTTTCCATGTTACAAAATATATAATTGGGAGTAGCTAGCAAGGTGCTAATATGAGCTCTCCTTCTGTACAAGAGGGGCAAACACATTACAAGAAATGTAAACAGGAGTATCATCAATAAGATACCTGAAATAATTGTTCTTATGTATGCAGTGCTCATAAGACTTTATCTGAAGGACTGCAGCCAGTCTGGGACATTGCACTTCAAGAAAAATGTAGATACTTTGAAAAAGTCTTTAGGAAAGCAGCAATAATGAGCAGAGTCTAAACTCTACAGATTTCTAAGGAACAACAAAGCAAATGTCCTTGTCTAGGGAGGAGGGACATAGCAGAAGTCTTCAAATATGTAAATAGTATCCATAAAGAGGAAGAAAATAATCTTTCTTGTGTGATAGAGAAGAAGTAACACCTCAATATTTCAACTGAAAATGTGTGTGCATCTGTATGTTGGGGAATTACAGATTGCTAGGAAGGGAACATACAGGACACTAGTAAATCAGACCAGTTTTGAACTTTAAACCAAAACTTTACTGAACTCATTGAGTAGCAACACACTTTATGCTAGTGGTTAATTCTCAAATATTATCATTAATTATTGCTTTATTTACAAAACTACAGAGCTGTTATTCTTTAACATTTATGTCCTAAATTAACTGTGCCTATACAGTGCCACAGAGCTGATTCTCTACACTTAGCACTGACAGCTACAGTTCTTGGTCACTTTAGCTGCAGAAGAAGTGAGAAATAGAGAAGGATGAGAGAAGCTGGAAGTGATGCTGGCTTGTCACCTTCCATATCCAATTACCCTTTATGTGCATGATTCTTTAATGCTATTTTGATCTCCCAAAAATGGGATCTTCAACTGCCAACAGTGCTGCTTCTCTTTTTCTTTTTTCCCCAGACATGTTTCCTTTGTGTTAGCAGGGGGCTTGTCTGTTTGCATCCCTTGTGCTTATCTTGTCCTTTGTTGCAACTTTTTGTTGCCTGGATCCCTCCTATGAGCAAATAACTATATCTTCTTTGCCTGTTTGATGGTCATGTTGCTCACATACTTAGTGAGATGCTTATATATACCATCAGAGTGTTGCAATATATTATATACTGCTGTTAGTTACAATATTTTAGTATGTTTATGTCTGTGCAGAAGGAAAGCTAAGATCAATTATATCCTGATTAATGCATTTGTAATTCATAGGTGTCACACGTGACTTCTTTGATTATGGCAGATTTGTGAGAAGGAGGAAAAAAAATATTGATAAAGCTGAACACTGGTATATATTGCTTCCAGAGAATTGATTCTTCATCATTACACTTTGGACATCACCAAGAGTGTTGTAGGCAAAGTTTATACTGCATTGGTGGAGACAGGGAAAATATTGCCTCTTAAGGTACCTGTTTGTCTAGTTTATAATGAGCCTAGTTACTTGGAGGGGAAAAGTTCATTTCCACTGTGGCTGAGAGCAATTGGATTGTATACTGTGTACTACCCTGTGCAGGTCACGTAGCACAGGCACCACATGTAAAAACAGCTGTCCCCTTTGGGCACAGAGAAGGCCATCTAACAGCTTCCTGTTTGTTACACCTTAGCCAGAAGTAATTTGACACAGACCATGCAGGATGGGCTCTTTCAGGGTTAAAAGCAGAAGAGTTGTTCCCCACAGCGTCTTCTTTTGTCCTTCAAATTTTGAGCTTCAGCTGCTCTGACCTTCTTTTTCTTTTCATCTCCTGCACTCTGACAAGGTATACATCTTAGGAAATTACACCTACCAGCAGCTCCCACGCAAGGAGGCTTGGCCGCTGGAATCAGTTCGCTCTTCGTCGGGTGGTGAGACACTCATGTCATTGAAAGGTTTTCCCCCTAGATCCTTCTTTGCTTTTAATTCCTTTTTTGGTTTTTTTTTTTTGGTGGCTGGATGACCACAGCAAATAGCAGTCACCTGGAAGTTATTGCTGTGAGTTGTACAGGTGATTACAGGCAAAAGGTAGGCAAAGATGATAGATGGAAGAGAGAAGAGAAGCAGAGGGGAGCCTGTGCACAGTGTGTATTAGAGAACTCGCTTTTCATTAGTACAGAAGTCAGTTCAAAGGAGCAACAGTTTTTCCAGCTTTTCCTTTCTGTGTCAGACAAGATTTCTTTGAGTGCAAAAGGAAAAATAAGTCTTCTTTCTGCTTTCATGGGTAAAATTAAAATAGTTCCCTATTTATCTCAGCAGGTATTTTAGCTCCATCTATTCTCTGTGTCTTTCTACTTCAGCCTTTCAGGTTCTATTTAAATTTTAGAAGTCAGAACTCTTAAAAATAATTTCCCAGCTTAGTGTTCCACACTAAGAATTTGTGACATAGATGTTAGTTCTGCAGTGCTAGTATTTGCCCTAGTGTGTAAGGCAATGCTTGCAGACCTTCCAGATCTAAATCTAGATCTGCAGAATAGATACAGACAGAATTCCAGTAGGCAACATCTGTGATCTGCTGGTGCATCTAACCTCTTGCTGCTGTGAGAGTCACTGAAGGCAAGGGATAACAGCAGTGTGTTATCCCAGGCAGGGCTCACACCTAGGCTGGAAACAGGCTGTTCCCCTTCACCTTAGACTTGCCAACGCTGATTCCGAACATAAGAAGAAGATACACATATCCTTTGGTTTCCAGAAACATAGTAGCCACATGCATCCATAGTATCAGTTGCTAGGAGTTAGGCTAGAGATTAATTTTGCTCAACATAAAATCAGGCTAATCACAGATCTGTAAGAGGGGGCTGTTATGAATAATGGAAATCAGTTCTACAGGTCACTACCATTTTATACTGATATACTTAGTGAAACTTAGGTAGTAGAAGTGTGAATTCTGTGAAAGAAACATCAGAAAATTAAACTGTTGTGCTCTTTTTCTTCATTGGTGATTCAATAATTATCTAAGGTCAAGCAGTGGGCAACTCTGATTTTTTCAAACTCAGCTAGTCTTTTAGTTTCTAGAATCTTTCTGAGCCTGAAAAAACCTTTGATAAAAAGTCACATTGCTGAAAGGGATACAAGAAGTCCAAGCGAGCTCTGTTTCTCTGCCTGATAAGCTTTGAGCAGCTGCCATTGAGCCCAGCTTCTACTGAGAGTAAGAGATAGACGCAGTTCCAACCTTCCTGGAGGAAAAGCTCTGCAGCCACAGAAGATCGGTTTTCTCTTGTGAGATGAGAGTCTGCCTGTCAGCACACAGCTGAAGGGCAGACTAGAGCCTGCTTAGCCCACTTTGATAAAGTACTCCAGAGGCAGGGACTAAAGTGTAGGTGAGACAGAAGGGGAGAGGGTTAGTACTTGAATAACAGAACCTCCTTATGATGACTGAAATAAAATAAACTTGAGCATCCTTTATTTAACACAAATCCCATTCATAATTGCTGATCTGGTAGAGGTCTGAGGTGTGAGAAAGATTTTGTCCTAATTTTTGAGGCAGCTTTTGGAGAGAGGATGCTTGCTAGTGTTTAGTGCAGGTAGTCAGGGGTATCTCTGCAGCACATTCTGTGAAGGAGAAGTCCCAGGGATGAGGGAGTAAAGAACTCCCATGCTCGGGCCTGAAAGCATGGACCAGACACTCCTGTGTCAAGGCACTATTGCAGTGCCTTCCATTCTCATAGGTTCGCAGACTAGCAGACTTTGGCCAAAAAAAGGTACTGTTTGCTCATAAAGCCGTTCTGACATATGTTGGCTCATGCCTTTCCAGGAAGTCTGTAATCTCTCCAGGGAAGGGACTCTCAGCTTGTGTTAGTTTGCATAGTGCTGAGTACAGTGGATCATCCTTTACACATTATCCAGCAAACAGGCAATTTTAACATGTTATTGTCAGTTTGCATTAGCAAATCCTGACATTGCCTCTTTCCCAATTATAGTTGATTAATGCTTATAAAAAAGAGTTGTTGCTGTATTTGTGTGCCCATGCACTTGTTCTTGCTTGTTTCCACCAACACAGGACTCTCAGTATGTCAGAAAGTCTGAACTTTACAAGATTTTTGGCCCTTAAATTGGGGCCAGTTGATATTGATAGAACTGAATTTGTGTCTCAGTGGTTACCATCGCTTTTGGCTAACTTACTGCTAGCCCAGACTAACTGGTTGTAATCAACTTGCATTTTTCTTCTCACAAATGAACACCAAGGGTCAGATTTCCCTTCACTGATGTCAGTCTACTAGCTCTGTTGAGTTTATTCACCCTGACATAAATGAGAACAAAACTAGGCTCTAAAGCTTCTATATTAGTTGCTTTTGGCAATCTGTGGTCCCTTGGAGCTGAGCAGAAAAGAGAATACCTGGCCTTTGTTACTGGTAACATGTAAGGAATATGCCTCAACTTTTGTGGGTAACTGGACTTACTGGTTTTTAAAGGAAAGCACAGAAGCCCTAAGAAAAGGTTGCTCTTTTTTTTTTTTTTTTTTCCAGATACAGGATAAAACTGAGAACTACTGAGAGACTGCAGCAACTTGGTTATATGCAAAAAAGGTACTGCACACAAGAAAAAGTACTGCATAACAGCAGCTGTGTGCATACTTTTCAGCCCTGTCCTGGAGCAACCCTCCCCTTTCGCTCTGGATGAGCAAACACTGATAATTTTTTGGTGCTGCTGGGTCCTGCCTCTTGAGGCTGCCTGCAGAGAGACAGTGATGACAAGGACAGTGGGGCACCAGGGACTAGTCTCAGAGCAGTTAATTCTGCCAGCACTGCTGAGGAATTTACCAGATTTTTGGTCGTTGCTGTTGTCAGCACAATTTAAAGGAGCTTGCTAAAGACAAAGGTGTCTGTCTATATGCCAGTCCTAAGTTCCCTACAGCATGCAATTCCCTCTGGTTTATTTTAGTTTAGTTTCGTTTAATTTATTTAAAACTGTGTTTTAGCATCATGTGTATGACATGTTTTCACCCTCCTTCTTGTTTTTGGAAAAGTACATTAAAAAATGGAACTGTTTTGAACCTTGAGAGAAGCAGTTCAGTCTGGGAAAAGCTTCTGGGTGACAGGCTGTTCTAGCTGACCTTATTCTCTTAACCTTATTATATACCAAAGCACTGACTAACACTGTACCTTGTTAGCTTCTACTGGTGGAGGCAAAGCTGTCCTCTCTCTGGCAGGCACCCTGTACTGATAAATGCTAATCGAGTTTCCCCATTGGATCCAGTTTAAAAGATCTGTGATTTTACAGCAGCACTGATTTTTCAGTTCTGAGTGCAGCAAAATAATTAACAGCTAAGATTTAATAGGAAACATAGAGAAAGTTGTACTTGCTCCTTTAAATAAGGTGGACTACAAACTCTTCCTGGGCTTGAAGATGACTGGATCTCTTTCTGGGATTCTAAAACTCAGAAACAATGGCTTTGTTATTTCTCATTTCTGTGGATTATCGTGGCCCTCTGCTCTTTTAGTAAAAGAAACAGCTGTGTAGGAAATAAGACTTTTCTCATATCTGTAGGGAACTCATATCTTGGAAACCATTATTATCCTTTAAGGGATTCCATCTTGGTTCTGAAGACACAAGAGCATTTAGAAAGACTCCATGTTTACCCAGATTAAATAAACTAATATGAATACAACAAAGGCAGCCTCTTCTGAAGTAAGTCTAGTGGGAATAATGTTGGAACGTCACTTCTGACTATAAACTTTCCCTTGCCACCCAAGAGGAAAACTGCAATTGAAATCTGCCCTCTTCCTGTAGTGGTGCTGCTAAATAAATGAGTCACCTGTGAACTACAGGGCAGTAAATACATCCACTGACATCTCATAAAGCAAGGCAGAGTGAAGTTCCAGTACTTTACGGTGTCACCAGAATCTTATGATGTATTTATAGCTAGTTTCACAGATTTTCCTTTTTTTCATTATTTATTTTTATGGTGTACTCTTAGAGTTTGGTTTTCTTGGCCCTTCTCATTTTTGCCTAAGGCAGTTTACCCACTGGTTTCCAGCAAAGGAAGATTGGTAGGCAGAATGTAGAGCAAATCCCCATCAGAAGGGCAATGCACAGCCAGTCTATTTCTCCTGTTCCTGGACTGTCCAGGCATTTTCTGTCTCTGGCCAGGGCAGTCTGAAGTGATGTTCACCTTTGTATGTCCTACCAGCACCAAAGGTGGTACCTCTGTATGTGGAGAAGGATTGGTGGCAGACTGAATGAGGAAAAGGATCAGTGATTTGTTTTGGAGCTTGGTAATTTATTGTCCATTGAGGGCTCTGCCTACCACAGCAACCCAAGAGGCAGGTGGCCAGCATGAACAGGGGATTGAGTATGGAGAAGAGGATGTGGTGTGTTGGACTGTTAAAGGGGAATTAAAATCTGAAGGATGCTACCACAGTTAGTCAAAGAAACAACCTCTTCTGTTTTCTTCTTTTTCAGTAAAAGGGCAAATAGTNCTGCTCAATTCTCTAGAATTGCACTTTTTAAAACATATATATTTTCCACACAAAGTAATGAATTTTCCACTCCCACCTCCTGGAAAAGCAGCATTGAGTCCTCAATGTTTAAACCTGTAGCACCTGTAGCCCCTTTGACTGTTCCTATAATGTGTGATACGTTCTGTCCTTTTTGTAATGCTGTAGCCAGAGAAAAAAGAAAGTAAAATGATGGGAGGCAGATCTTTGTTGCATTGCTTATAATTATCTGGGTCTGAAACTCATTCAGATTTCCTATATTTTACAGATCAGCTACTCAGTGATATGTATTTAATACATGTCCTTCCCTCCTTCCCCTAAATCAGGCTCCCTACAGCTTAACTACACAATAAATTTTTCAGAGTACTTTGTCTGTGGACTGTGTGAAAATTAGAACTGCTGTGATGAGGGATTCAAGGGTGCTGACTCATGGGTCAGCAGCCCTTCAAGGGTGTTACGACAGGTTCTATTCCCCCCTTCCCCCAAGTACATAGCAGCAGGGAGCTTCTTTTCCACAAAGACAGCATCCTTCTGGGTATCCCACCACATATATAGCAGCAACTTCTGTTTCCTCAACAAAACTCAAGGCCAGGGAAAGTTGTCTTGCACAGATAAAACTGCTCTGTGGCCTCTGTATGGCACTGCAAACTTGCCATCCAGGAGGCACCTGCACTACAGGTTACTCAGTCCTGTCTCCACCTGTGTGTCCCATTGTCAGGAAACCTGATATTCACGCTTTAAGGCTAGCAAATGGCCACCAAATCAGTCAAATAGTTTATGATAACAGCATGTACTGCTTGGGATGGAGAATCTCAGTGTCTGCTCAGTTCCCATGTCTATCAGTCACTCACTGGCTCAACATGACTGAGCCTCTGTTTCCTTATCTACAGAATGGCAAAGTAATACCTAAAGCTGTTGAATGGCTTAATTAATAAAAGATTTTAAAGCACGCTGAGATTCTTAGGTGGCAGATGTTAAGATAAATGCGAAGATAATATTCTTGCTTTTCACAATCACTGATTAAACCCAGCAAAACAGCAAAGCATTTCTGGATGCTTTAGCCCCTGATTTAGATCACTTATACTATAAGTTACTAGAAAATAATTTACAAGCATATCAGTCTCAACTAATAGTATTAGGTGTGCAACTCAGGCTGATCATTACAAGTTACTGACATGTTGTACCAAATTGAGATGAGTGACTGAAAACACTGCACCTCAGCGTTAGGGAAATACCCGAGTCAAACAGCAGGTTTCAGAGGCGCATGCGTGCCCACCTACAAACACGGTTCTAGAGGGGAAAACAAGAAAACTTACAGTCATAAACAATTTATTCGTTTGTATGAATAAATGAAAGGGAATGAGGCAGTGTAGTGCAAGGTGAGTCCTGGGGCTGGCTGGCTCCTTTTCTAAAGCTCCTTATTGACTCCCTGAGTGATCTCGTGTAAGTCACTTCACTCCTGCTGCTTGCCTTCCCCAGTGTGGCTGGGGATTTTTGCCATGCAAATTGATAGGCGGTAAATTACTAGATAAAGCTACTGCATTTGTTTATTAATTTATGGGCTACAAACTCCGGCTGCATTCCTCACTCTCCGAGGATTAAGTGCAGATACACCTGTTTGGACTTCACCTATTGTTCCAGGAGCATTAAAAAAAAAAAATTAAAAATCTGTAAGAGCCATAGGGAGTTTTAAAGAGCGCGATCATTCCCGGTTCTTCCTTTGCTCCTGAGCGGCTGCGGCCGCAGGACGAGCCCCGGGACAGGGCGGCGCGGCGGGACGGTGTTACTTCAGCGCATCCATTCCCGTGCTGCAGCCGAGGGCTCCCCGCGCCGGCTGCCCCCGAGGCGCAGCGGGACGGCAGCACGGGAGGAGGTCCCGTCCCCGCACGGACGGGGTGGGCGCGTTTCGCCG